>REGM01000019.1:1381637-1456393 GCA_004194415.1 Aurelia aurita | reverse complement strand
TGTTCAACATCTTCAGCATAATCTCCTATTCGTTTGTGAAGCTTGTTCGATGAACTTGATGTTCTTTCAGCAATGTTTGTTGTCAGTGGTGTTTCAGCTATCATCGTTGATGTTGTGGGCCTAACTTCCGCATTAGTTTGTTGCGTTTCTTCATCGGTAATCTTTGCTATCTTTTCGTCTACACCATGACACTTTGTCGCCTTTCTCTTCCTCGACGGTTTGCGTGCTCTATTTCTTAGATTTCCCATCTTTTCTAGTCTAAATTCGTAAAAATTCGTGAACGTTTGTGATCTTCGATCGACAGTTAGGCTATGAACATAAGAAGTTTGAGAATGTGTCCCAAGTACTTCATGTTAGACTCTTTCAAATGTCTCCTCCACATCTACCAACAATTCAACTCAATCCCAGAAACCAATTACAACGTTTTGGGGGTTATTTTAGTGGTTTTAGGGGCAATTTTTGCGTTGCTAAGGCGTTGCTAAGGAATTTTTCTGTGACTTGAAATATTCGAACCCCAAAATGAGGGGGTTTTAGGTGTTTTTTCAATAAGTGAGACAGAACACTTGAAAGGGCATACTTCAAACCTTAATTTAAGAGGTTTTCAAAATTTAGGGAAAGAGATGAGTTTTTGGCAATATGTTGGGGGTGTAACCCCTTAAGGAGGTTAATTCAATCTAGATGTTTACATCCTGTTCCTGTACCCTTGCGAACATTCCAAAACGAAGTTTTATCAAGCCGTGTCTCTGTGCCCCGGGAGGGCCACTTGGTACCTAATGTGTTATCATGCTGGTACAAAAAAAACATGGGAAAAGGGGTGGGTGCCAATTCAAACAAAATTTAAAAAGGCTATCCTTCTTGGCATTTGATAAATCAAAAATTCTTCTGTAATGATACTTTAATCAAGGATTTAAAATAGAATTTGTGGGAATCAACGAACTTAGCAGACAGGCAAAAGATTGATTACAAGGGGTAGGAGATCAGAAGCAATTTCCTCCTCGCCAAAAAATGAGGTTTCTCTCCTCCGCCGCAACGAAAACTCTCGAGTCGTTGCCAGCGATTACGGTACCTAAACTTGAGAAATTCAATGTGACACGGGAAGGGTATGTTCTCAAGAAAAGTTTCCGCGATTAGGGTATGTATTTTTGTTAGAGCAGGTCAGCGTTTAATGTACATATGTTGCACCTTTATACGAGCATGATACTATAGGAAATTATAATAGTGGTCCCCCCGGGCACTGTGCAGACATTACGCAAGTACGAGAATTACCACGGGCTGCAGGAAACTCTGAATTAAAAATAACATCTACGTATGATCATTGAGCCTTCCTAGTTCATTATTTCACTCCTGATATATCGAGCGCTATTTCTAATCCCCGCGCGTGGCAGATTGACGTGGCCTACACAACCATTATTCTATTTAAACGAGTTGAGTTTCAGCTGGTTTCAGAGAGTACTATACTAATACTATACTAATACAGCCCGCCCGTATCAAGCTATCAAGAGATGTCAGAACTTTGGTTTTTACATTAAAATCAATACCAAATGTACAATTATCTTCAGCTGTTGCTTAATCGAAAGCTCTCGATAAGCAGCACTTGATTTAGTAAAATTTGGACAGTTCAAGTTTAAGAACAAATATAAACTCTCCCCTGGCAATTCCAGTAACGTTTTCAACGAACGAGCTAGGGCTTGCCCAAGGCTTGAGAACGATTAAGGCTTGAGAACGACGAAGTAATTCGAGATGATCAGGCCATTAGCGAGTACTTCAATAATTACTTTGCAAATATAACTGACACATTAAAGATCACAAAGCTACCAAAAGAATCTGTGCAAATTACGGGCGACCCTGTTCAAGATTGTATACAAATATACTCAACCCATCCTAGTATATTATGGGGTAAGGGTATGGTTAATGCACGGGAAAAGTTTGACTTTTCACCCGTAGACCCTTGCACGGTTTTCAGTGAAATTCAAAGATGAATGTCACTAAAACGACCAGTGGAGCTGTGCCTACTAATAAATTAAAATTACGAATTTGCTATAAGGAGAAGCATAAGCGTCGAATCTTTGCAAAACTTCAAAATTATTCGTGTAAAATGTTATTGTCACATTCTTTCAATTGAATTGCTCCAAGGGAACTTTAGCTACTTTGCCATAGTTCCAGAGAGAGCATTTTTTTGATATCTTCATTATTTTTGGAATTACAGCGTGTTTCATATTTCTGCTAGTTTTCAAGTTGTGACGTCATCAAATTGCTAAATTGTAAACCATAAAATCCACAGACGTTTGCTTGCTATCATCTTGTAGATCTTCAAAAACTGAGTATTTCTTGTAGTGTTCATATTGATTTTCCTAAATTAGTTTAGACTCTATGGTGCTTGTAATGTTTGTCAAAGCTTTAGATACGGCATTCCAAAAATAATGATGATATCAAAAATGCTTTCTGGAATTATAACAAATTACCTAAAGTTTCCTCCGAGCAATTCGTTTGAAAGAATGGGGCTATAGCAGTTTGCACGATTAATTTGATCAAATTTTGCAAAGATTCGACGCCTATGTTATAAGGAGATAGCATATCATGTAAACAACGCAAAAGACGAGAATGTGTTTCCGGACATTTAAAAGCTTGCAGACGTCTCACCCATTTTTAAAAATGGCGAATCTACTACCGACGTTAATTACAGACCAATAAGTGTACTTTCTTCTATCTCGAGAATTCATGAAAGGCTTCTTTCAAAATAAATATTGCCTCGCATTAGCCAAAATCTTTCGAATTTGCTGTGTGGTTTCAGCGAGAAATACAGTACACAAGACGACCTCATAATGTTAAAGACAAATGACGGATATATAGCGCCTAGTTTAAAAATAGGACAGAAGATGTCTGAGTGGCTTCATTGTCCAGTACATTTGATAATCTCGATAATCTCTCGAGGTCATTAAATACAATGGAATACAATAGGCTATATTTGGATTGCCCAGGCCCCTAATTTAAGTTGCCTTATATCTCCGTCATTTGTCTTTAATAGAGCGATGTTGTAAGTGTCTTGACAAACGCAGTATGAAGATAGGAATCAAATCTTTTTCCTTCTTGCCGCCCGTTGCTAACTCGTGGCGGCGTGGCCGAAATTCGAGAGCCTCATTTTCACGGACCAATTAGATTGCGACTTTCGGGCAAGTCTCGATCGCAAGTGGAAAAGACAATAGGAATCATGAAGATTTTGCTAATTTTACCTACCTTCATAAAATGCGACAAGGAAAACAACTTGTTTGAAATTTTCAGAATTCTTTTGAAGAAATCTGCTCCCCAGATGTTGAGGTATACCTTTTCAAGGAACATTTAAAATATCTCAAGGTTTTGAGGAATTATGGCGTCTCCAATTGACACACAAACCGCTTGGCGGTTTCTGCGTTCTCTATTGTACCTCCTATTTTCTTCAGCCAGAATTTCTATTGTTCAAGATTCACTCACAAACCGCTCACGAGGAAGTACAATAGAGAACGTAGAAAACGCCAAGCGGTTTGTGTGTCAATTGGAGACGCCATGATACCTCGAAACCTTGAGATATTTTAAATTTTCCTTGAAAACAGGTATACGCCAATATCTGGGGAGTAGATTTCTTCAAAAAAATTCGGGAAATTTCAAACAAGTTTTGTCCTTGTCGCGTTTTATGAAGGTAGGTAAAATTTAGCGAAATCTTCACGATTGCTCGATTCCTATTGTCTTTTTCACTTGCGATCGAGACTTGCCCAAAAGTCGCAGTCTGATTTGCCCATGAAAATGAGGCTCTCGAATTTCGGCCACGCGGCCACGAGCTAGCAACGGGCGGGAAAAAGGAAAAAGATTTTATTCCTATCTTGCGGTATAATAGAAGATTACGGAAAAGATGGCGTCGGGGGGCATTTCACCAAGATGCATTGCGTTCTATAATGGAATCAACAGTGAATCTATAGAGATTCGATCATCAAACGCAATGCATCTTGGTCAAATGCCCCCCGACGCCATCTTTTCCGTAATCGTCTATTGGTATGATGCTTATGGACCTTTCCAAATCGCATGATTGCTTACCTCATGATCTCCTTATAGCAAAACTATAGGCCTATGGATTTGGCTTGGGTAGCCTCCAAATGCTCCACAGATACCTTACGTCACGAAAACAGCGAGTTAGAACACGGGCTGTAGGAAAAATTTGGATTTAACTTTCGAAAACGTCATAGGTCATAGGTTGCGGTTTTTAAGATTAGATTAGCCGCGATGTTTTCAAAGCGACTTCCTGTTATTTAGTAGCCACTCGACGGTTGACCCAGCAGACGCTAATCTGCCCATCGGAGTTTCCGTTTGAGTGGCACAATGGCTCTAGGTCACGTCAATCTGTAATGCACAGCGTCTACTCGCGAGTCTACTCGGTCAACCGTCGAGTGGCTACTAAATATCAGGAAACCGCTGTGAAAATATCGCGGCTGATTTAATCTTAGAAACCGCGCAACCTATGGCCACAACATTTTCCAAAGACCAATCTGAATGTTTCCTGCAGCCCGTGGTTAGAATCGACTCTAGTTATAGTTCGTTGCTCGATATCACATCAGGTGTACCGCAAGGTTCGATCCTTGGTACTCTTTTGCTCAATATATACATAAATTACCTGATATACTTTTTGCGGATGACAACACCTTGTTTGCCTGTGACCATAAAATTGAAAGAGTGATCTAGAGTTTAGGAATCGACATAGAATGGTTCGAACCTAACATGATGGTTGCAAATCCATTGGAATTCGAGCTAATGTTCATGGGTCTAATCAAGTCAACAAACTTTGCTTCGAAATAGATGAGAAAATAATCCTGTCTAGTAATCAAGTTGGACTTTTAGGGATAACAATCGACTCAAAATTTAAATTTGATACACTCGCAAAGTCCTTTTGTGTCAAAGCAAACAGGTATGCTTTTTCTAGGGTTGCAAGATATCTGGAGCAACCTCAAAAACGGTTACTGTATAATTCGTTTGTGATGTCAAACTTTAAATACTGCCCCCTTAATTTGGATGTTCTGTGGAAGAGGTGCAAATAATAAAATCAAAACCAGCCTTATGCGTTTTGTTTGACGACTATGATGCACCATGTGCTGAACTTCTTGTCAGAAAAAATGAAAAAAACTGCTCATGTTCAGAATTCGCAAAGACTGATGATAGAGATTTACAAAACATTACATCACGAGAACCCTCTATTTTTGTCAGAATTGTTCCAGATAAGAGAGGCCAGGTATATAAGCTCAGAATAAAGGACACAGTTTTACTTCCACGACCACCCACCATGGCTTTTGGCATGAACTCGATATGTTTTAGGGGTAGTATACTCTGGAACAGCATACCTGATGTGATAAAGAGCAGCGAAGCGATCCTTTCCTTTGCAAAAAATCAAAAGATGGGCTGGGGAAGGATGAAGTTGTAAATGATGCTGTTGATTGTACATATTATGGTTTTGCTGCATCTAAATTATGTATATAAGTTTGTTTTTATCAGCTCACTCTTCTAAAGAGTACGGGCCATCAGTAGCTACCCTACCATCTGTAAATAAGAAGTGTATTATCATCAATATTATTATTATTATAATAAGTTTGTTGCGTGTGGTACCGTCAAAATTATACGACAATAGATTCCATAAACTGATTATCATTGTGTGGGTAACATGTCAACTTAGACTGCGTTCACACGATATTGGCACATTTTGAAAACGGTGAAAAATGTGACGGATAAGCCTCCCGTTCACACGAAAACGGCACATTTTTTGCCGGCACATTTTGAAAACGGTAGATTTTGAAAACGGAAGTCTAACCGGCACATTTTGGAAACGGCATTGTGTGAACACTCGAAAACGATGAAAACGGAACATTTTTCAACGCTTTTAAAACGAGGCTGATTGATTCTTTCGGTGTAGGTACATTTCTTTGGCATCAAATTCTTGGGGAGATTGCAACAAGTTTGTTACCGTCAAATTTCTTACCGTTTTCAAATTGTGCCGGTATCGTGTGAACGCAAGTTAAAATTTTGCTAACGTCACATTTTTCACCGTTTTCAAAATTTGCAGGCATCGTGTGAACGTAGTCTTAGATAATAAAATTGAGTTGGTTAAAATCAGTCATGTTTTTCACCGTTTTCAAAATGTGCAGGCATCGTGTGAACGCTAGCTAACATTTTGCTAACGTCACATTTTTCACCGTTTTCAAAATTTGCAGGCATCGTGTGAACGTAGTCTTAGATAATAAAATTGAGTTGGTTAAAATCAGTCATGTTTTTCTCGATTTGCAAGAGATTTTATTAAACGTGTTTTATCTCACAGTGTCGTGCAAGACAGGCCTAAATTTCTGGATCAAATTTCCAACATTTAAGCTCCACAGCGACGAAACTGTGGTTCAAGAAATTAATAGAATCAATTTCTATTCACTGTTTTTACACTGCAAGTAGTTTAGATATATGAATTTTAATGAAATTTGTTAATCAAATTATTGATGACCTTCTGATTCATCTTTATAAGAGCTAAAGTATCAAGTTTTTCAATGGGCCACCATCATGCTTTGAGCTCCTGCTGCAACCTCGAACCCAGAGTAACAATGGGCAGCCAGTTGTGTGCGCTGTGCGCTGAAGGGAGGCTGAAGACACTGATAGCCCTGAAATCGAGGTTGCTCCTGCTGGCGACCAAAACCAGCAACTTTCAGATTCTTTAAACTTCTCGCTATAACTCTACTGTGCCATTCTGGCGCAATAGAATTGTAGAAGAAATCTGAGGTCCATAAGACATTTGGCCCATCTCCACATAACGAAACCAATCTTATGTTTCTTTGTGTATGCAAAAGGCCTACCTATTTCTATAGCATTCGACATAAGCAATCAATCGACATAAGCAGATGGATCGGTTGAGAAATCTGCCTCCTAGATCTTTCTTGGACAAGGATACCTAAAATGTGACCTATGGTCTGTCTCAAACAAGGAAGATGTCAAGTGAAAATATCCGCGAACAAAAATAATTGAAGTGTTTTGGATGATTAAATTTGCGTTATCGCAAATCTCACGTGACATCTAATTTGAGACAGACTTTAGATTTATTAGCCTGCGTGCAGCCTCAACACTCTTCTTGGCTGCACGCAGGCTAAGATTTATTTGCATTGTCATTCAATCCCCATGCCAGTTATTGAGCTATTTCCATTGTTTTGATTGAGTTTCCATGCCAAACTTCAAATAGTTCGCAATTATTTATGATGCGGAATATCAAATATCAATTGGGTGTTGGTGGCATATAAAGCTCCCCTGCTAATTAGAGCAACCATCCTGTAAATTCTAATAAAACAAACAAGTGGGGGGTGTCCTAGAGGGGGTCTGATTCTCAGTGTGATTAACGCTTTCTGTGTAATTTTGTGATGTTTCTCCGTTTTCCTACTTTGAAATGAGTAAATTTCTGATCCCTAAGAGTATAAGTTGCTTGTTACTATTTTTGATTTGTTACCATATTTTCCGTATTGAAAATTACAAAAATATTTTCAATTTCCGAGGCGTCAGACCATTAACTTCCGTTTCCTCTTTCAAGCTCCTTTCCCATTTTCCGTGCGTTATTTTCTCTAATTTCCAATTTTCGTGCTAAAAATGGCCTATTCCCCTGTTCAGTAGTCAGTAGTATAGTACACCCCCTACAAATAAGGCATACAGTGTATTTGGTTAACGTCTATGGGACGACTGCATTATAGCGGACTAGATTTATCCCTATCCAGACTAGGGGGGAACAAAGTGCCCCCTAGTGAATTTTTCCACGCAGCTCCTTGAGTTCTTCTACTATAACCTAGTTACAATGTGCACCCCCCTAGTCTCTCCAAAGTTTCAAAAAGCCCAGTCTGAATAGTGATGTCGTATCTCTCAGGAACGAATTTGACAAAATGCCCTACTAACGATAACTAAACCCTAACTAACCTTAGCTTACCCTAACTTACCCTAACTAACCCTAACTAACGCTAACTTAAACCCTAACTAACCCTAACTAAACCCCTTTTGCAAAACCTAACCCTGACCCTTACCCCATGACACATTACGTGCCGATATTGAAAGCTGGTCCGCTAAAGTGCAGACTAGCCACGTCTATATATTCATAGACAGAGCTTTGATTATATCAATACATGGTTGATTATTTAGCAAAGTTTCAGTTGCTAGTTGCTAGTTTCAGAAGTGTTCCAGAACGTTCCAGAACTGCTTTTTCCACTTATAACTTGAAATTCAACAGCGAAATTAAATACCCAACAAAGTGCAACCTAGATTTATTTGCATTGTTATTGAATATCCATGCCAAACTTCAAAACATGTGAAATTATTCATGATGCGGAATATCTACCAATCGAGGGCTAGTTACCTATATAAATACCTATACATCTATATACATCATACATCCATACATCTATATACACATATATAAAACGCTTGCTTATTCAAAGCTCGGTTGTGCTATTTATCATGTCTTCATTAAATATTAACATAACTGTACAATGTCATGTAAATAAAGCTTAGAGATGAATAGAGTTGCTAGGCACTGTCTGTCAATTAAGGTTACGGTAAACGTTTGTAGGCCGAAAAAGACAATTTTCGGTTTTCTTCAAATCTCAAAGCCCAAATTTTAAGAAACACAAAGATACCACCTTTGGAAGCAACAGAAATGTTGAAAAAGCAGAATTCTTGATCAAAGGAAGGACACTACAACTTTTCACGCAAAGTTTTTTCTGTGTTGTTTAAATTCTAATCCTAGCTTTTTGACCTATTAAGCCGGTCGTGTGATAGAAAACAAAGATGAAACCACATTATATGTATCGATTCCTTTGTTTAAATACATCAATTGCTCTCTCAGCCCTGATTGCTTGACCTGGATTACATTGTGGCTTACCTGACCTTGATGTTTAAATTTGAAGTGGCATTAGTAAAATTCCCTTTTTTCATGACTTACAAATCCACTAGGTACAGGTTTGAAAAATCTATTTTGTACCTAAGGAACCAATCAAATGGCTGCATATTTTGCATACTACCAGAGCATGTTATCTCAGAATCTTGGTATGTCCTCTGGTCCGCCTTTTATAGCCCAATACAACTGTGGGAGGGCAGAGAAGTTATTTGCAAATTTAGGACAGCGCGTATTTTCAAGGGAAGGAGGAATTTAAAGAATCTGAGGCTTAATTTGGTAGCTTAGGATGTGCGCTTCCTGTTCATATAAGTTAGATTTTGTTACGTTAAACGCAAGGGTACAAAATAGCTTTTGAAGGAGGTATGCTCTTTTAAAGGGGCAGTCAGACGCAAAACGCAGGTAACAGATTCTGCGTAGCTATATCCCATAAGAATAGGCCTAAATGTCAAAGCATGTTTACATTACCTTTCTCTTCGTTGTAATTCCGACGAAATTAATTGAGCAGCTTATTCAGTATTGTTCGAGAAGGTTCCATCGACCTTTAGGTCTTACCAAGCATCATAAATCTGACTCAAAAACCATGTTCTTCAGTGGGTTTTGTGCCAGCTTCGAATTGTAAATTTTCTCTTCATGGCTTCAATATTCCTCCGACAAGATCGCCATTTATCATTTTCAGGCATTTCCGATCAACGAAATAGCTTAGCAAATACATTAAATTAACATAGACGAACAAAATGTTTCAATTCAATTCGCAAGATTACTAAGAACGGCTTCGATGGGGAGAGATTAAAACATGCGATTATCTTTGTCAAAATGTCCATTGACGAGTCGATGCTTAGCCTGAGCACTTTCAGTTCAAATTTCCCGCGCAGCCTCACGTCCAACTGCCCCTTTAAGCAATAAAATTGCCTGGAAAATATTATTTTACAATCTTTGCCAATTATTTTGATATCGTTACAATCCCTACATTCTTATGCATCGAATGATGTATAGTTTAACTAGATTCCGCTAACAGTTTGGCGTTTGGGGAGAGAAACCCCAATCTTGTGCTTCAAACGTTTACCGTAACCTTAATTGTAAACTTAGAAAATTATATTATGTCTCAAATTAGATGCCATGTGAAAATGCCCACGAATAACAACAATGAAATGCTTTGCATGAGTAAAACGGCATTGTCGCAAATCTTACGTGGCATCTGATTTGAAAATTCTTTATTCTATAGTAGAATGTCGATTAAAGAATACATGAATAGACATTTTATAATATCCTAGGGTAATGTCAAGTTAAAGGGAATCTAAGTATATATAAGCATTTGGTAAAATAACCATGCAAAGACAATAGACCGTGACACGTGGCGAATCATATTTGGGTAACCGATCTACGTCAACAGAATATACTGATATCTGATAGGCTAAAATCTGACCTCAAGTGGCTTGAGCCACTTTTATATGCTTAGATTCCCTTTAAGAAGCTCTTCATTATGTAAATTAAACAAAGCATCTTATCTTCACAATCGTCGTGATTCATGTTTAAAGGGACTTTTGCAACCAGCATACCTTGCACGTGCCATCTCTTTGTTGTCGGCCATTTTAGTGGACCATTAAAATGGCGACACCAAAGAAAGCACAAAAGGATGTATTTACAAAGCATGCTGGTTGCAAAGGCCCCTTTAGGTGTGGCATTTCACTCGATACCGCTGGTAATTCATGACTAGCTAAATACAGAAGCAAGAAGACATAGGACAGCCTATTTTAACTGAATAGTACACGGAATTCTAAAAGTTTGCTTCAAGTAAGGTATTCCAGAAAATTATCCCTGGCAATTCATGCAAGAAAATTGTGTTATTAGATATTGCACAGGGAATTATTTACATTTCAATTAAACTTGGCATTTCTCCTTCACAGCGTTATGACTAGCTAAACATCTTCATATTCGAACTATAAGGGCCTGATTCCATGGAAGTTTTCTACCCCGGGGTTGAGTTTCAACTCACCTAACCGAGTTGAAATAATTTTGCTATTCATTTACAACATAACGAGTGAAGCAGAATAATGTCAACATCTTGGACAAAACAAATTTGAAGACACTAATAAGTCTCGACCTTTTTATGCTAACAGCTCGATTTCGTCAAAATTGTCTTTGTTTTTGGTTGCCTAGCAACCAATCACGTGACTACAAACTAATTAATGCTATTTTTGGATTCTCCTTTGTTCAATTATGATACAGTGCAAGTCTCATTATCATAGCTGTTATAGTTGCGGAGATAATTAGGGGGCCAAAAACGCCCCCCCCCCCATGGAAGAAAATCGATAAAAATTTACCCCGTTAAAATAGGGTCAAGGGACATAAAATCAACGCTAAACAAAATATATGCCAAACGCTAAACAAAATATATGCTACTAGAATGGGCATACCGCTGAATAAAATATAGACTAAGTTACTACAGTAGAATTAAAGCTAATTTTGTTTATTCGCGTTAATTTCATTCATGCATTGTTTATTTCCTATTATAGGGTAAACAAGACTTATTCATCTTAAGAGAATTATTCTAAGAGATTTAAGTTACGACTATTGTCTAGCTTTGCTGGTGATATGTATAGGAATTCAGGCACTTACTAGTTTGATTGGTATGTACATGAAGCAGCACAAATTTAATTGGTAGAAGATCCTACTATTGTGACTTCTATTGTGATTTGTGGGCTGCCAAATCTGCTCAGGTTTTTTCAGGATTTGCTTAGCTCAGCTGGTGATTCTGCAGAAGTTACGAACAAGTGAGGATGTTGGCGCCTTATCAACTGGTGAGAGATTTTGGTGAGAGTGATAGACAAGCTTTCTTATAGCACTTGTTAATGAGAGTATTGGACTATACCGGGTGAGTTAATAAAAACAATCCTCGTTTACACGGCCTTTGCTCCCTGCACATCAAGTTAATAATATTGGCAAATATATTATTTAATGGTGGACATGTGCTAATCGAAGCATTTCTAGGACAAGGATACCTAAAGTGGGACCTATTTTGGTCTGTCTCAAATAAGATGTCACGTGAAAATGTCCACGAACAAAAACAATTGAAATGTTTTGGATTACTAATTTTGCGTTGTCGCAAATCTCACGTGACATCTAATTTGAGACAGACTTTAGATTTATTTGCATTGTCATTCTGTTTCCATGCCAGTTATTCAGTTATTTCCATTGTGTCGATTGAGTTTCAATGTCAAACGCCAAAAAGTGCGCAACTATTTATGATTCAGAATATCAAATATCAATTGGGGATTGGTGTCATATAAAGCTCCCTTGCTAATTGGGGACAGTGCAAAATTTATTTTATAATATGGCCTGCCGCTTTAAGAAACCTTCAAAACAGAGCTAAAACCACGGCCAAATTTTCCTGATATTCCTGCCTTTCAGCTATGAGTTCAACATGTCAGAACGGAGTGGCCGATTTCAGTCAGGTAAATTTTAAGATTGATTTGAACATGTCCACAATTAAATAATATATCTTCCAATATGATTGCCTTGATATCCAGGGAGCAATGGCCTTTCGAACGGGGATTGTATTTTTTTTTTAATCACTCGGTACTACTATATTAGTAGCCCTGGTGCGAGTATTGGACTGATAGCATTCTCATAGCACTCGTTTCGCAGCAAATTTGTAGAGTTACAACAAAGCCAAGAGATTAGTTCTGTGTAACATAAAATGAATCGATGTTGGGATTTCCAAAGGCATTCGTTGCAAACGCTGTAATTCGACTTTGGAAAGCAATCCGTGTGCACAAGGCAAGATGGACTATTAGGAACTACAATTCTATCCACTAATGTATTGTACGAGAACAAGCAATTGCACGATTTCACCTTTGTGCCAAACTTGATGTAAGGACTTTCAAAGGCATTCGTTCGAAACGCTGTAATTTGGGAAGCATTCTATCAGCATTCCGGATTATTAGGCCCCGTTCACACTGATCTGTTTTCATATGAAAACGGAGCAAAAGTTGTCAGTTTTTGCCTTGCGTTCACACTGCTCTGCTGTGAAATCGGAGCTTTTCGAAAACGCTAATGAAAACGGATAAATTTGAAAACGATGCGTTTTCAAGACGATCCATTTTCAGCGTGAACGCCAAAAATGGAGACATTTGAAAACGCTTTGCATTCCTTTGTATAGGCTGTTGATTACAATGACCTACCTACAAACTCGACATTGGCGCCTTTTTGACAGTTACTAACAAAAGGCGTTGTTTTGAAAAGGGGATTAACAACACCGTTTTGCTGGAGCAGTGTGAACACCTATCAACAGAAGCGAATAGAAATGAAAACGGAGACAATAATTGCATGCACCTATTTTGGAATTATTTCTGAGACTATTGTAGCAGAACAAGCTTGCAGAGTTTCTTTATTTATCCAATTAGAAGATAAAAACTACACCCGAAACTACATTATGCAACCACCGGTCCTGCATAAATATAGTTGACGACAGTGTTGAGTTACCTTAATTTGGATTTTTAAGGAAATTAGAATTATCAATTTCTTTACAGGACGATTGTTATCAAAACAGTATAAAAACTAACCATAGCTATTTAATACAACCATAGCATATACAGTGGCGATATAAGCAGCCTTGAAGACTAAACGTTATCAAAATCAAGCTTCAGTGGAATCGAACTATCCGCATACAGGAAAGTTAAACGGGTATTATCGATGCAGCAGTTTGGAAATCAGACGACATGACGAACGCATACAAAATACTCAGTGCTTACGTTCTTGCACTATGTTTGCCACAGATGCATTGCACCCAATTGGTGAAGATTCACCGCTCGACTTGCAGGCGTGATGCTGTGTTTAATGCTACCGACAGAGACAAAAAGTTGACTTTGAACCAGGGCAATATTTTGTCGACTATTTCTACATCAAGGCTGCCACTCTGTGCAAGATATTGCACATCAACATTCAACTGCAGATCATTAAATTTCAAGCAAGCACAAACTGCAAACTGTCAAATTTTGGATATTGACAAGAGCAATGCAAGTGTCGTCATTGAAAATGCTGTTGGATGGGTTCATTATGAGCCAGTCTCATTGGTTTGTATTTCTATTTTGTCTATCCTTTTGTCGATACATTTTCTTTTTGTTGAATAACTACGCTTAATTTCATTGATTCGTCTTGTCTCATTTTTCAAAGCAAATTTGAGTAAAGAAACAGGGGAAATTAACCAAAGGAGAGGAGGGGGAGTTCTAATAGCTGCGTATATTATTCGTAGAAGGAAGAAGGGCAAAACTCGACTTGGCACCAATAAACAATAACGCTAAAGATGGTGGCTACAAAAACTCTGTTGTGTTTTGCTGCAAAGCATGCTGGTAAAAAGTTCCCTGAAGACCACCTAGCGACGTAAACATTTCGGTCTGCCGTTTCGAATAGCTGGCTTGAATTCGAACCGACCTTGAATTCGAATGCAACATGGTTCGAAAGGAAACCTTTCCAAAGCAGAAAAAGTAAAGTTTTGATTCAAATTGAAGATTTAATTAAAGATTCGCCTTCAAATTACAAAATGTTCCTATTTGTTTACATTGATTACTGGTTCCGAACTTTACCATAGCTAGCTAGTCGAAATGGCAGACCAAACTTTCTATGTCGTTAGGTGGTCGTGAGGGAGCTTTTCACTAGCATGCTTTGGGCGGCCGCCATCTTTTTCATTATCTATTGTCGATTTATTGTCTATTGTCAATCTATGCCATTAGTTTTAAGGGTGTATGTAATTGGTAATTCTAAAGCCTGGTTTCCATATGATCGTTCACGTCGTTCGTGTCGCTGAAAAATCTACCAGCGACGGGAACGACAGGAACGATCATATGGAAACCAGGCCTGAACCTACAAAATTACGAAATTATTAGACTTCACAGAGGCGGAAACATAACAAGCATTCAAACACAAAAATCTTGAAAACGACATGAAGAGGAGAATCTCTCTGAAGCCTGCCAAACCTTGTCTTTTGGAGTTTTGTTTGTCATCTTATTTGATATCGATCTTTTTCACCTAGCTTACTATATACAAGAAGTATAAGTAGACTAATCTAAATCGATAACAAAAAATACAGTAATAAACAAATACATATAAATATTTTCTACTATTTTCATATCTAAATAATTTCCTAAAAATCTAATGCATGTTGACAAGTATTGCATTTGCAGTTTGGTTCATCCCCCTGCTTTATCATTCTTTTAAAAAAACAGTTCAGTTTTAAGTTGTCCGTGGATTAAATTTCGTTTGGCAATGCATTCCAGATTTGAGGTCCTAATGATCGCAGGCTATTAGAGCCAAACGTTACTGGTTTGGTATATAATGATGTAAGTCATTTGGGCTTCGTGATGAATATCTAGAAGATTTTATTTTGAAAACAACACGCATGAAGGACGGGTTAAGATGTCTCAATGTCTCTAAAACTTCTGCACAGAGAAATCTCAGACGGGGAACATGCATAGTACATCTTTCTGACTTCAAAAGTAAGTCGCCATAAGCAGAAGGTTCAGAGGGCCTTCCAAGCCTACCAAACCTACCATTCTTAGAATTTTGGGGCCAATCAAACACGAATTCAGAGTCTCCCTAAGCCTACCGTTTTCAGAATTTGTACCAATCAAAGAAACCCTAAGAAAAACATGTATCGTTTTCTCTCTTCGCTGCTCAGCTACTTGTTTTTAGTTAGTATTTTCATGTCGTACAGATTGGTCCTCGATGTTTCTTGATTACATGTGAAGCTTGATATAAATATGTGGAACCCTGCGAATATTTCTCAAAGCCAATTGATAAAACCACCTGTAGGGTAACCGCCGGACGGAAATCTATGTAGAGGTGGGTAAATTTGAGGGAATTTTAACTATATTATGGCTATTATCTCCCTTCGCTTCTTCTTTTTTCAAATAATGCTTGTGTCCTGCAGATTGGTCCTCGATGTCGCTTGATTACATGTGAAGCTGGATATCAGTGTGTTGAAACTTGCGAACTATTTGACGGATTTGATTGTATTGGTAAGTAAAATTGCCGGGGAACTATCAATAATTACTTTCCTACGCTATCAAACCCCACCAAGTTCTTTTATTGCCTTGAAAAGCTGCCTCAACTTCCTATCAGTTTTATGGCCTGCACAAAACAAACAAAACACAAAATAACTCCGCAAAACCGCGATAAACTCGATAAACTACCCTAAACAGCGAATATAAAAACCCAGCAAAAAACCCAATAACCCCACAACTAAACTCAATCTAAATCTATTGTGTCCCTCTCAATAAATCTGACGCATCCCTACTAAAATTAAAAGTTATACCACCTCTCTTTATTTGAAGTGTTTCTTTTACAATCCCATCACTGTCTGTTCTTCTCTCCTTGGCACAGGTCCAAGACCTGCTATTGTCATTCAAATGTAATTGGTCCCCCGCAAGGGTAGGAGATTCAACAAAATGTCCTTTTCAGCAGTAATTCAAACGCTATCTATTTATCAATATCTAAATAAAATCAAACATAAAGAATTATTTGAATTTAAAACAAACCAGAAGAATAAATAAAATCTGTTACAATCAAATAACATTGTTTTTTCTGTTACCGATATCTCCAATGGATGCTTTAGACTTTCAAAATAACTGCATCATTTTTCCCTAACTAGAGCTGCAATGAATTTAAGACAGATCATTCATTCTTTAAACAATGACTGGATGAATTTCAGTGTCTCACATATCCACTTTACTATTAACAAACATTATTCTCAGTGTTGCGGCTTCTCCATCCAACACAAATTGCATCCAACTAATGATCTTTTTCCAAAACAGCAGATGACTTCTCTGGCGTAAACATAGGTGGGACCAATATTACCAACTTAAAGCGAATGTGTAATGGTAAATAGGCTTGTCTATAAATATAACAAAGAAAACACTCAGACACTGCATTGTTTCTTTGGCTCCATTGTTCACGGCGTGTGTGCACCTTCGATTTGAATGGGATATTTTTAGATGTTTTGCTCTTTGCATTTCATTTCATTTTTTTCATTTAATTCATTTAAGGAGGGTTGCCCTTCAGCAAAGGCTGATTTTCAAGGGGCCCTCCAATAAAAAATTTTAATTACAATATACAATAAATTAAACCTACATTATAAAAAACCATAAAGCTAAAAACCTATTTACAATAATTACAGTTTCTAAAGTGAAAGGAAAATTCAACCCTTAATAGAATTTTTAAAACTATTAAGGGAGGATGCCTTCTTTGACTCAGCTGGAAGGCTATTCCACAGCTTAGCTCCTCGGAAAGAAAAACATTTTTGTCCATTTGCTGATTTTTTCTTTGGTAACCTCAAGTCAGTGTCTGTGTTACGGAGGTTACGGGAGGAGCATTGTGAGTTTTTGGTGAAAAGGTTACACAGGTATTGTGGAGCCAACTCATGAAGAGACTTGAAGACCACAATCTTAGACTCATTGCTAATGAGTTCTACAATGGTCTTCCAACCCAGCCCTTCGATAAGAGGTCTGCTTGGGGTATCAAAGCTGCTATTCGTTAGTGATTCGTTATGATTCTAGCAGCACGATTTTGAAGCTTTTGCAACCGGTCAATTTCCGTAGAACCAGCACAACCCCAAACAGAGCAGCAGTATCGAAGGTGGGGCTCAACAATGCCTGTGTAGAGAGTCTTCAGACTTTCTTTTGGCAAAAAAGTCTTAGCATGTTTCAGAAAGCCAACAGCCCTAGATACCTTGGTAGAAACAGCTTTGATTTGTTCTTTCCAGTCTAGGGAACTGTCAATTTGTACACCAAGGTATTTTGTTTTTTGAACTACATCCAGCTTGTTATTATGAATGTGCAAATCCAAGACGTCATTTTGACCTTTAAGAATGCTATGTTTCTGCTTGGTAGAAATGAGCATGGAATGAGTTTTTGCAACATTCAAGGAAAGTTTGTTGCCTTGTAGCCAAGTAGTCAATTGTTTAAGATCACTGTTTATAGCCTCATTCAACTGAGTCATATCACTGGACTGGTGGCATAGACTGGTATCATCAGCATACATGGACACAGTGGAAGCTTGGACAGCTTGCGGGAGATCATTAATATAAATGAGGAAGAGAAGGGGGCCCAGGCAAGAGCCCTGTGGAACACCAACTTCTATATCCTCAATGTTAGAATCAACACCGTTAACCCTACAAAATTGTTTCCGGTTGGATAGGTAAGACCGGAACCAAGAGAGTTCTCGCTGCTGAATGCCATAAAGTTCAAGCTTTTTACAAAGAATATCATGATCAACTGTATCAAAAGCCTTTTTTAGGTCAATAAACACTAAGCCCACGAGCTTACCAAGATCCAACCCATTGTACCAATCATCGGACATTTTAAGCAAACAGGTTAGTGTGGAACGTTGGCGTAAAAAGCCAGATTGGTCAGAGGAAAAATGACCATTTTCTTCCATAAACTGATATAGTTGTTCAAAGACAAGTTTTTCAAAGAGCCTTGAGATGACAGGTAAGACTGATATTGGCCGATAGTTGGACTTCTCGGTCTTGTTTCCTTCTTTGAAAATTGGAGTTACTCTAGCTACCTTCCATGAGTCTGGAAACTGGCTGGTTTCAATGGATGTGTTAAACAAGACAGCCAGGGAGTTTTCAATGAAAGGCAAAGCAAGCTTCATAAAGTAGCTAGAGATATTGTCAATCCCGAAGCTCTTTGCTGTTTTTACTTTGGCAAATGCATCCCTGATCTCTTTCAGCTCAATAGTTCTAAAGTTGAATACTGCCTTGCTTTTGTTAACTTCATAGTCACCTGATAAAAGGGGATTAGGGGCAGGATCAATTTTGTTTGCAAGTTCCTTGCCTATTGAGCAAAAGAAATTATTCATAACATTGGAAATGTCTTGTTTATGAACAGTTTCAGTGCCAGACTCCTTAAGACAATCAATGTTACTAGACTTGGATATTTTATTGTGCAGTTCATTGATTGCTTTCCAAGATTCTTTCATGTTACCTTTACATGCAGAGATCCTATTGGTATAATGCTGCTTCTTCAACTGAATATTTCGGGTAGTGACTTTATTACGGACCTGCCTATAAGACTCCATAAGAAGTGGGGATTTACTTTTGACTGCTGATTTTTTTAGCTTGTCTCTATTATGAATTAAATCCCTGAAGTCCCTATCAATCCAGGGGCAGTACTTTTCAGAAACACGCATTTCAACTATTGGAGCATGTTTCTCTATGATCATAGAGAACCAATTAGACCAATGGTTGACAAGCAGATTAATATCATCGGTTTCATTAACCATTTGCTCCCAGCATATGCCAGAAACATCAGCAAGGAACGCCTCCTCATTGAAGTTCTTCATTTTCCGGGTTTTGATCATTTTATGGCCTATGCAAATGCAAGCCTTTAACCTTGCACAAACCCTTTAAGGTATGCTGAAGGCCCTAAAGGCCCCTAAAGGCAATAGACAGGAAAGAAAACCAACCATGTTTGGAAATATTTGTAGATGGCAAAATCTTGGCACAAGTGAGATCATTCAAATATCTTGGTCAGACAATAACGGATGATGGAAAATGCGAGGCAGAGATAAGAAAAAGAATTGAAATAGGCAGACAAAGTTTTATAAGCATGAAAGATGTTCTAACGACAAGAAGCCTTACACTTGAAACGCGGAGAAATAATGAAAGGCTATGTTTTATCGACCTTATACGCTAGTGAGATCTAAACACTCGGTAAGGAAATGTGCAACAAGATAGAGAGGCCTTTGAGATGTGGCTGTTTCGAAAAATTCTAAAAGTTCCATACACAGCTAATGTAACAAATGATCAGGGCCGTAGGAAGCATCGTAAACTTGGAGGGGCATGACGCTTCAAGGGCACTTTTTCATTAAGCTAAAGGAGCATTTCCTCAAACAAAAAGGGCAATTTCTCGTTTATTGCAAAATCTGTGGGGGCACGTGCACCCAGTGCCCCCGGTTCCTACGTGTCTGCAAATGATGAAATTATTAAACAGGTCAAAGAAAATGGCAGATCACTCAAAAGAACATAATAAAGAGAAAAGCGCTATTATTTGGACACATTATAAGAAGTGATAGAATGCAAAAGACACTGATAGAGGGAAAAGTAAACGAAAGAAGACAGAGAGGAAGACCACGCAGAACATGGTTGACAGATATCAAGGAGTGGGCAGGAGTGAACATCGGAAATGTATTAGGTGGGCTGCTGATCGAGAATACTGGAAAGATATGACCGCTAATCTACGGGTGGTAGTAGCGCCATCCAGGTAACAGGTAATGATCTTAGCGAGATTCGTCTTAAGGTCTGAAGCAATTTCCTCAGGACTCAAAATTCCTGAAACAGTGATCTAAGATTTATTAATAATAATAATAAGCTGGAGAAGTATCAATTTTGAAAGCTTTTTATTGACTGAAGAGGACATCACATAGTCGAAATATTTACTCTAAGCTGTATTTTCTTGAGTCTATATCTTTGTTAACAGACATAAATGAATGCGACAGCACACCATGTCAAAATGGCGCAACTTGCAACAATCTCGTCAACAAATACACATGTACATGTGTACCTGGATATATAGATACACACTGTGAAACGAGTATGTACCCATCTATGATTTTCTTTCTTTTTTGTGTCTACCTAGCATCCGAAGGTAGTTTTTATGAACACTGAGAAGCTAAGGTTATCGAAGCAGTACCCTGCTAATTCCTCTTGATTTGACCAAACCTCGTGATTCCTTTAGATTCAAATTACAGAGAGAGAGCGACCGATTCTCCTCACTCTTGGTAGCAGGTTTGCCAGAATGGGGATATAGAACCACCAACATTCACATTGACGGGGCAGCCATGGTTAAAGAATAAAAAATGAATAAATGAATAAATGAATGAATGAATGAATGAATGAATGAATGAATGAATGAATGAATGAATGATAGGCCGGTATGTGACGACGGTCATGCCCAGCCTTAACCGCACATATAGAATTAAACAAAATAAAACAAGCTTTTACTCGTCTGCTCTATACCAATACTTCTTATGAATTTATCATTCGAACAATAAACTAAATGTGGTCTTGTTCATGTTCACTGTTGATCCATCAGATCAGTCTCCTCTGTTTTGCCTCAATTAAAACTCTCCGGGGGGGGGGGGGGTCTCCTAATAAAATCTTAATACACTTTGCATCTTTTATAAAACTGTCTTTATGAGTCACAAGAACACTACCACTGAGCGATCCCTCCAACGACAAGAGACAAACCGCTCTTGCTTACGATAGTAAAGACTATCATCCCACATATCATTGTGAGCAAGGGCAGATTTTGAAGCCATAGCATACGTTGCATTTCTTGTCATGCCAGTAATCAGCGATTAGCGACTGCAAACAACGGGATTTCAACGGTGGATTAGTCAAATTGCAGATGTAAATAAACCGAACCACAAACGATGCGATGAAACCTAAGTGGCTAACTCGCTCGTGCTACGTGCTAATAGAGGACTTCTAGAAATATGAGTACGTAGCAAAAAATTGAGGAATGAACTTAAAGATCTGCTACTGGAATTTCATCAATCAGAGAAGACGAAAAGCAGTCAAAGCAATCATTGTAGTCTTGTGTGTATTTCAAACACGTAGTGCTCCACTTCTTAATTAGGTAAATAAGATTTCGGACTTCACAACCAAAACTACACAGAATACACAAATTTGGATTTCCCCATATTTGAAATCCTTGTGAAATATTTTCATATCTTACTCATGAAAAATTGTTATATTCCTCTACAGACTTTGATGAATGCCACAGTACACCATGCCAGAATGGAGGGACTTGCAATGATTTGGTAAACAAATACACGTGTACATGTGCTGCAGGATATACAGGGACACATTGCGAGACAAGTAAAGATTTCACACTTTTTTCAGAAAACTTTGCTCACTAGAAAATGTTCAACTGTAGTTGGAGACTAAGGGTGTGTTTGATTGGTACCAATTCTGAAAACGGTAGACTTGGTAGACTCAGAATTTGTGTTTGATTGGCTCTGAAATTCTCAAAACGGTTGGTTTGGTAGGTTTGGAAAGCCTTCTGAACCTTCTGCTTCAAAAGGCAGAAGGTTTGGCAGACTTCAGAGAGAAGAGTTCGAATCGAACACAGTATTCGGCCTATCGAATCGAATCCATCAGTCTGTATTGTACTTTTGTTCCATCTGCCGAATAATGCTTGTTTTAAAGATTTTGTGTTTGATTGGGAGATATATTTCCGTCTACCGTTTTCAAAGTTTGGTAGGTATGGAATTACCAATCAAACACGCACTAAAAGAATTAAAATGCAGTCAACTCTCTCTGAAGTGGACACCTTCGAAACCTGATTATAGTGTCCAATTTAGTGAGGTGTCCATTTTACAGAAAATATTGTGTTATTCGATAAAACAGCCTATGTTTTATCAACGTTAGTAAATTGTGCTCGGTTAGCGCTTGAAGCAATTTCGAGATCTCATTAGACATATAATTCAAGATGTGGCACCTATTGGTAGAAATTTTATGCGAGCAAAGCGAGCGCTTTTACTTCTAAGTATGGTATATCTCTGGAGTCAATAGACATTTTCGCAAATTACGTCACTTTTTATGAAATACAACTTTGCTTCGATATAGGAATGTGGATCTAAATCCGAACAGCGTGCATTGCTGTCAGTGATGCATGGAATGGTTTTTTGCGCGAATTTGCATAGAAATAGACAAGGTGTGGATTTCAGGCTGTGCTGGGATTTGCAGCCTTCGCCTCGAATTGAAAATAATCTGTGAAACGGTCTATCGTGTCTTTAAAACGAAAGAAATGCACAAAAATCTTAAGAACTTTTGCATATAAGGATTTTTCAAACAGTGATGTATCATTTGGCTCTACCGATTTGTTCCCATTGGACCAGAATTCAAACGCATTAGAAAATAGATGACTTTGTCAAAATTGAAGTCCGTCAGACAAATCTCATCCCCATTTCCCTAATCGATAGTTCTCTATTCCTTCGCAGCAACGCCATGGAAAGGGCACTTTGCAATTAGGAACTATGAAAAAAATACTACATGAAATAGAATAGGGGCACGTCGGATATCATACGGGTATCATATGGGTATCATATGCCTTTTAATTTTTTCCAGATATCAATGAATGTGCAAGCACACCGTGTCAAAATAGTGGCACTTGCAGTGATGCAATCAACCAATACACTTGCAGTTGTGTTGCAGGATTCGTAGGAACACATTGTGAAACAAGTGAGTAATGCTGAATTCACACTTGAGGAGATTATGTGATTAAATTTCAATGCATTTTCTCGCCCTTTTTGCTTCCGGCTTTAGCCACGTGTCAAAGCTACGAACCGAACAATGCAGACTGTCGAAACTTTCGAGGATTACCTTACCTGATTTAAAGACACTTCGTATGTGGCTCAGTTGGATTGTAGAGGATTTGAACAAAGTTTCTACGATGGCTGGTTGGTTGTTTGTCTCTGTTGCGTCTTGTTAACTGCCATCTTGATTACCGCTTCAACCACAGCTTTGCCTCGGTTAACTGAATTGAATTTCTGTGCAACCTTTAACTTCAGATTTCGCATGCGACCCATCCATGTGCGCCTGTGTAGACGTTATTGAAAATCTCTTAAGTGGTCCTAAATTTTGAGAGAACAGAAAACTTACTAACTTTTTATTGGAATGTATAAAAAAACACACTCCTTCCCTTTACAGACTTTGACGAATGTTCCAGCCAGCCCTGCCTCAATGGAGCAACTTGCAATGACTTTGTGAATAGATATACGTGTACGTGTGTCGCTGGCTACACTGGAACACATTGTCAAACAAGTAATGTATATCCTTGTTTTCATATAACGTTGGAATTAATTAGCCAACTGATTTTAGCTATCGTATATTGTAATGCAACGAAAGGAAATCGACCTACTTCTATCGACCTACTTTTATTACTTATTACGCATCTTCTTATTCTATCTTAGATATAAATGAATGTGAAAGCACACCATGCCAAAATAGTGGAACTTGCAACGATGCAGTCAACCAATACACCTGCACTTGTGTTGCAGGATATGTTGGAACACATTGTGAAACAAGTGAGTAAGACACTGGGCGCTGGTTAATTTAAACTAATTTCTTACTATCAAAATACCTGAGAAATTGACGGTTTTCAGTTATTGTAAAAACTATAAATGAAAATGCAAAATAATACTCATCAAAAGAACTGTTCGTTAAAGCAAGGTTGGAAGGCTTTCTAGCCACTAGAGAAGCTTTACAGAATTATTCTCTTGCACTAATTTCGCATGGAAAATCTTCCCAAGATTTTCAACACACTTTTTATTCAAAATGAGCCAGACCCTGATTTAGTAGCAGAATGGGATGTGCCGCCCACGAAATAAGAAACCTACCCATGTTTATATCAAATTTCTGAAAATGTATGCTCCTCGAAAATTAGTGCACAAATCGTTGTTGATACAAATTTTTGAGACAGTATAAGACCCATATTCATATCAATTTAAAAAAAGCAAGATCCATATCTGTACCGAAATCTCAAAAAATAGCACACAAATCGTTGTTTATACCAATTAAAAAAATTAAGATCCATGTTTAAAGCAAAAATCTTGAAAAAGTATATTCTTTTGGGCAGTACATCTCAAGTGCCCAAAACATATAAACTACCCCTTAGGGGGCCATAATTTACCACGTGCAACTGAAAATACTTCGTTGGGAAACCTCTTTGGTAACAAATACACATACTCCTTTACTTTATAGACTTCGATGAATGTTCCAGCCAGCCCTGCCTCAATGGAGCAACTTGCAATGACTTTGTGAATAGATATACATGTACGTGTGTCGCTGGATACATTGGAACAAACTGCCAAACAAGTAATGTATATCCTTGTGTTTATATACTGTATAGTCGTGATGAAAGTGCGATATATCTAACAATAACTTTTCGGATGCAGTTCAAATGAGTTACCTACATCTTTTTATACTGGTATGTACGTCAAAACAAACGTATACTTTTCTTACAAAATTATCAAAATCAATGCATGTTTATAATCATTATTACACTGTGTACTGTTACTAATAACACCTTCTAAACTTCAATTTTCCTTGTAGACTTTGATGAATGCCACAGTACGCCATGTCAAAATGGAGGGACTTGCAATGATTTGGTAAACAAATACACGTGCACATGTGCTGCAGGATATACAGGGACACATTGCGAGACAAGTAAGGATTGCTTTCTTTCAGATTAAAATTTGCTTACTTTAATGTTTTCAACTAAATTTGCGGAAGATGATTACGGACTGCTCCAAGTAGAATTTTTAAAGTGAGTCTAATTTCGCACAAATTCAGGCTGCCACCAAACTGCACAGGTCAAAATGAGATTTATAAACATACCAAATTTATTTAATTTTTAGACAGCAAACATCAATGATATTTTCGATTTGTTTGTGTTTCTAAACCGTTAATAATCCTAATTAGCCTCGGGAATATACGGTGGGCTGTTTATTGCACCTCAAACTGTTCTCGAATGTTCTAAAGGCTATTCAAGATCTCGGGCAAGCAGTTTCATTGTACCGGGTGTCCCAAAAAAAGTATACAGATTTGGTCGACCATAGCGATGAGAATTTAGCGTGAATCACACCGAAAACATTTTAAAACATACCTCGATAGTCAACTTCAACATAGATACGTTGTTTGTTGATATTGGTGCTTTGAGAGTTGAACTATTAAACTTCAAAGGACAAAAACAAGGTATCTATGTTCAAGTTGACCATCGAGGTATGTTTTAAAAATGTTTTCGGTTTGATTCAAGCTAAATTCTCATTGCGAGGGTCCACGAAATCTGTATACTTTTTTTCTGGGATACCCGGTAGTTTTAGAAATTTGGTCATATTATCAGCGTTCTTCCTATTGGCCTTTGAAATTCCAAGTACCAAACCACACTTAAAAGAAGTCACAAAATTATCATGTGTCTTCTTAATCTTATTTTATCTTAGATATAAATGAATGTGAAAGCACACCATGCCAAAATGGTGGAACTTGCAATGATGCAATCAATCAATACACTTGCAGTTGTGTGGCAGGATATCTTGGAACACATTGTGAAACAGGTGATTATGATACTAGAAGCTTAGATAGATTTTTGTTGATACCCGGTGGGTCAAAACATATATATATAGACGTTTGAAAGCCTGTAGCTGTCAGATCATTTCTTCAGATTCCTATAAGGTTATAATACCTGCGTAGCTAATATGTCAACTATAAGAAAATTTAATTGGTGAAAATCAGTCGTATCGTTCCAAAATTACATAGAAATACTTCATTTCAAAAGCCTTCAAAACAGGCCTAAAATCCTTGATCAAATTTGCTACCAAACCAGCCTCATGATAATAGAAAAATAGACAACTGAATGGCAGCCAAAAGTGGATACGATTATTCTGCGGCCTTCTTACATACCAACATACCTAGTAAACGTTTGAGCGACAAGATAGACCAATAGAATTTTATTATGATAGCTGTGGGGCTAAATTGCTAGCAAATTTTATCAAGGAGTTTAGACCTGTTTTGAAGGACTTTGAGATTAAGCATTTTTATAAAATCGCTTGTAATATAAGAACGATACGACCGATTTTGACAAACTAAATTTTCTTATCTAAATTGATATGTTAGCTGAACAAGAATTATTAGTTTATGGGATTCTCACAAATTATTTGAGACCTACAGGCTTTTAAAGGTCTATACATTTGTTCTACTCACCCGGTAATAAAGCTGTTACCTTGAAACCGTTAGAAAGGTTCCCAGATGCGTATGGGTACGGTAGCTTTGAAGGTTCCAAGAAAACTTTTCTGCAATAGCTTCCTAAGAAATCGAATTGGAAGGTTTTCCACAACCTCTGAAAATGATATTATTTCTGTATTATTTCTTAACATTATTTCAGTATGGAGAACCTTTGAAGGTTTGTGGAAGCACCCTTTGTTAAGTTGCAATGAGCCAGAATGAATCCTAAAGAACTTTGCCAGGCTTTAAAAAATGCTTTATGGCGGAATGCCCTGCCTTTTTAAGAACCAAAGAATTCCCATAAGTAGAAATAAAAACGCTCTGTAACTTTTCAGTTTCTCAACAGAAATGACGCCTTTTGAAGAAATTATTAAGGAATTACTGAAGCAACAAAGTATTAATATGTGCAGTCTATTGTGTACCTTAATTTTATGCTCGCAAATTCAGTCATCTGTGCTTTGCACAAAGCAAGCTGAATAATTAGGCCTATAGCTTAGGCAGCTACAGAGGTGTACTTGTACTCTGGAGGGGGAGTAGTGGCGGCGGCAGTTGTTGTCGCTGTTGTACTCTCAGCCAAGAGTTTCTGCAGTTCAGCATTATCGTCTGTGCTGGCCCGACCTCTATTGTGAAACAGGCCCTAGTATTTTATCAGTATTTAATCGTTTATGTGTAGTTTTTGTAGTTGTATATTTAGTTGTAATTTAGTAGCATGTTCTTTATGTAATTGCCACAGGGTAGTCATTGTCTTTGGCTCCCCGTGGTATCTGCCTAGTAGTGTTGTAAAGTAGTTCATATGTAGTGCTTCAAGTACCTTTTTCTTGAGAAAATTTTAATTGAATAAAAAAAGGTGTACCTGATGATAGGATTTAAATACTCCTGAGACGACTAAGAAACGTTCTTTTTCCTAACAGACTTTAACGAGTGTACCAGCCAGCCTTGCCAAAATGGAGCAACTTGCAATAACTTGGTGAATAGATATACGTGTACATGTGTTGCTGGATACTCTGCAACAAATTGCCAAACAAGTATGTAATAAAGTTCAGGGAATCGACATAGGTATATTTAGCGGCCCCTATAAAAGGCTAAACAAATACCCATGCACCCCCATGCACCCATTGTTTCTTTAGCTACACAATGAAACGGCGCGTGCCAAGTTCATCAAATATAACAGGCTATTTTTACCACTTTGCCTGGGCCAGCTTGAACCATGTCGATTCTCTTTACATAATGATTAATTCCCTACATGATGCTTGTCAGAGAATAGACAATACCGCTAAAGATGGCGGCTCCAAAGACTCTGTTGTGTTTTACTGCAAAGCATGCTGGTAAAAAGCTCCCTGACGACCACCTAACGACATAAACATTTCAGTCCGCTGTTTCGACTAGCTAGCTTGAATTCGAATCGACCTTGAATTCGAATGAAACATGGTTCGAAAGTAAACCTTTCCAAAGCAGAAAAAGTAAAGTTTTGATTCGAATTGAAGTTTTAATTAAAGATTCGCGCTCGAATTACGAAATTTTCCTATTTGTTTGCATTGATTCCTTGTGCCGAACTTTACCACGGCTAGCTAGTCGAAACGGCAGACCAAAACTTTTATGCCGTTAGGTGGTCGTCAGGGAGCTTTCTACCAAGCATGCTTTGCGTGGCCACCATCTTTAGCGTTATTATCTATTCTCCCGAAAGCAATGGAGGCAAACGATGGCCTGGACCCTAGATGGCGAAAGTTATTATCGGGCTGGTTTAGGTAGGAACCATTTCGACAATTAAAAAAGAGACTGGGAAGAGCGGTTTGGGCTGGTACATGGCGGATGGAGATCTGGTGAATGGATCCCACGGATTTTTTATAAATTATACATTTCCCTACACAGTATCGTTTGTTTCAAATTCACACTTGGAATATAGAAATTATTACCTAAAATATAGCGAAAAAAATGATAGATTACAAGAAAATTTTAATGTGCAGGTGAATCCCAGTATAACAGAGGAAAGTTCATTATATCGGGAGTTTGCTAAACCGAGAATTCGTTATCAAGAGACCAGACATTTATTTTATAAAGGCTGATTCCCACTGAGCGATGAAATATCATCGCTTTCCTCATCGCCAACTTTTCAAATGCGAATAAAGTTCATCTTATCTTGCACTGGGAACGACCTTTGACCTTTGACCAATAACGACCTTTGACTGTAAAACCTGATTCACACTGGTCATAAAAATCAGGCTTAGCAGTTAAATTTCGTTCCCATTGCAAGATGAATTTTAATTGCATTTGAAAATTGGCGATGAAAAAAACAATAATAGTTTATCGCGCAGTCGGAACCACCCTTTATACCGCACCGCAACTCATAATCATGGATACACAGAAGCCGGGCTAAATTTGAGACTTTGATAGCATAATTCTGATTGTAGTGTCTAAGTAAAACACCGCAGAAAGAATGGCTCAAAAATATTGTTTTGAGTGCTTGAAGATGTAAAAACACAACGTGAGTAGCAAGATTAGTGTTCTTTTAGCCAAAGAGTGGAATATCTCACTGTCATTCCATTCGTTTAAATAAAGTGCAGTGATTGCCAGCCGCGGCAGAACATCAAAACAGCTCGAAAAGTTAATCCAGTTTTTGTGTATTTTAAAACATGAGTCGTGACGTCTGCCTCAAATTAGATTTCACGTGAGATTTGCGATAATGCAAAATTACTCGTGCAAAACACTTCAACAAACGATAACGCTAAATATGGCACCAGGGGGAGCTTTTCACCAAGATTCATTGCATTCTAATTAAGAATCTTTAACAATTCTCTAGGAATTCGATTAAAGAACGCAATGCATCTTGGTAGTAAAAAGCTTCCTTTTGCGCCACCTTTAGCGATATCGTCTATTGTTGTTATTCGCGGGCATTTTCAAATTTCACGTTATATCTAATTTGAGACAGACCATTGTTCGAGCAACGAGAGGGGTTAATAGTTATGGTGGTAGTAGCGATAATAGTCGGGGCTGTTAGCAACAAAATATTGATGAATCGTGCACATTGTGATAGAAGCATAAAAGTTGGTAGAAATACACAGTTTGATACGCTGAAAAAGATAAGATGCAGACCCCTTTGAAAAAATGCCCACAAGTGCTATTTTTAGACTGGGGTACTAGGTTCCAGGCCTCTGCAATAGTTATTACGATAAATTTGAATTAAAACAATCAGTCTCGATAAATACAAATCACTCAGCTGGTCATTTATCATTCGTGAAACTGTGATCACTGACCACCGCACTTGCAAAGTTCTGTGCATTCTAAGTTATGCTGCTTGCATATACAACGCGATGATCATTTCTGCTTGCACCCACATTTTACAAGCTCGTAACATGCTTTGAAGGCTTCTGGTATCATCATCTACTGTGGCTGACTGAACTCGTCTATGATATTCCATCCAAAAGCACTGAAATCTGGTAAATGCTGATGTTGTTCAATTGTCTGACCCCAAATGATACTAAAAGGATATTTTCAGTACAAGACGGTCATCGTAAACGGCCGTGAGTGTATTCTCAAGCCAACAAAAATCGGTCACTTATCTGATATCAGCAAAAATTATATTGTTGAGTGAAAATTCAATATTGATTCATGTAGCCTAACTACATCCAAAAGGCACACTTAAGCAGAATCTATTAAAGTAAAGATAGTTGCTAGATAAAGACAAACACGGGACACTGATTGTTTAAGACGATAAAATGTTTAACTTAGCCACCATGCAGCAAGGCTCTTCTTAAATGTTGGATAAGGGCATCTTTGATTGGTGGTATACTTTCTATATTGCGACCTTTTGTTGCAAACAATGATCTACAGCAGTCATTAACCTCTTCCAGTGAACTCGATCGGTCGTACAGAAGAAAGATAGCGTTCCAGATTCTTCTAGATTCCATCTCTTATCTCTCTTGTGTCAGTTTTTCGTGATAACCTAAAGAGAAACATAGATAGATATTCAGCATATAATGTCTATAGGTAATAACTAAGTTTTTTTGTAACTCATAAAAGTAGCTATGATTTATACAGGATGAACCATCTCAATTAAAGGGAATGTAAGCATATATAAGCCTTTGATAAAAAAAACCGTGCAATGACAATAGACTTTGACACGTGCCGCACCATATTTGGGTAACTCATCTACGTCAACAAGAAATACTGATATCTGATTAGCTAGAATTTAACCGCAAGTGGCTTGAGCCACTTTATTATGCTTACATTCCCTTTAATCAAGGAATGAATTTCCTTTCAGCACTGGTACGCTGATTCCAGTTGATCAACTTTAAGACTTCCATCAGATCACTATACAAAAATACTTTAAAAATTCAGCAATCTGCAATGTTAATTTGATTCAAAGTTTCTATAAATTTAAATCTTAAGTTACCTTATAAACGTATCTGTTATTTCTGGGTAGGCACTCCAGGCAGCCCATGCCATCTTCTTTCCACGACCAGCAAATGACGATGCAGTATCACAGCCTGTAAAAGCATACGAGAATCGAAGCCCTCAACAGATCTCCTCCCCGAGCCGAAGCTTGCAGCGTATTCATGAACAGGTAGCCACCGCTTGTTTTTTCCTGTACCAAACTCAATGCAGAGCTGCTCGATTGCTAGCTGGTTAAAAACGGAGACAGCAATGACGATGATATCGGTGTCTACTGTTTGGATGCAGATCCTCATCCTCGTGTGGTTGTTCTGTGCAGTATGTTTGACATGGAGGAGGATTCTGGTGTCGGCTTCTTCATGATTACATGGCGAAACTGAACATTTATCTATCGGCATATTGGATACAACTGTGTCCGATGTTGTTGCCACAATTACTTTACTTGAGCTTATTTGTTTCGCGAGCTCCTTAGCTACAAGGGCGAATAACTCTTCTTTGTACCATAGTCATGTTTGTACTCATCAACACGAAGGAATCGACGCCAGTCCTTTTGGTCAACTCCCAACTGAAAAGACGTTTTCAGACGTCTCTTGCAAGAATTCAAGAGCCTTAGGCTAAAAATAGCATCAGGGGCAAGGGGGCATGCTTCCAAAAAAGCCAGCATCCAATCCTTTTGTCCGTATCAAACTGTGAATTCTTACCAAGTTCGATGGTTATATCACAATTTGCAGCAACGTTATTTTAATAACCATTGTAGAGACCTGGAACCTAGTACCCCAGTCTAAAAATAGCATTTGGGGGCATTTTTTCGAAGGGGTCTGCATTCTATCTTTTTCAGCGTATCAAACTGTGTATTCTTACCAATTTTTATGCTTATATCACAATTTGCAGCAACGTTATTTTAATAACCATTGTAGAGACCTGGAACCTAGTACCCCAGTCTAAAAATAGCATTTGGGGGCATTTTTTCGAAGGGGTCTGCATTTTATCTTTTTCAGCGTATCAAACTGTGTATTCTTACCAAGTTTGATGCTTATATCACAATTTACAGCCACGTTATTTAAATAACCATTGTAGAGACTGGAACCTAGTACCCCAGTCTAAAAATAGCATTTGGGGGCATTTTTTCGAAGGGGTCTGCATCCTATCTTTTTCAGCGTATCAAACTGTGTATTTCTACCAACTTTCATGCTTCTATCACAATGTGCATGATTTTTTCACTAACAGCCCTCACTATAACTAAAACAAAAATAGTAGTCATAGGCAAGGGTGTCAGGACACCGATGCTTGGATTGTATATTTATTTACCTTCTTTAATTGTTATTTTCTTCTTTGTTTTGTTGTCATTGCCATGTACTTCAGCTACTTAGCTTGGCCTAACTGCTCAGTTCGAACATTCGAATCTAATTCCCTTGTATTTATGTGTCTTAGTGCGCCTTCGCAGAAGAGAAGGTTTTAAACCGCAAGTAGAACCTTTTCTTCTGCAAGGCGCAGGAATACAAGGGAGTTGGATTCGAATGTCCAAATTAGCTGCTAGGCCAAGTTCAGCTGCTGAAAGACAAGACAGGGAAAACAAAACAAAGAAGACAGCATTAATTAAAACAAGGTAAGAAATATTTAATCAAAGGATCGGTGTCCTGACACCTTTGCTCTAGGCTCAAATTATTCAAATTTCTTGCAGACTTTGATGAATGTCACAGTACTCCATGTAGAAATGGAGCGACTTGCAACGATTTCATCAACAGATACACGTGTACTTGTGTCACAGGGTATCAAGGAACACTTTGTGAAACAAGTAAGATTCTTAGCATATATATCATACCACTAGGATATCAGTCAATGAATCAATTAAAGTGTATCAATCACTGGATATATAGGGTGCGCTAAAAAATTTCTTGTTTTTGAAAAATCGTAGCACCAAGGGTACTTGATGGATTTGAATGAATCGAGTTTTGGTTGATAGCAGAACGATTGTAGTATTTTTGTGATTTTTCTAGCATTTTCAGCAGCAAGGAAAACATAGGTAAGTTCGATTTTACGAAAATTGATTGGTTGCGAAATGGCTGAAAAATGGGCCTGCAACACTCGATCAAATCGCAGGAATCTCTCAAACAGAACAAGACTAAACGGCATTTAATCTCTATCAAGAGTTAAAGGAAACGAATTTTCAAACAAATTCTAAAAATTTTCGACTCCATGGCAATAAATATGCAGACGAAATCCGATACCCGTGAAAAACTGCACTTTCGTACTGCTCGGTGTGAAAGGTTTCTTTACGATTTAATCAAGTGATGTTGGTCCTTTTGCAGGCATTTTGCAAAAAAGGGATTTTAGTAAAGTCGCATTTACCTGTGTTTTCAGTACTCATAAAAACACAAGAAAAATCCTAAAAATACTTCGGTCTTTCACCCATCGAGCAGAATTCAATTGGTTCAAATAGATCCAGTATTCTAGGTGCTAGAAAATTTTTAATGTGTCAAATTTTTTTTCGCGTACCCAGCAGGAGCAAAACTGGGAAACTGGTTGTAAGGAATTCAAAGAGCATAGCACTCTGCATGTTGTGTCAAAAAATCTGTCTGTAGCAACATAAAAACTGCGCTTTTAGCTGCAAAAGATTAAGAGTGTGTTTGATTGGTAATTCCAAACCTACAAAATTCTGAAAACAGTAGACTTTGCAAAGACGGAAACATATTTCCCAATAAAACACAAAATCTTGAAACGGTTAGGTTTCGAATTCACCAATAGAGTTTGCTAATGAAAACTACAATATCTCCAAAGTCTGCCAAACCTTCTGCCTTTAGGAGAAGAAGGTTCAGAAGGCCTTCCAAACCTACCAAACCTACCGTATTGAGAATTTTTGAGTCAATCAAACACAAATTCCGAGTCTACCAAGTCTACCGTTTTCAGAATTGGTACCAATCAAACATGCCCCAAGACACATGGTTGCAAACGAAATATTGAAATGTTTAAAATTTGAAATCCTGAAAATCTATTTGAAAATTTGAAAACTTAAACATTTTCAAATCCCATAAATTCTGTTTCTGTTCTAGATATTAATGATTGCGTAAACCACCAATGCCAAAACGGAGGAACTTGTTACGATGGTGTGAATAGCTACAGTTGCGGTTGTGCACCAGGATACATAGGAACACGCTGTGAAACAAGTAACTACCAAATTTTTGTACGATTGAAAATATTTAAAAGCGCACACAGATGGGTCAGGTGATTAAATTTCAACGTATTTTCCCGCCCTTTTCAGCTTCCGATCATCATGGGCCTAGCCACGTAACCAAAGCTACGAGCAGTGCAGAAAAATGTCGAGGATTGTCTTACCTGCCTCACAGATACTTGGTATATGGCTTAGCTGGATGGCAGAAGATTTGTATTTTGTTTCTGCCAGTTTTGAGGCTGTGACGTCATCAAATTGCCAAATCGTATACCAGATTGTACAGATTTTCCTCAATTAATTTATGATTTACTGTTATTTCAATTTTGTTCAAAAGTTCTTATGAATTCTTTCAATATTTCAATAAAAGAAAAACACTGTAATTTTGAAAATAATCAAGATATCAAAAATCACCAAAATTGAATTATAGCGAAGTGCCTGAAGCCCGCCTGAAGTTCCTTCCAAGCAATTAGATCAAACAGAAAATACATCAACCATTTGTCCAATCTTTTTTAACATTTGACGCCTATGCTAGCCTATGCAAGAATCAGATCAGCTAGACATATCATTTTTCTTCCAGACAAAGATGAATGTTCCAGTCAACCATGCCAAAATGGGGGAACTTGCAGCGACGGTATCAATAGATACACGTGCACTTGTGTTAGTCCATTCTTTGGATCGCAATGTCAATCAGGTAATCACTACTGGGTGCATTAAAAAAGTTCAGGGGTTTAAAAATTTATTTATTTTTTCTATCTTATCTAAAAACTAAGAAACGACAAAATTACTATTTAAACGTGTCAGTCATAACGGAAAAAGACACGAGGTCATCAAGTTACCACTATGAATAGCACTTACAATATTACTTGGTATTTGGTATTAGATACAACAATAGGAGACATAGTTGCTGCTTTTGGCAAGGCCTTAATGTATGGGAATTCTAAGGTCCTGAAACATATACTTATAGGGTGTCTGTGTCTATAGTGTATATAATAAGTATTTAGAGTACTATAGACACCCTCCTATAAGTATATGTTTCGGGATCTTAGAATTCCCATACATTAAGGCCTTGCCCTGCTTTTCAACTATTGGTTATCAATTTATATTCGTTTCTTTTTGTCGATAAAACAAATTGCTTCCTCTACAGGGTGTCGCAAAAAAATTGTGCCCCATTTTTGCGGCTGCTGTGGAGGAGTTGTGGCTTCTATTGTTCCGCTGTGGATACAGTTGCATAGAATAAGCTTCAACTTAGAGTTTGAGACCTTGTTTCAGCCAATCGGACTAGTGGTTGCTGGTTTGTGGCGCAAGAAAGTTAAAAAAGTGATTTCTTCAAAAACAGCACCTTCTTTGTTCTCCAAAAATGCCAAAATCAAGTAGATATTGCAAGAAAAGGTTTTAGCGTTCTATTTAAATTTGTTATACATTGTATAATGGGTTAATGGTGTTGTGTTATTAATAAACAACACAATTAACCCTTTTTCAACAGTAGAAAAAATTCCAGTACAGCACTAGAACATTTCCTTGCAGTATTACTTGATTTTAGAATTTTTGGAGAACAAAGAAAGTGCTGTTCTTGAAGAAATCACTTTTTTTTACTTTCTTGCGCCATAAACCAGCAACTACTTGTCCGATTGGCTAAAAAGGTCTCAAACCCTAAGTTGAAGCCTATTCTATGCAACTGTATCCACAAGGGGATAATAGAAATCACTGCTCCTCCGCAGCAGCCACACAAATGGGGCAAAATATTTTGGGACACAATGTATAATTATTTGGTTCACATTGACATCTACATCAGAACTTTCAAAAAAGGAATAGATTGATTACAAAGTGATTTAGAGTCCATATCCGAAACGCTTAAATCAGTAACATGCTCGAGATGACCAAAAAGATCTTGCCTTAATGTGTTTTGCAAATTCGTAGTACCTAGAGTATGATGGATCGCTATGTGGTATGAATCAAATTCTGCTTGATAAGCGAGAGATCAGAGCACTTTTTGCAATTGTTCTTGTATTTTTTTAGCGTTGAAAAAATAGTTAGATCTGAATTTACGAAAAAATCTTGGTTAAGAGATAGGCGGAAAAGGGCATGTAGCCCTCAATCAAAAGCATCGTAGTTTAAGCCAATAGGAAATTCAATTCCATACCGTTTGAAGTGAAAACAACAACTCGTGTCATAAATCTATCTTCGATTCAACCTGCACAATGTTTGTCTCAGGGCCGAAGCCAATGGGGGGCGGGGGGAGGCCGAGCGCCCCCAGAAAGCCATTTGTCGGAAATGTTACTCTACCTGTCGGATTTTTTGTGATTTACAGTTCCACGTTTAAAAGGTGTTGTTGGAGAAATAATGCCTCGAACATGATTTTATTGTCGTTCTTTTGAATCTGCGGCAGTTTTTGCTTCATGTTCACTAATATTGAAGGTTGCAACGTTGGATTGCAAAATAAAGCTAAATTTTAGTTATTGAAGGAGTACATCAGTAATTTCATGCATGCTTGTAACGTATGTTCCTACAACTGGTGTTGTTGCTGTTGTTGTTGTTGCTTTTCCGTTGGAAATTTTGCTTCTGTGCCCCCCTAAGAATTCATGGCTGGTATCATTTTAGTTGTGATATTTTACTTTACTCTCTTTCATTTTCTCCAAATAGTTCCTGGTGGTATTATTCAATCAAAGAACCACCCAAGTTCTTACACAAATAGTCTTAATGAAGTGTGGACATTGTATGCAGGACCGGCTCCTGGAAGAGTTCAAATTTACTTCTCTGCTTTTTCAACTGAATCGTGTTGCGATAAGGTTACAATACGGTGAGCATTTTCTCGTACATTTGTCATTTTTTAAACTCGTTTTCATATAGAGAGGCATCGCCCCAATTGAGCACCCAAAGAATTTGGCTTTGCTGCGACCGCTTTGTGTAAAATCAAAATAAAAGGAGTTTGGGCCTAGCTATAACCAAAAAATCCGCGAAAATTTTGCTGACGCCATTTGAGTTGACTCCTGCTCATAAACATAATCATGGTGAATTTTTAGAGTTGGCCTACCTGGAATGGAATTGTAACTACCTTTGAATTCTCCTTTGTCTTTATAGCAGTGTTTTTAATTNGTCTTAATGAAGTGTGGACATTGTATGCAGGACCGGCTCCTGGAAGAGTTCAAATTTACTTCTCTGCTTTTTCAACTGAATCGTGTTGCGATAAGGTTACAATACGGTGAGCATTTTCTCGTAAATAAAAGGAGTTTGGGCCTAGCTATAACCAAAAAATCCGCGAAAATTTTGCTGACGCCATTTGAGTTGACTCCTGCTCATAAACATAATCATGGTGAATTTTTAGAGTTGGCCTACCTGGAATGGAATTGTAACTACCTTTGAATTCTCCTTTGTCTTTATAGCAGTGTTTTTAATTTACTCGATTAAAAAAATTGTGTTTAGCAAGAAATAATAACAACATGCCAAGAAAGCTTGCTCCACCTCTCCAGGTTAAATTTAAAAAGAAATCGACAAAATCCCCCTTTCACTTTGTGTTCCATGGGGTTGTGATTTGGAAGCAGTCAGATTGTCAGTTTTCGCCCTTTTTGAGCACCCTGTAGTACTTCGATTCTCAGCGAAGCTGTGATATCACTCCATTAAAATCTCGCACGCCTTTCATAAAAATCCTTTTATATTCACGAAAAATCTCTAAAAAATCCCAAAATCCCGTTCTTTTAACAATCTCGCAAGCTTTTTCGAAACAGAGATACACCCCTCGCTAGGTTAAGCAAGAAAATGTAATGAAGGAGGGATTGGTAATCAGCTACATTACGGAAATGTTTTTGATTTTATTGAAGGTGAATTGCTTTAAATTCAACGAGAAAGGGTTGAATACTACGAGAAAAGAGTTCAGAGAAAAAAAGGCATTATCTCCTATGAATACTTATGGAAGAATTATGGTAGATGAGGGGGTGCTCAATAAGGGTCAATTTTGGAGAATTAGGCCGTTTGGACTACTGCATGTTTAAGTGGCTGGCTTCTTCAAGAAGAGAAAGCTCGGATAATTCTGACATTAAACAGCAATCTTTTACAAAGCCGAAGGAACCTCTTCGCTGTAAGATACCTTTTGTAAATGACTTATTATGACAAAAATAGAATTTTCTTCGAAGGGTGCTCAATTGGGGCGAGGCAGCTCTACACTCATATTTTTTATAAGAAATTTGGCTCTGAACTTTGTAGTAGGGTTTCTTACGTTTGGGTCCAATTCTTAGTGGTGAAACCTTAGTCTAAGATCAATTGACTTTGCGCAGTAGGGATTTCAGGGTCATCATCGCTGTTGGAAACAGGGGGCTGAGGTAGTTAATCTAGTTGAGCAACGGAAAAACCCTAAGAGAAACGCATGCTGCAAAGATCTAAGTTCAATCAGACTTAAAGATAATACACCACTTTGACGAACGACTGTCATTATGGAAATTTTTCCAAATTTCACGACAAAAATGTTCGACTCCAGATTCGGATTCAACACCCAAAACATAGTGGAGCTGCAACGTTTCATCCTCTTAGTCCTTGCCATATTGATTTTACAGTGCTATAATGCTTGTGATTTTATAAAGCTTTGACCGCAAAAATCTTTCGGGGGTAAACTTTTTCCCCAAGCTTTTTTTATGGTCAAATCCCTTGTAAAAAACAGAGCTTTATATCGATTTTGGTTTACGATTTTGCGATTTGATGACGTCACAATCTCAAAACTGGTTTCAACAAAGAAAACGCCGTAATTCTGAAAATAATCAAGATATCAACAATTTCCAAAGTACAATAATAGCAAGTACCTGAAGTTCCTTTCATGCCATTAAATCAAACAGAAAATGGTGAGTACGCCAATATATCAAAACCTTGAAATAAGTTAGGGTCAGGGTAGGGGTTAACATGGAAATAAATCAGGGTTAGGGTTAGGGTTAGTTTTAGGGTTAGGAGAAGGGTTCGTGATAGATTCAGCGTTAGGGTTAGGTTTAGCGTTCGGTTCAGGGTCAGGGCTAGGGTTAGGAATTTCAAAATGTGATATATTGGCGTATTAACGGAAAATGCATCAACCATTTGTGCAATCTTTTTAACGATTTTATGCCTATGCTGTACTCTTCCTGCTTATGAACTTAGAAAATTCTTTGATCTGTTTCAGAGATGGCAGTAGTGCATCTTCAACTACGATTATCTTATTGTCGGGGTCAACAACGCTTAATAAAAACTATTATTCAACTGGTAATTATATGCATGTACAATTCACAACAGATGGTTCAGTTACTCGTTCTGGCTTTAAAGCTTATTGGACACGGGTCTGAACAAGTTCACTTGACCGAAAACTGGGGCAAAACCCTTACAGTGGCATGTTTGACAAACTAACAATCTCTCCTGGCAGTAAACTGGGGATTTCCAGTAAGCAGGCATGGGATCTCCTCATTTTTATCCTAGCTTATGTAGTTTCCATATTCCCCGATTCCCCGTTTTAGTAATTTTTAATCTGCGCGATTGAAAATACGAGTTAGATTGTTGAAATTTTGAAACTTTGGGGCCAAGAGCTATCGAATGATATGCTTCTTTCCTCTGTAAAGCTTCTTGTCTCCATATTCCCCATTTTAGTAATTTTTCACAAACTGCAAGTTTGACTGAGTATTCTGGCTAGATGCCTTGGGGGATTTTCTTGAGTTTTGTGCAGTAGACTTGTATATAGTAGTTGTTTAAGATACCACATAATAGCCTCAAAACGCAATGGAGATTAAATCAAATATACGAATACAAACAGAGAAACAAGGTAAAAAAGGAGGAGCTCTCTCAATTGAAGGTGTTATGGCGCAGTGGTGTAATCGTCTGACTTTGCAGCCAGAACAGTCAGGCGGACATGGTTCGATCCCAGGTAGAGCCCCACCATTTGAGCGTCATGACAAGGGGTCGCGGACTCGATTAGGTCTTCTCTACTTCTGCGATCCCAGCGCTTGGCGCTAAAAAACGCAACTTCACCTTCACTTTCAATTGCCTATTTAACATACGTTGTGCATCAAAAACGGCTAACGGTTAAAAAATTCAAATTTCTCAAAAACGAAAGGTCTAATACAAATGTCAAAAGAAGAGCTGTCCCATTTTGAACAGTGACTTGCTCTAGCTTGCGAATTATAGCACCATAATACTATCGAGTGAATAAAAAAAGTTCAAACATTTGCAAGCCTGTAGTTTGCTAGCTACTCATCAGATTCCATAAACTGATTATAATTGTGTGGATAAATTGTCAACTTAGATAATAAAATTTAGTTGGTTAAAATCGGTCATATTTTTCTCAATTTACAAGAGATTTTATTAAACGTGTTTTATCTCACAGTGTCGTTCAAAACAGGCCTAAACTTCTGGATCAAATTTTCCAACATTTAAGCTTCGAAGGGACGAAACTGAAGCTTAATCGGGCCATGTTATTGCCTAGGCAATCAGTTGTGTAGATAGAGAGCCAGCCCTACTATCCTTTTCATTTGGGAATTTCTTTTGGCCGTTTTTCAGACAGTTTTCAGTATCATCATGCTGAATCGTTAGCAAATTTGATCAAGGATTTTAGATTGAACAATTTCATAAAATCACTCACAACCAGGGAACGATACAACCAATTTAAACCAACTAAATTTTGTTATCTATGTTGACATGTTACCTGCACAGTGGTAACTAGTTGTAAGCAATCCGACGAATAGGCAGCAAACTGTTACAATACATGAAGTACTTGTAAGTTGTTGTTGTTGTTGTTGTCGTAAGTTGATCGACAGGCTTTGAAGCGTTTTACCTTTTTTTTACTCTCCCGCTATACCAAGACTACAGGGTGTTAAAAAAAACAACCCACTTTTCTTCAAGATTCGTCAGAAAATAATGACCTTTGAATTAATTTGACGCATACCATCTGAAAGCACAATTTATCATCTTTTCGATGATATCCAGCTTGGGCACGTTACTTGAATTATTCATCAATTGATTGACGTTTTGGTAAGTATGGCCTATTTTACATGCAGGAAAGTGGTAGGACATTTACATAAGCAAAAACTCGTTTTTGTGAGAGCCTGTTCTATCACTTTTTAATAAATGCATCTCATGGGAGTACATTTGTATGTTTCCTACGAATGGGAATGACTTCAAATGCTTCTAGGCCTGAAATATTCTTATAAATGTGTATTGTAACATTTTACGGTAAAAAAGGTATTGCTCTGACAGCATGCTTCATCTAAATAGGGCATACTTGCTAAAATATCAATTAAACGATAAATAATCCCATTCATGCATCCAAACTGTACATCATTGGAAAGAAGAACGATTGTACTTTCAGATGGTATACACTACATCTATATTAAAGTGTTATCATTTTTCTAAAATTTTCAATCTTGGTTTGATTACGTTTTTTCCTGAAACACCTTGTATAGCATAAAACATAGATGGATAGCATAAATAGTATAGCATAGCATATAGCATAAATATAGCATAAATTATAAACTGTACAGCATAAATTGTATAAAATCATGGACGGATACCTCATTATTGATTTAGATTACTGTAGCTTATTGTGTATATTACTGCATATAGCAAGCTTGATTTAATTAAATAATCGATGTAGAATAAGATAACAAACAAACATCCTAATAAAGTTATTACATATATTCGAAAGGCGTACAGTTTTTTGTGTCATAAAGGTACAATCTTATGTTTCTCATCTAAAATGTAGACTAGAATTAGACTTACTACAATTGTCTTAGTTTCAATCCTTGATGACCTGTTAATCGCTACAAATACTGCTCCTAATAAAGCTATTCGAAAAATCGGTCAGAAATCGGTGAACCTCACTTTGATGCCGAGGGCCAAGAGCAAGGCCATTTCAACACGATTCCCAATTCAACAATGCTAAAACGCTTCAGATTCGTGTGCTTTATTGCAGTAGTAGAGAAAATGAAACCTACCAGTGCCAAGATGAGTTTTTTCTTCAATGTATTGCTTGAAGATTCCTTAACTTTGACACTGAAAGCCAGCTTGTCAAAAGCCAAAATGTTNACTTCTGATTTAGTATTGAATATTCTCATCCTTATCAGATGGCCTTAAAAGAATTGCAAAAATCATTTCATCTTCAATCGAGGAAATTTTATGAGTATATGTTGTGTATTTGTTGTTGTTGTTTTGTATTTAAGACATTTAAGATTAGACTTATTACATGTCGTAGTTTCGCTACTTGATGAACTGATATACGCTCCAACTACGACTCATGATCTAACTGTCAGTTGAGACGACCACCTCATGGCCTAAGCTATTTCATCGAAAATGCCGATGCAAAAACGCTAAAAAAGTCGAGGTTCCGGCACTTCAACATGGGAATACTAGTTAGTAGTACTTAGAAGAATGTTTCATTGATGCAAAAAGCTTAAATACCTGAAATTTTCTTCAATAATCTTCCCGTTTAGAGGCAAATTAGGTCAGGTAAATCTGCTCGAAGCTGCGAAAGTCAACGTCAGTCGGCGATGTTGTCATGACAACTTGATCAACCAATAAGAGAGCGTTATTTTAGTGCCATTCGCCCATATTTGGCCCTTGACTTTCTCTGGACTGCAAATGCTGCCCTCTGATTGGTGAGACAAGGCGCGACAAAAATTTGTCGCGCCTGGCCGCCTCAACTGACAGTTAGATCATGAGTCGTAGTTGGAGCGTATATCAGTTCATCAAGTAGCGAAATTACGACATGTAATAAGTCTAATCTTAAATGTCTTAAATACAAAACAACAACAACAAATACACAACATATACTCATAAAATTTCCTCGATTGAAGATGAAATGATTTTTGCAATTCTTTTAAGGCCATCTGATAAGGATGAGAATATTCAATACTAAATCAGAAGTTTACCTGCAGTGTATAACTGGAGGGCCTTGTTCAGGATAGATCATAAGACTAGATGAACCTCACTTTGATGCCGAGGGCCAAGAGCAAGGCCATTTCAACACGATTCCCACTTCAACAATGCTAAAACGCTACAAATTCGTGTGCTTTATTGCGGTAGTAGAGAAAATGAAACCTACCAGTGGCAAGATGAGTTTTTCTTCAATGTATTGCTTGAAGATTCCTTAACTTTGACACTGAAAACCAGCTTGTCAAAAGCCAAAATGTTCTTCGCATTTCACCACAGCAATATCGCAGCTTCCTTCGTCATTTGATGGCAAGGAGGCTTAAGGAAGGCTAATCTTGGGATCGAGGTTGAAACATTGGCTTCCTATTGGTCAGCTAGGAATACTGCAATCCCATTGGTCATGCACGTTTTCCTGTGATTTTGGCCGGCTTTCAGATAGTTTGATTATCAGTCACATTTGTAAGATAGTAGTAGACCTCGCAATGTCCACAACGGACGGAGGAGCGTAAGAGAGAGAGTCCCAGTGGCGTAACGGAGACACTCAGTGCCCTTAGGAACTTTGTGGCATGTGGCCCTTAAGCAGTGACCATGATGCTATCACATCGCAGGGGCTGTGAGCGAAGCGAAACGGGCCCTAGACTAGGGTGGGGGGTTCGGAGCAATTCCCTCGGGAAAATTTCAAGACCACACGTCTTAGAGCCTCAGAAAACACCCCTTACATGATGGAAGAGACCGATAGAGGTGGCATAGGAATCTACTCATGAATATGGTGTCAAAAATCCTCCAAGCAAACTAGACTTACGACGTGATTCCTTGTATTCGTTCAATATTTGTAATCTGATTTTTTTATTTTCTCTCGTAACCATCCAATTCAATGAGCGATACTAAGACTTATGTAATGAGTCTACAAACAAACTATGATTTATTCCTTGTAGGTAAAAAAGTTCTTGAATGTTATAAGAAAAATAATGAGTCAAATAGGCTAAATATGTTAGCAAGTGTTTTTTGGATGCATTTAAAGCCTTTCTTTACAGTACACTACTGGCCAAAATATTCAAATAAGCGACTTATGCGTAGTCACGTCATCATGTGCAAAGATTTCTCCCAGATCTTTGCACGTGATGGCGTCACTACCCACAAGTCGCTTATTTGAATATGTAATTTTGCAGAGAAAGGACGAAAATGGCGGGAAAATGTTCGATACACCATTCATAACAGTATAATCTTTAATTATATCATTATTTAATTATATTACTTTATTTCTTTGATTCATGGTCAGTTTCTAAGGTTACAATATCAATAGACAATAGTCAATCGTCAATAGTCAATTCAATAACTTTACTAGATGAATTCCAATCATGAAATATGTTTATGGTAAACAACAAGCAAATGAATTAGTATGTTTTCTCGCTTAGGAAGAAACAAGATGTCGAGACTCTGCAGGCCCTTTATGGCCTTGTTATCTTTAATACTTCTGCTGTGTTGCGATAATTCCAATCCGGCTGTAAGTATTTACAGGTCAACTTGTAGAAAAGATGCATTGTTCAAAATATCGAGAAGAAATGAAATATTGAAGTTGCAGCCATCAAATGTACTCGCCTTGGAAATCACCAACGATCTGCCAAGCTGCGCTAAAAACTGTATTGATAGAATAACTTGTAGGTCTTTTAATTATAAAACTGGCTTACTGTCGAGCGAAAATTGTGAAACACTGGACGTTGATAAGCAGAATGCAAGCGTGAAGTTTGAAGGTTCCTCTGGTTGGATTCATTATGAAGTAGTTAGTCAGGTAAGTATTCTATTCGATATTCCAATAGGTGAGTCAAGGAGCCTTTCAATACTAGGAAGAAAAAGCGCTCGTTTCGCTCGCGCTTCAATATAAGGGGCTAAGGGGCTGATTATATGAGAGTTTTTAGCCCGTTTGTAACTTTAGCCGGGCTGAAAAGTCAGCCTGGTGTTGCGGTCAAAGTGTTGCAAAAACAAAGTTGTGATTACATGATAAAAGTTTCAGCCCGGTTTGCCCCGCTGAAATTTCAGCTCGCTTGGAACAAACGGGCTAGGATTTTTAGCTTGACCAAACAGGCTGACAAATTCCATATAATCGCAAATCATAATTTTCAACCGGGCTGAAATCACTGGAGCATGCGCTTTTAATTTTTAAAAGATTTCTCATGCAAAATATGGAATTCAGTCTTGGTTGAAACCACCATATAATCGATTCAAATTTCAACCCGGTTAAAGTTATAAACGGGTTGAAAACTCTTATATAATCAGCCCCTAAGAAACCAGGACGGCAACTGCCTCCAAATCTTTGGCATCTTTAAAAAACATTGCACGGATGGTTATTGCATCTTCTGTTTGATTTAATGGCTTGAAAGCAACTTCACGTACGTTGCTATAATCCTATATGTAGCATTTCTAATATCTTGATTATTTTCAGAATAACAGCGGTTTTCTTGTTATTGAACGAACTCGTGAACAGTTTTGAAAATAATTAAAATAATCGTAGGTCCTAAATCAAAATATGAAAAACGGTACAATCTGCAAGAAAACCATAGTTCATGAAGGTACATAATATGGCTGTAAGCAGAAATGTGTAGCTTTTCTAGTTTACGACTTAGCAATTTGATGACGTCACATTCTCAAAACTGGCCCAAGCAAAGAAGACGCTGTAATTCTGAGAATAATCAAGATATCAGAAATGATACATATAGGATTATAGCACAGTACTTGAAGTTTCTTTCAAGCTATTAAATCAAACAGAAGATGCATTAACCATCCGTGCAAAGCTTTTTTTAAAGATGCCAAAGATTTGGAGGCTATGCTGGTAAAAAGACGGTCCCCAGGTATTTATCAAAAGAAGGAGGTTTCGTCTTGGCCTTTGTAATAAAAGTGAAAGTAGGGTATAGGAAACAATATTTGGTTTGTATCATAAAAGATGACGTTTTAGCTGGCGTTGCCTAGACTGACGACGTGATTCCTTGTATTCGTTCAATGCTTTCAATCTGATGTTTTATTTCTTCTCATACAGTTTGAAACCATAGCTATATTTCAATTCAATGCTGAAAACAGACTCATGTAGTCAGTCTAGGCGTTGCCGTAATGGTTTCTTAAACTTCCTATTCCTACTCGTCCAGACGACATGACGTCACAAAAACGTTGAAAACCCCACGTCATCTTGTGTTAGGGTAAACCTGCAGGAAATTTAAATAGGTTTCTGTAGGAAATTTGAAAAAAGTTGGACAAGATTGCTCTTGTATTCTCGCTCGCGATAATGAGAAGGGAAGGAATAGGTAGCAATTGTCAGTCAAACCTAAACCAATTAAATAATTGCACAAATAAGCTGTTCTTAAAAGCAAACCATAAATTTAGTCTAAGAAAGTTCTGAGCAACTTGTCTTTGCGAAGAAAATTTTGTAAATAGCGCCACAAACTCTGACAATTGTAAATTGCTTCTTCAAAGTCAACCTTCGTTTTTTACATTCGCCAACCTATCCACTAAAGTTTTCAAATAACTTGATCAGCTTTCAAGCTATCTAAAATGTATGATTTCGATATATAAACGAGACACTTCCAAAATCCCATTTCGATGCTATGTTTTGTAGTCGCTTCATTTACTCCTTTTGAGCATGCATTGCCAACCTATCCACTAAAGTTTTCAAATAACTTGATCAGCTTTCAAGCTATCTAAAATGTATGATTTCGATATATAAACGAGACACTTCCAAAATCCCATTTCGATGCTATGTTTTGTAGTCGCTTCATTTACTCCTTTTGAGCATGCATTGAAGCGAGAAGGCTAGCAATAAACTTCATAGAATAGCCTAGCCACATAGTTTAGCCACATATGGCATGTTGTCTGGACGAATCATTCCAATTTCCTGCGGAGATCTCATTAAACAGTTGTTAAGTTTTTAAAGAGAAAATAACACATGCGAGTTAAAAAATAGAATAGATCATAGGCCACATATTTTATACATATTTCAAAACGCCATCTCGCTTTCAAAACGCCATCTCGCTTTCAAAACGCCACCTCGCTTTCAAAACGTCATCTTACTGGAACAATAAAAATAAATGTGGCGAAGACCAATTTAACAGTGTCGATGCCCTTTACGTTAGCCTCTGGTGGTGTTCGAAAAAAAAAACTGGTAGTCTTGCTCATCTACTTTGGTCCTACGTGCGGGTGAGTATAAGGCTCTAACAACAGAACATGCGCACAAGACAAATAGGCTGGTCGCCGACCAAAACTTCTGCAATGAATGAGGGTCGGCCTTAAACTCCGTCTCAGCACCCGAGCGCTCGAAAACTCCCAAAAGGAGATGGGCCTTAATTACATATTTTAATACCATATGGTTTAATTTAGGTTGGACCTCGTTGCAATCTGGTCACGTGCAGCGCAGGGTATCTATGTGTTGAAACGTGTAGCAAGCTGGAAGGCTACGAATGCATTGGTGAGTAAAAGGCCTAGTTTGAAGAATATAGCCTAAAAATGGATAGTAACTGCGTGGTCCTTCTCTAATAGCTCATTAAAAGTAGATTCGGCATCCTTATATGTAATTCTCAAAGCCCGTTCCTGTATTTCGTTGATTTTTTGGTTAAGCTGCCTGCTGTGAAACATGCAGATTAAAGGGCAGTATTGAAACTGACTGGTAATAAACGCCCTCATCGAGTTTCTTAGTTTGTTCTTATCCATATACGGGGATATGCGGGAAAGTGCATGAAGTTTATTGCTAGCCTTCTCGCACAATTTCGAAACATGATGGTCGAAGGAAAGTTTGCTATCATTTTGAACTCCGAGTAACTTCTCTTCAGAGCTATTAACGACATCAGCATTTCCAATCCTAACAGCAACTGGATCATCACATCTCTGCCCAAGAACCAAAAGATTGCATTTATCTGCATTTAATTTCATAAACTTGTCGGCAAACCATTGTAACGCTACCCTACAATCATTTTCTAGCCTGCGCGCAGCCTCAACGGAGGAGTGTTGAGGCTGCGCGCAGGCTATCATTTTCAAGCCCATGAGTTATATTATCTAGGTTCTTATCGCAAGCATAGATTCTGAAACTACATTAAGACACCAGCAAACGCGTTATGGTTGCTAGGCAATGAGCAAAATCAGCTGAATCATATTCAGTTCAATTCATAGGTCATTTAGCTATATGTATATGTCGTTGCTATACAAGTAACAAGTTATCGGCATGTTACCAGCAAACGCATTATGGTTGCTAGGCAATGAGCAAAATCAGCTGAATCATATTCAGTTCAATTCATAGGTCAATTAGCTACATGTATACATCCTTGCTATACAAGTAACAGAAGTTATCGGCATGTGTTCAACCGTGTGACCCACAACAAAATGACCTACTTTTGCAGATCATATAAAATTAACGAATAGATCAATTGAAAAGATTTAATGACAATGCACCATTCAACAATTAGCGCCAGAATGCGATAGCATAAAACATGTTTCGAGTAAATTTTCGAGTAAATCTAAACAGCGTTAAGGCCAAATTGTTCGCACAGTCATACAAACTACACCTTCCTGCGCATGAGCCTAGGAATCCTTTTCTTTGGGGATAACCGTTTGCTCTTGAACTTCGATGATTCGTATCCCCAATAATGACTATGCATTTCTTTTGCAGATATAAACGAGTGTAAGAGTGAACCATGTTTAAATGGCGGTACATGTGCAAATGGAATCAACCAATACACATGTAGCTGCGTGACGGGATACCAAGGAACAAATTGTGAAACGAGTGAGATAATTCTTCTTAAATTATTTATACAGTAAAATGCAGCATGAGGGGCAAAGCATTCCAAAAATCTCGTACACTATCGTAAAAAATCTTTAGAATATTCGAAAAACCAAAAAATCTCAACAAATCTTGAAAACCTCAAAAATCTTCACAAAATCTTCACAAAATCTTAGAAATCCCAAAGAAAATCCCAATAATCTTCGAAAATCTAAAAACTCCCAGAAATCTTCTCCAACAAATGATAAAAGTTCTCAAAAAGTTTTCGACAATTCTTCGAAAATCTCGAAAAATTTTTCTTGAAAAATCTTTGAAAATCTCAGAAGAAATCTCAAAATGTTTGAAAATCTAAGAGATTTTTAAAATCTCAAAATCCCGTACATTATTTTTGGAGTGATTTGCCCATCGATAAGAAATTTTCACTTTTAACTATGATTCAGCTGATTTTGCTCATTGCCTAGCAACCATTTTTACTACAGGCAGAACTTTCGTTAGTCGTCCTACCAAAACCAAAAAGTTATTCCAAGGGCTGTACACAGCAGCCGGGGGGGGGGGGGGGGGGCACTTCGATAATTTTTGTACCGGATATGTGTCGCAGGACCGGGTATCGTCTTTAGCGATTTTGCTCCCAAACAGGGTATCCTTTTTCACAAAAGTGCTCCCAGAGGGGTGTATAGATTTGAAATAATTGCTCTCGTACAGGATTTTGACAAGGAATTTGCAATGTTGCTATTGTTTTTTGCCAGTTTGCTCCCAGACAGGTTAGTCAATTTAGAAAAAAATGCTCCCACACAGGGTGAAAATTTCAATATCTCAGAGGCACACCCCGTACATTTTGAGGTCGAGTGCCCCCCCCCCCCGGGCACAGCAGTAGCACGGGGGTACCAGAAGCAGCTGCTTGCCTAAAGATATTCAGGAAAATCTTACCCAATTGGCAAACAACATCGATATAACGTTAACAACCTTGCGAAAAAATACTGTCGACGTTGCGTCAACGGTGACGACACATTGAAAATGAAATTTTTCGTCAACATTATTTGTATTTGTATCAATGTAACATCAAATGTAAAATTATAACGCTGAAATTGCATCAGAAAATTTCTGTTGCAAAGTTTTTCAAAGATTCGACGCCTATGCTGCTTACATAGTAATTTGTTTGTTCTCATCAGATATCGATGATTGTACGGGCACCCCATGCCAAAATGGAGGTACTTGTGTCGATGGGGTGAACCAGTATACCTGTAACTGCAAAGAAAACTACGGAGGAGCACAATGCCAAACACCAGTTGGTAAGAAAACAATTTACTTATAGTTGGACTTGCCTAAGTTTCACCATGGATGGTTAGACACTGCATGTGTGCTCCTATGAAGGAGCACCGCAACTAATATGCTTCTGCGGAGGAGAAAATATTAGTTCTGCGGTGAAGGTAGCGAAAGCCTTAACAACATAGCCTCCTTAACAACAGAACTTTCAAAATGGCGGCTGACACAGGGATAGGAAACGGAAAAAGACATTACTATATAGAAGGAAATCACTCTTATCATGAAGGTAATGTAAGTACAACTGCGGTGTCTAACTACCTATGGTCTCACTGTATTTGATAATTCATTTTTGCATTGACATTGTGCCCGTCTCTTGCCGTGCCGTCCATACTATGCCGTCCATACTACCGTAAAAGCTCTATTTAGCCCTCTTATCTCTCAAGCCCCCCTCTGTAATAAGCCCCTCCCTTTAAACCTGATTCTACAAAATATGAGGTAATAGACCTAAAAAGCCATCATTTATAGCCTTTTCCTTTGACTTTATGAATAAGCCCCTCCTCCCTAATAAGCCCCCTCTGGAGTCTCCAAAATTAGATAGCTTTTACGTTGTATACTTCGTAGATATCTCTTTGACCTTTATTTGACCTTTGACCTTTATCTCTCAATGAGGACACCTTTATTTTGAATTAATTTGTTATCTGAGGCTACTACTCTAACTGCGAGCGCAGTAATCTACCTCTAGGGAGGAGCACTGCGAGCGCAGCAAGCTACCTCTCCGGAGGAGTGAGCAAGCATGGCTAGCTGAAGAATCATCTAAAAGTCTGTCTCAAATTAGATGTCACGCGAGATTTGCGATAACGCAAAATTACTCATGCAAAACAATTGTTGTTTTTAATAACCTTAAATAAAGAAATTATTATTATTATTATTATTATTATTATTACCAATACTATTACTATTATTATTATTATCAATTGTATTGATCAATCAATCAATCAATCAATCAATCAATCAATCAATCAATCAATCAATATCAATCAATTGTTCACAATCGTATTGCTGACAAAATCTTTGAGGTGATCTCAGGAAGTTTAAGTGGTTTCCAGTTACATTCAAACAAGCTTGCAGGATCAGTAATGACGGACTATGGTGAAGAACTGAAGTGTATTACGCATCGTAAACCTGATATCCTTGTCATTGACAATCAGTCACGTAAATGCATTATCTTAGAAATGACTGTCTGCTACGATCTGTATTTTGGGCAAGCACTTACCTCCAAAGAAGAACGGTATCAGCCACTGTGCAGTCTGTTGAAGTCGTTAGGATGGGACGTAGAACTGAAAGTGCTTTGCTTCGGTTCACGTTGTTGTATCAAAAAGGATGTTTGGACTGTTCTAAGATCATTGACGGTGGACAAGATAATTGTGAAAAACACATTGCAGTGGTGCTCGATATCAAATTTAATCATGGCTAACTATATTTGGAGACACATGGTGAAGAAGTTATCCTCGTGAATATTCTTTTTCGGATAATTCATTGCTTCTAATTTGACTCCCAAATTTCTATATTTTGACCCTATTCACATTGGATGAATTCTAAGTCTTGTGTACTCACATACTATGATCTTGTTTGTAGTGGATAACATACGCCTAGTATGACATAAGTATTATGTTAACTGAGCTGTCAGCTCGGACACTAGGGAAAAACGAATGTATTATTATTATTATTATTACTATTATTATTATTATTATTATTATTATTATTTCAACTATTATCACAGTGTAACTGGCAATGCATAGTTCACTTTCAGGTTACATCCCGTAGCTTNATTATGAATAGTGCACTCATTTGCTCTCTGCAACAACTCTTCAAAAGAGGATGTATAATCGTTGAAGAGAATTCGAAGTGCTCTCTTATGGGTGCGATTTAAATCATTATTGGCAACCTTTCCGCAAAACATCCATATCAACGGACAGTAATTAAACTGAGACATTATGAATGAGTTGTACAGTAAAAGAGATTGTTTCTCATTTAAATAATTTGAGATTCTAGAGAAAGCACTGATCTTTTTGTTTGCTTTTTGGGTTAATTTTGCGACATGTTGGTGTGGTTTCAGATTCAGGTGTTGATGTAATGTCCGTAATGCGATATCAACTGCTATAAGAGATGACCACAGGGAACCAGACAGCGGGCTTTTTGATTGGTCAACGCTCATAGACGTTAGAATTTGAAAATCACACGGATTAACAAGACAGCAATTGCTCCGTGTACTATGTCACGAAAACAGGACTGCGAATAAACCCAATTCATACAAGGTAGCCTCCCTTGGTTAAATGAAAATTTAAATTTCTACAACGTGTCGTGGCTAAGCTCAGCAATTCGATAACACTTAGAAATCTCGGTGACATGTGAAATATTGCTTGAGCTTTGGTCTCCTGCTAGGGGATGGGGCAATAATTTGAGTAGCGGGTATGTGTCGCATCTTGGAAATTTTCATACAACTTTCGATGCACTATTTTATTCTCAAACGAAGAATTTCTCGTAAATTGTTCCCCTTGTCTTTGGCTTATGACTAAATGTGATTGGTTCAAATTAAGTCATTTTTTACTCTTTAAAATGAAAGAAAGACTGCTTTCGTGGCTCAGGGTATTGTTTTTTGGCACGGAAACTTCTAAAATTGAAACAGGCTCTCCAATGAATGCAAGGCACTATCTGTTTAAAAATCTGTATCTGACTGAGCACAGTGCTTTTCTACTGTTTTTGGACAAATCACAGAAGGCGATTTTTGGCTACTTATTGTTTCTTGAGAGAAATAACGCATGCAAAATTGTGACAAAAATAACAAAAGATTAAATTGAAACCTAATTAAGACAAAGGATTTGAAATTTTACAAATAAGTTTGACGGATTAGGTGGGGAGTTTTCAAACAGGCGGTACATTTTTCTGACTCACCAGGTATATATCCTATAGTGTTTATTTATCATAAATGTTAGTATATAGTGTACAGTAAGAGGGCACACCTATTCAAAGAAAGCAGGCATCAATGTGATCTTTTGCACTTTTTATTCTTCTTCCAGTGCTAACTAGTTTCGCCCACTAGGGCATCTTCAGAGCAACTGATTAATATTTAGTTACCAGCTTCTATTTATAGTAAACTGTATATCCATATGAGGTTAATCGGTTTAAAAAGTATCGTTTTTGTCCTTATTAGGTAACATAAAGTTCTTATTGTTGTTGTTGTTGGTTTCGTTGTGGTTGTTGTCGAGTAAGTCGTCGTCGTTGCTAGGCTTGTTCCTCGTTCTGGTGTACTACTAGTATGGTGTAGCACAGGTGACATTCGTCTGTTCCTCGTGGATCAACCACCCTTCCAAAACCAAACAAACTCCGAATAAAATTACACCATAAGAAACGGGAGAATTTCAGCTTCAATTTGATAAATTAATTATTTTGAAAAAATTCGTTGATTATGTGTTGCAAGACGAATGTCACCTGTGCTGTATGGTGTACAGTCCTGGCCAAAAGTTTAAGACCACATTTTAGTCGATAACATTTGTTGACGCAAGGAGCTGCAACGCTACTGCTCTGACGTTGAAATCACAATGAAATCTATAGAAATTATCAGAAGTTGTAGTGGTCCTGCAGACAAGGGGGTTGACCCAAAAAGGTGTTACTCACCTGGATTTGACATCAATCCATGCAGAATTCATTTCTTCGATTTGTTTACAAAATATGAGAACTCCGCGAGAAGGACGGCTGCAGGGAAACAGTCACATTAAGAGTTTCAGTCCACAGCTATGGCCATAAGTTTAAGACCAGCCCTTTACTTATAGTTTGAAGCAACAAATCGCATAGTTATGCGCAAGTAATTTTCAAGAATTTATTTTATTATTCTAATTATCGAATATCAAAAGCTTTTACATTATAAGCCCAGGATATTTTACATTTCCCAAGGGTGGTCTTAAACTTATGGCCACAGCTGTGGACTGAAATCCTTCATGTGATTGTTTCCCTCAAGCCATCCTTTTCGCGGAGTTTTGATATTTTGTAAACAAATCAAAGAAATGAATTCTGCATGGATTGATGTCAAATCCAGGTGAGTAACACATTTTTTGGGTCAACCCACTTGTCGGCAGGACCACTACAACTTCTGATAATTTCTATATATTTCATTGTGACGTCATAGCAAAATGGCGCAACATTTCAAAAATCAACATCGAAATTCGGAATCTACATGGAAATTTGACCTGAAAAAAGTCGAAAACAACTCAAACGTCAGCGCAGTAGCATTGCAGCTCCTTGCGTCAACAAATGTTATCGATTAAAAAGTGGTCTTAAACTTTTGGTCACGAGACTGTACTACTATAAATACTATGATTCATACACTGATTTAAAGTCGTGGCAATGCAGCAATCCCACATGTAAATAGTTATTGAAAGAGGTGAATTTGATACCGTGACCCACCTGGCGTGATAAGCATAAATTATAAATGTACATATCCTATAGTGTGTATTTATTAGAAGTATTAGTATTCGCCTATTATACCTTACATTCATTTAAAAATAAGGCAGCACAGAAATCTTATCATTTTAAATGGGTAGTGAAAAAAACAAAGCTGTGGCCCACTTGAGGTGTTAGCAATAAATGATAAATGTACATACCAGAGTGTGTATCCGTAATCATGAATTTTGATTCATTTTTGTTTTTTAGATCATAAACCCCTCATAAACAGAGTTGAATTATAGCAATTTTGAAATAAAAGGTTCTACTGTTGTATTCAATTTTGTACTACATTTTTAAAGGGTTAACAGTGTTTTCTTGTACATAAACAACACTATTAACCCTTGTCAAAATCTTGAAAAAATTCAAATACAATGCTAGAACCCTTTCTTTCGAAATCCCCTTGATTCTGACATGGCTATAGAACAAAGGACGGGCTGTTCTTGAAGCAACCACTTATTTTGCCTTTCCTGTGCCATAAGTCAGCAACCACTTGTCAGTCCCTTGGGAATGTCTTCCTCTCGGTTTCTAACAATAATAATCACGAAGCATATCAGCTTTGGATGTCAAGAGCTGACATGCTTCTGCTATCCCTAGAATCGTTAGCTCTTCTCTACTGGAAGCTCTGGTTTGGGTCTAAGAGGAAATTTTACACTTGCTGATTTATTGCTCTGCAACCAAGTTATCGAAAATTATCAGAAAAATATCAAAATTTAATTCATCCATTGAGGGTAAACATAAAAATAGCTTTGGGGTGAGTTGACGAAAACTCTTGGCATCAGAATTTTTCAAACCTGTATACAGTTTTTTGGGACACCCGGTGCGGTATTATATTATATTTGCTAGAACTATTCTATTATATTACATTACATTATATCATATTATATCATATTATATTTGCTAGAACTTACCCATTGTGCAGTTTTTATTAACTTTCTTTAATTTTGATTTTCAATTTCGATGTGCTTCACGAATTTGCCTAGGCTAAAAGGGTAATGCTCTGATTTGGAGGTGGAGCCAAATTTGATCTTTGAAGATTAATATTTCAACTCTCAAAGTACCAATATCAACAAACAATGTATCTATCTTCAAGATAACTACCGAGGAACGTTTTAAAATGATTAGCTGTTGATTAAAGCTTAATTTTCGTCGATAGGCCCAACCAAATCTGTTTACTCTTTTTTGGGACACCCGGTATGTTAATGTCTTGGACTCACACAGAATTAGTTATACTACCGCGCATTACGACAAACGAAATAGAACATGTGAATGTAGTATGCATGTATGCTGAGTGGGGTAGTGCATTCAGAGACCCATTGAGAAAATGAACAAAAAAATCGACCGTGTTAAAAACCAGTGCTATTTTTGTTTATGATTCTTTAAAAATTCCCTACCTACAATACAAAATTCTGTTAGTGTTGTGAATGTATTATGTATGTATGCTGTGTGAGGTAGTGCATTCAGAGACCCATCGAGAAAATGAACAAAAAAATCGACCGTGTTAAAAACCAGTGCTATTCTTGTTTATGATTATTAAAAAATTCCCTACCTACAATACAAAATTCTGTTAGTGCTATTATTAGATTACTCACCAGTGTGCTGTTGTTATCAATGCCCTTTAAAGTTCGTCTTTCTACAAGAAAAGAAAATTGAATTAGAACATCGATAAAAAACTAAGAAATTAACAAATACATTACTTGAGTTACACAACATTTTGCAAATGATGAGTGCGGATGCTGGCTGGCTGGCTGACTCAAATCCGGCAAATTTCTCATATCAAAGAAACGGTTGGAATGATTCCATTACAAGTAAATTTACTTGGAATTTAGTAAAATTGGCTGCCAATAACGAGCCTTTCGTCAACGACACTATAATACCAATATTCCTTCTAAGATTACTTTGATAGATTTGACAAGCTTCTAAACTATTTTTGGTCCTCTGTTTTCAGTATTTTTAGTTGGCCCTGAGATAGTTTGTTTGTTTTTTTTATATCCTCAAACATTTACAATAACAATTACAATATTACAAGACGATACCACAGGGAGCATGGAAGTACATAGCAACCCTGCGGCAAATAGATAGCTTGTTCAAAGAGAATGTCATTATAAAAGTGTTGCTTTCATCGTAAAGATTAACTGATATTAAAGTAAACCCCTGCGTATAAGAACCCAGAGGATTAAGAACCTACAGGTTGAAATTTTCAAATTAGACCCCCATTTTAGAAGAACCCATTCTAAAATTCATTATACAAGAACCCTGGCTGACTTGCAAAATTGTAGGTTCTTATACGCGGGTGTTTGCTGCATTTCAACATTGATATTGCTGATACAAAGCAGTCCTAGCTACATGAAATGATTATAGCATAACGGTATACATTAATGGCACTGACGAAGTAACAACAGAAATTATGATCGGTTCTAGGAAAGCATGCGATTATACTTCCATTCCCTCTACCTACTCTATTGTGCTGCAAGGTACAGATTTTAATCGATAATTTTTCTGCCCGAATGGCTGCTTGTCTGATTCTTAGTCACGGTCAGCTGAATGATCGTAATATTCCACAAGAGACAATTATTCTATACCGGGTGTCTCAAAATTATCCCTGCCAAATGATATAAAAAAATTGCTGCCTCCACCTGTTCCTTCAAGACTTGCATAAAAAAATGGAATGGAGAGAAATACCGTTGCAAAATTTGTAAATAACGAACATTCAATCTTAATTCGTGAGGCTGATTTTGTAAATAGGGTATTTTACGTTAATATTTGTGAACTGTAATTTTGTTGTTGTAAATAGTTGGTCTTAATTAGTTCTTATCTTTAGAGCTATTTTATAACCAACTTTAAAGAATTTAATAATAATAATAAAATACAATACAATAATAATAAAAAGATGTATCGGCGTTTGAAAAATCCGCAAAATATGGTGTTGCTATTTCTCTACAATTTTATTTCCCTTTTAGTTGTATCAAAGGCCAAATTACTTTTAGCAACGATACAAATTGTGCAGAATTATGCGAAAGATTTTGAAATGATAGCTGCCCTATATTTGAGCCATAGGCTTCATAAGACATCGTAAATGTTGCCCATGATTTTTAATTTCACGATTTCACATTGACTTTCGATTCGTACATGATCACAGGATTAATTTCTAACATAATCAACCATGNTTAAAGAATTTAATAATAATAATAAGATAATAACAAAAACATGTATCGGCGTTTGAAAAATCTGCAAAATATGGTTTTACTACTTCTCTTCAACTTCATTTCCTTTTTAGTTGTATCAAAGGCCAAATTACTTTTAGCAACGATACAAATTGTGCAGAATTATGCGAAAGATTTTGAAATGATAGCTGCCCTATATTTTGAGCCATAGGCTTCATAAGACATCGTAAATGTTGCCCATGATTTTTAATTTCACGATTTCACATTGACTTTCGATTCGTACATGATCACAGGATTAATTTCTAACATAATCAACCATGTTAAAGAAGTTGAAGGGACAAAAAGATAGATTTGCTTAAAATTCTGTGCAATTTTGTAGAATGCTTCAAAACCAAAACCATCCAATAAAACCTCAGAATTTCGCTGATAGCCGTTGATAATCTATTGTACTAAAATTAATCTGATTTTTCTTGCAACACCTCAAAAAGGAAATTCAGCATTAACTGAATTTTCAAATTTCGGTATTCAAACGCCGATACATCATTTTGAGACACCCAGCATATCTTCCAAGTTCTCGCAATAGACCATTTTGACATTTAAAAAAGGGTCTGGGAAGAGCAATATTTTTCTGGTAAAAAGTGGACAGAAATCTGGTAAATGGCTGCCACGGGGCTTTAACGAATGATAAACTGAGCTCCACAATATGAGTTGGTTGCAAGCTACCTTAATTTGTAGCTTCGTTTTCCGTTTGTATAAGTAAATTTCCTTGTTTGTAGTAGTAGTTATGTGTAGTTTTATGTAGTTTCTACTTTTTCATGAAATGGCCTCGGGGCGGGGAGGACATAGTATTTTTCTCCCGGAAGTATCTGTAGTATTGTAGCGTAGTTCGTAGGCATTGCAATCAGTAACAGCATGGCCTTCAAATCTTTGGCATCTTTAAAAAAACATTGCACGGATCGTTAATGCATCTTCTGTTTGATTTAATGGCTTGAAAGGAACTTCAAGTACTTTTCTATAATCCCGTATATAGCATTTCTGATATTTTGATTATTTTCAGAATTACAGCGTCTTCTTTGCTTGGGCCAGTTTTGAGAATGTGACGTCATCAATTTGCTAAATCGTAAACTAGAAAAGCTACAGATTTCTGCTTTCTGTCATATTATAGACCTTCATAAACTATGGTTTTCTGAAAGATTGTACCGTTTTTCATATTTTAATTTAGGATCTCCGATAATTTTAATTTTTCACGAGTTCTTTCAATAAAAAGAAAACCGCTGTACTTCTGAAAATAATCAAGATACTAGAAATGCTACATATAGTATCATAGCAACATACCTGAAGTTCCTTTCAAGCCATAAAATCAAACGAAAAAGATGCATTAACCATCCATGCCATGTTTTTTTAGATGTGGAGGCTATGCTATAAGTAACATGTCTTGTAAATTTCTAATGGAATATAAACAAAATTATCGTTTTTGTCTTTGTCTATGTCTTTGTAAAAAACTATTATCTTGACAAATTACCTTGGAACCTTTTCTCTTGCAATCACATGCTGCATCGTGGTCTTCTGGTTGTTTTACAAGTTCCATGTCTTTGTGAATTCTAGGCTTTGAATTCTGCCTTTTCGCATATTCCTGAAAAATTGAAGAATTAAATATGTAAGCCAGAAAGACGCTTCTCATTTAATTAAGGTACAATTAGGAGATATTGTGAGATAAAACTACCTGAAACATGAATAAAAACGCTGATACAGGCGAAGAATGATTCAAAATTCTTCGCGAAGAATGATTCAGGCGAAGACTGATTCGATGATTTAATGATCGCCTTGAAGTTGGCGAGAATTATATGCCCTCTTTGTTTGACACTCCTTTACGATTCCGTTCAAATTCCATCGCCATTACAGCCGATATAGAGAAGGCCTTCCTTCAGATTGCTGTTGGTATTAATTAGCTGATTGTATTTATTTATGATTAAAGCTAGAATATGTATCCAACGTTAAATCTATAAAATCAATAAAAGTATAAAAAAAAAAATCACTAGCCACAATTTAAATTTTTTCAATTTCATTCTCAAATAGCCTAAGATAATATTAAGGATATATACAGGGTGTTTCAGAAAAACCAACCCAACTAAGATTGAAAATTTAGGAAAAATGATAAGATTTGGATAGATGTAATAGATACCACCCAAAAGCACAATCTGTCTTCTCTCCAATGATATGTAGTTTGGATACATTAATGGAATTGTTCATCATTTAATTGATATTTTAGCAAGAATACCCTTTTTAGATGAAGCATGCTATAAGAGCAAAATCAAGACCTTTTTTACCGTAAAATATTACAAACCACATTTGTAAAAATATTTCAGGCTTAGAAGCACTTGNATTATAGACTTCATAAACTATGGTTTTCTGAAAGATTGTACCGTTTTTCATATTTTAATTTAGGATCTCCGATAATTTTAATTTTTCACGAGTTCTTTCAATAAAAAGAAAACCGCTGTACTTCTGAAAATAATCAAGATACTAGAAATGCTACATATAGTATCATAGCAACATACCTGAAGTTCCTTTCAAGCCATAAAATCAAACGAAAAAGATGCATTAACCATCCATGCAATGTTTTTTAGATGTGGAGGCTATGCTATAAGTAACATGTCTTGTAAATTTCTAATGGAATATAAACAAAGTTATCGTCTTTGTCTTTGTCTATGTCTTTGTAAAAAACTATTATCTTGACAAATTACCTTGGAACCTTTTCTCTTGCAATCACATGCTGCATCGTGGTCTTCTGGTTGTTTTACAAGTTCCATGTCTTTGTGAATTCTAGGCTTTGAATTCTGCCTTTTCGCATATTCCTGAAAAATTGAAGAATTAAATATGTAAGCCAGAAAGACGCTTCTCATTTAATTAAGGTACAATTAGGAGATATTGTGAGATAAAATTATCTGAAACATGAATAAAAACGCTGATACAGGCGAAGAATGATTCAAGATTCTTCGCGAAGAATGATTCAGGCGAAGATCATTTAATGATCGCCTTGAAGTTGGCGAGAATTATATGCCTTCTTTGTTTGACACTCTTTTACGATTCCGTTCAAATTCCATCGCCATTACAGCCGATATAGAGAAGGCCTTCCTTCAGATTGCTGTTGGTATTAATTAGCTGATTGTATTTATTTATGATTAAAGCTAGAATATGTATCCAACGTTAAATAAAGTATAAAAAAAAAACATCACTGGCCACAATTTGAATTTTTTCCAATTTCAATTTCATTCTCAAATAGCCTAAGATAATATTAAGGATATATACAGGGTGTTTCAGAAAAAAAAAACCCAACTAAGATTGAAAATTTAGGAAAAATGATAAGATTTGGATAGATGTAATAGATACCACCCAAAAGCACAATCTGTCTTCTCTCCAATGATATGTAGTTTGGATACATTAATGGAATTGTTCATCATTTAATTGATATTTTAGCAAGTATACCCTTTTTCGATGAAGCATGCTATAAGAGCCAAATCAAGACCTTTTTTACCGTAAAATGTTACAAAACACATTTGTAAAAATATCTNTCACTAGCCACAATTTAAATTTTTTCAATTTCATTCTCAAATAGCCTAAGATAATATTAAGGATATATACAGGGTGTTTCAGAAAAACCAACCCAACTAAGATTGAAAATTTAGGAAAAATGATAAGATTTGGATAGATGTAATAGATACCACCCAAAAGCACAATCTGTCTTCTCTCCAATGATATGTAGTTTGGATACATTAATGGAATTGTTCATCATTTAATTGATATTTTAGCAAGAATACCCTTTTTAGATGAAGCATGCTATAAGAGCAAAATCAAGACCTTTTTTACCGTAAAATATTACAAAACACATTTGTAAAAATATTTCAGGCTTAGAAGCACTTGAAGTGATGCCCTTAGGTAGGAAACATACTAATTTACTCCCATGAGATGCATTTATTAAAAATTATAAAATAAGCTCTTAAAAAGATGAGTTTTCGCTTATGTAAATGTCCTACCACTTTCCTGCATCTAAAATAGGCCATACTTACTAAAACGTCAATCAAGTGATGAATAATTCAATTAAAGTGCCCAAGCTGGATATCGTTGGAGAGAAGATAGATTGTGCTTTCAGATGGTATGCGTCAAATTATTTCAAATACAATTTACCATATAAGAAACATTTGCTTACCTTAAATACAAGATAAGTATAACAATACATGTGATCTGGCATCAAATTATCTCTTGCAAATGTCTGACCAGCTTTGGCGATTTTTCGAACCTGAAAAGAATATAGATACATGCAGTAAAAAAACTCGCAAATTAGAACCTCCCTTTTTCAAACAAAGCTGTTTTAATACTTATGCAAAGGAAAGCATCCATGAAACCTGGCTGTAGGTTCTTAAAATTAGGTTCTTAAACTTTCTCAAGAAAGTCTTTTTTACAATAATGTTTCTTTCTTTGCAGTCTTTAAAAGGTCTCTGTTTATATCATATCAATACTTTTGTTCTTCAAAATAAGCACCTGTACACAAACCAGGATGAAAAGGTTCTTACATAAAGGAGTAACTAATGGAAATTTCAGGCTGTAGGTTCTTATATGAGGAAGGTTCTTATATGCAGGTTTTTATTGAATGTAAGCATTTTGGAAGGCAGGTATTTTTAATTGCATCGTGTATATTTTTGACGACAATCGTAAGAAACACCGATGCAAGAAGCATGAATTTGTTTCCTAACATGGACTCTTAAAAAAAAACAATAAAAATCTATCGAGCGAGTAAAAAAAACTTGCAGCTTTTAAAAACTCATCAAAATTCTATTATATTAACGATCGTGAAAATTTCTTTGTGAGTGTTTGTGTCAAAGACCAAATTTCCTGACTTTACATTACAGTCGCCAAAAGTTTAAGACCACATTTTAGTCGATAAAATTTGCAGACGCAAGGAGCTGCAATGCTACTGCTCTGACGTTTGAGTTGTGTTTGAGTTGTTTCAGATCAACTTTCCATGTAGATTCCGAATTTCGATGATTTTTTTTTTAATTTTGACGTCGCAATGAAATCTATAGAAATTATCGGAAATTATAGTTGTCCTGCCGACAAGGGGGTTGACCCAAAAAATGTGTTACTCAGCTGGACTTTACATCAATCCATGCACACTTCATTTCTCTGATTTGTTTGCAAAATATCCAAACTCCATGAAGAATACGGCTTCAGGGAAATAGTTAGAAGAATGCTTTCAGTCCACAGCTGTGGCCATAAGTTTAAGACCAACCCTATCTGGTTTTGAATCATACTCCGAAATCACAAGAAATGATCATCAAAATGAATTTTCGTGCACACTGCCACTTGAACTAAACTAAGTAAACTAAAGTCAAACTTTTCTATCAGTTCAACTGCTGCAGTGTGGATCCATATTTTCTGCTTAGGCCTAATTTGATTTTCAGACAGTCTGAAATTACAGCATGCCAACAAAGGAGCCTGGGTGAAAATAGATTCTTAAGGGAATCTAAGCATATGTAATCCTTCGATAAAAATAGCTGTGCAAAGACAATAGGCCGTGACACATGCCGAAAAATATTTGGGTAACTGATCTACGTCGACAGGAAATACTGGTATCTGATGGGCTAGAATTTGACAGCAAGTGGCTTGAGCCACTTTTATATGCTTAGATTCCCTTTAACGTCCGTTAATACGGAAATAAAGACTACAAAAAATACCTTGTCATCATTCTTCTTTGCCCATCGAATTTTCTCTTCAAGATCGCTAAGATCCCGTTTAAATTCAATGTAATGGACACCGGCAGTCAAATCTTTGTAGAAATGCTCATAATAAGGCGAGTCCTGTTTGAATACAGCTGCATCCCCAACGAGAAGATAGGGGAATCTATATGCTGCCACAGTGCCATCAATGTTCAGCTGATATTTATACTGAAAGAAAACAAAGTCAAATTTTGGGTTTTCGGTTACTTCGATGTCTGTTTTTCAGACTAAAGCTGCTTTCAAATGACATCTGAAAACAGGTGCGCTAAAATGAAAATGACATTTTTGACAATGAACTTTGGCAATTTAGTCTTCTTCATCAAATTCAAAGCGTATCAATTCCGGGATATCTGGCCTTCTTAGGTGCATTGCTAGTTTCAAGGGCCACTCTGACCATCGCCTAATACAATACAATACAATACAATACAATACAATACAATACAATACAATACAATACAATACAATACAATACAATACAATACAATACAATACGATACGATACGATACGATACAATACAACGAATGACATAGCAATGCTACAGTACTCCCAAAAACTAGGTGGACAAACAACGTCTAGCAGTAATTTTTCTTTCACTTATCAAATCATACACCTCCTAGCTATTCTGCACAAGAATCTAGATCGAGCAGCATGCTTCTAGATTTTGCTTCAAAAATTTTGAGTGATCAGCGCTAGGGATTTGTGTATATTTGAACATTTCACAAATTTTAACAAACTGTAGAAAAATATTGATTGATCAACATTCTCTTAAAGAATAGCCGAAAGGTCTTTCGTCGACTGGCACCAACGAAGAGTTCTTAAAGAAGAGGTTTTGTGTAGATTTTTTAGTTTTGACCCCAGAACAGGGGGTTTTGTCCCTCCAGAATCCTACAAACGTTCTTTTTTTTCAAATATTATAACAATAGATTACATTTCATCACAATATTCTTGCAGCAGAATTTCAAAGTGGTGTCAAAATGCACTAGATCTTGGCAAGCTGTAGGCTGGTCTTTTAGCTATAGAAAAGCAATCTGTTGTCTTGCTAGTCTATTATTATGTAATATATTATCCCGGTATAGTTTGTGTGTCACATGCAGTAGAAAATCTATTTAATAATCGTAGAGCTGGTAACTCACCTTGAAGAAGTCGAAGAAAGACATTCGTTGTTTAGGCCCATACTTCTCCTCCTCATACTTGAAGAAAAAGAAATTTGACAATGCTACGTCATAGATTTCAGGCTTCTTTCTTCCCATCACAACCAAATCTAGACGCTCTTGTCGACTATCTCTCCCACGGAAAACTGCTTTTTCTATCTTACTTTTCCATTTCGGACCAGTATTTCCTTGGACAGACATCATATCCATGCTTTGCCTGATTACGAAGGAAACGCTAGTTACGGATATATTTACTGTTGGGCGTCCAAGAAATTTCTAAACGTTGAGAAATCACTCTATTTTGATTATAAATTTTATTTTTTTCTGCTATTTCAAGAAAGCCTAAAATATCGTTTTAGGGGTAATAAAAGCTTCAAATCAGTGAGATTGAATCAATTAAAAATGTTTTGGAAGCTGCCAGCTTTTGGAAGTATACTACAGAATCATGTCAAAGCTTCTTAAGGAGCTGTTTTAACGCATATAAAAACGTATCTATGTTATTCAAAAGATTCCGGTTCTATCTTCAGTTCCCAAAACTAGAGGATGTATATCCGGTCCACACAAAAAAAGAATCCACACTGGATGATTTTGAAAATTGAGGAAAATTAGTTAAAACCCTAAATTATAGTTGGGGATTCTTGTTCTTGATTTTTCAGTTGCAAACTTCTCGAGTCATGAGTGACTTACTGACGAAAACAATCGATCAAATTTTCCGAATTTTCAGAACAAAGAGAAACTCTTGGAGATGACCTGGGGATTTAGAAATTGAAATTTTATTGGAATTATAACGAAAACGAGAAATCTTTGAAAGGAATAAAACTTTAAATAAAGTTGTCGAAGCATCGAGCAATGCCCATGCTACAGAATATAACTAAGGTACCATTTTGGGCGAAGTTTTGTTGTGAAAAAAGCTTCCGAACTTAATATAAGATGAATCACCCACCGTCCGAGAGCCTCCAGTGTGGCTTGTGTGAGATCGTAAGTAGGCCAGATGATATCTGCTGAATCTTCAGAGCCACACCATGAAATTATTGGCATCGAGTCATGCAAGTTTTTCTCTAGGGGCCAGTCTCCCAGATTTGTAAAGAATTCCACATCAGGCATGTTCACCTAGGTTTAAACAAAGATAATTGTTAGCTGGTTCAGATCTTTTCTCTCGTTTAGAAATAGGTTGAAGCCTGAAACATCCTAGACTTACAACGTGATTCCTTGTATTCGTTCAATATTTATCATCCAATTCAATGAGCGATACTGAGACTTATGTAATGAGTATAGAAACATCCTACAAAATCCTACACAATATCAAAAATCCATGAAATAAAGAGACATCATACTTACTGCAATGGTCCTTGCTATCCCTATTGATATAAATACAGTACTCGATGCTCTTTCTGCAACTCATAATAATACATATAACAACGGGTGAGTCAGAAAAAACGTGGGGCGTTTAACAGGCAATATTCTGGTGAAAAACAAGCCAAATCGGGAGTGATGAAGTTTTATATTGCAGAAGAAAGGTTGAATTAGTTATAGAAATTTAGTTTGTGAAAATCGGTCATTTCTTTCCTTATTTATTTGCGATGTTGTGATCTAGCCATTTTGCTGAAGATTATCGCTAGTGAAACAACATTCAGCTTGCTAACAATGACAATTAAATTACTAGTCCCCTAGGGATACGACATAAGTAGCATTAGTTTTTCCTTTTGTGCTCTAACACAATGCATGCCTTGTTGAGAAACAATATATGTTTGTCATGGTTAGAAGGTCAAACGTGCATGAATATGAATCTAATTGAAGGCCTATTTTAGCAATCTTGCGAAACACCATTTTTTACAAGCTCCATGAATCAATAGAATTTGCACTTTATGGGAACATCGTTTAAATGCAAAACAAAAAGTTCTCGCAGCGAACTCCAGTTCTTGTGCAATATCTAATATTATGAGTCCCAGTTTGAGGTCCCAGTTGGTGGTAGTCTCGTTTTGATAAGCGATAACTGGCACTTACACTTATCATAGTAAGTCTAGGGAGAAATCAAGCTATCTTAACGACATATGGTACATGAAAAATGCACCTAACATTATACCTCTTTGATTGAGCCATTTCTAATAAAGAGATGATTTTACCTTTCTCATTACCGACAACAAAAATGCATCAACAAACATCTTGAAATCTGTAATTGAGCCTGGGCATCTTCTGTAAAGCTGAAAGTGGAGAAAAAGAAATTGAAGAAAGGAAATGTTAGGCCCAATTTTTAAAATCTTCAAGGATTCTTCATGTTCAGATAAGAATCTTTTAGTGGTATGGAAGACTTTTAAGAATGTTTAAACAATAATTCTTAGAAATCTTAGGCCACCAAACAGTATTAATGTACACAAGGCATGCACTGTAAAGCCTGGTTTCCATAGGATTGTTCCTGTCGTTCCCGTTGCTAGTAAATTTTTCAGTGACATGAACGACGCGAACGACAAGAGCAATCGCCTGGTTTCCATATGATCGCTGCTGTTGTTCCTGTCGCTGGAAATTCTTTCATCGACAAGAATGACACGAGTGACGCGGGCGACGGGATCGATCGAGTTGTTTCCATATGATCGCTACTGTCGCTCAGTTTGCATCACAGGCTCAAAATAATGAGACTGGGCTCAGATGCGTAGAACATCGCTGGGATCGCTGACTTTTTGAAAAGTAGTTCCCATTAAAAAATTTTCATCGCTGGCTGTCGCTCGCGTCGCTGAGAAATTTTCTATCTCAGCGAGAGGGTGTCGCTCGCGTCGCTACGATTGCTGGCAAAAAAGTGATAGTTTCCATCAAATCGTTTGTGTCGCTACGGTCGCTGGTACAGTACATTTTCATGAAAATATTCAACTGTGTCTCTGTTTAAAGGCCAATATCCCTAAAATCCTACAAATCCAACCCAATTACAGAGGGCTTTCAAATTGAATATGTTTTCAAAATATGAAAGATTGAGCAAGCTGAAACACATACTGTACCTTTCCTTTGACTATACTATAATGGCAAACAGCTTCACTAGTGAACTTATTAAATCCCTCTTTGCGTAATCTTTTCAGATCAATCACAGGAAATTTTGCAAAGTCTCTGCCAATTTGCCCAAATGTTTGTGGACATTTCATATCTTCTAACCACTTTTCTTCATCTTGTTGTGGACAGTTGCATTGCTCGTGGTAAAATTGACCTATATACACAAGAAATGCAATTAAAGGGGCTTGATACAGGAAATTTAAACAAATCATGCTAACAACATAACAAGCCAATTTTAATATTGAATAAGAAAATCCACTCTTAATCCCCTTGAAACAAAGGAATCCATGATTACCCAATATGGCTTCAGTGCTACACAGTAGCATCTACTCTTGAGTCCAGAGTAAATGTCTCCCCGCTTATTAATTTTTTGAAAAATACCCATCCTGGACATCCTTAACCCAGACCTCCGTTTATTAATTTCGAGCTTTTCGCAATGTGAAACATGTGAAATCATCTTTCCTGAGATGTGATTCAAACCGTATTTTTCACTTTAATAGTTTCCATGATTATTTGTTTTTACAGTCAAAACAACTTAAGTGCATTCCGCACCATTACGGAATTGCAGATCGAATTTGCCACCCACCTATTCCAGACCCCTTTTTATTAGGATTCCGGAAATTTTCTTAAGAATTCTTGTATAAACATTGAAAACTCCTTGAAAACTCTTAAAAATTCTAAGAATTCTTGTATGTTAAAATGTGCACAACGCCTGTAGTGTGTTTTTTATGGCAAGATGTTCAAAAACGTACCGGCCTAGTGCGCACAGTAACATGACAAGAATACTCAAGAATTCTTTTGTACCTTCAAAATTGGTGTCTTCATTTTCACTTTAAGAAGTCTTCACATTCTGATAAGAATTCTTGAGTCATATGAAAGACGGTAATTTTCTTAAAGATTCTTAAGGAACTAAAATCATTCTCAAGAATTCTTAAAAATTCTTGAGAATTTTTAGGCAGGAAAACCATGTCAATGTGCACAAGGCCTGTACTGTACAATGATTAGGAAAGCCCTTCATTTTTTCCTTTTTGGTAAAGCTTAAAATCAGTTTTTGGTAAACAAACCTCCCAGAGCATATGGTGAATTTGCAATGTGTTTTCCTTTGTATGTGATGGAGATTGTAAGGTCTCTGTATGTCTGCATCAGTCGGAACCTAACTATGAATGATCCATCGTTTCTGTCAAGAAGATCTGGCCACGCTCGAACTCTAGCACTATTTGGTGATGAGTATTCAACTTTGATATTATCTTTACCAACAGAGCTTGTGATGCTGAAGGGCAGAAATAAAGATTTAGTTAACTTCATTGGAAGCAAAAATTTTGGACAAATAAATTTGGGACAAAACATTTTTGGACAAAAACTTTTTGAGTGTTTCTCTACAGAATTTTGGATCTTTTCAAAAAAAATTTGGACGATTATAGAAAACGATCCATTTACATACAGTCTCCTTTTGCTTGTTTTATGAAAAAAATGTTATAATTTTACCAATTATGCTTTATTTGAAGTTTTCAAGGCTTCATTTTTTATGTTTATGAGAAACATAATGAGAAACTTTGATTTAATGATTATTGTTGAGGATGATGAGAATAATTACTAAATAAGTGAATTTAGTTGAAAAAATACGATGACCTTTCACTAAGTACTAAGCTCTCCCAACGCATTCCTCTTGTATGCAAGATGTTTCATTATGGCAAAACAGTACATTTTTAAACAGTAAAAATGCTTGCCTCTGATTTCTCTTTGCTGCAAAACATTGAGACACTAAATATTTCAGACCAGAAAAATTTCAAACACCAAAATTTGTGGACGTTTGAAATGTCCGAAAATATTAAAGTTCACAATTTGTTTGCGTTTACGGTATCTGTTCATATGCTCTGATAACATTTCATTCATGACATTCAGTCTTGCTGCTTGTTGATGCACCTCTTATTGTAGGAGGGTCTCAAACCCACGGACATTTCCGTAGAGGGTCCATAGTGTCCGTGGACTTTTCCGTGACTGAAAAAAATATGTTAAAACCACGGAAAACTCCACGGAAATCTCCACGGACACCCATTTGAAACCACGGGCATTCAATTATCTATAGGGTAATGTGGGTTTAACTTGAGCAAAATCTCAAAATACATAGCTGGTAAAACGACAATAAAATGCAAATAAATTCAAACCTTTCGTTTAATTGACATTCAATGCTTCTTGTTTCATTCCAAAAAATCTAAGCTCTGATAGACGCAGTTGGATATTTTTAAAAAATTATCTTTTTAGGCAACTAAAATAGGCCCACATTTCCCGACGAGCGGGAAAAGTGGGTCTATTTTCAAAACTCGTATAATAGGGGAATATCGAAAGGTAAATGATTCAAACAATTAATGGAATCATATTCCCCAACTATTTCCTATTCGATAAAGTGCCAATCTTTGCCTTTTATCGCAAGCAATCCCGTTCCCGCGACGAAAATAAAACTGCTGTCCTTATGCGGTAATCCACCATCGTTTTGACTTGGATGGCCGTGATCGAATTTGATAGTAATGATCAAATAAAAACTTTTGCAGTTTGTTTTCGCCCATTAACTGGTTACAAGACAGCACTTGCAGTAAAAGCAAAGCCTTTTTCACATTTTAGACACAAAACAACGTGGCAGGATGAATATAAGTGCGAAATTTTAAGCAATTCAAGGCTTTCTTGAATTTGAGTTATGGCTGAATTCTCAGTAGGCCCACATTACCCCACTTAGTAAAAAAATATGCAGAAAAGTAATTATCGTTTCAATGACTTTGAAATAAACGTTATTTCACTTGTAAAAGACCAAACTTTCACCTCATGTTCATTTAATGGACCAGAAAAGCAAACCAACGGTGGCAGGGGAAAGTTCTTCTCGGCTTTGAAATTCTTCCACAGTAGGCCGTTCACTAACATTATTTTATATAACGAATAGAGATACATATAAGACGAATGTTTTTTGTAAAAAGGCTTCTTATTATGTAGACATTACAAGAAAAATAGCCAAACTTTCTTCGAATTGACCAGCAAGGATATTTTTAGCAAAAAGCTTAATAGACCCACTCTACTCCGTAGACCCAATTACCCCCACCCTACCCTACAGTACAATCATAGTCATACAAAGCCTATTTACCAATCGCAGTTAACATGGTTAACTGTTAAACAGAGGTTAATGGATTAGCACTTAATGACACTTTAATGACAAGGCAACCATTCTCAGCCATTATGTAAACAAATTTACGTTAAAAACTATAGCTTCAAGAGCTTTAATGACTACCAGAGAGAACGACGGACTTTGTACCTGAACTTTTCTTGAAAAAAGAATTATAACAACCACGGCAAACCACGGACAGTCCGTGGCAGTGTCCGTGACACACAAAAATTCCTCGAAAACCACGGGTGATCACGGACTGACCTATGGACCCTCTACGGAAATGTCCGTGGGTTTGAGACCCTCCTCTTATTGTCATTTAAACAGACAACAGACCATTACTTTGAAAGTCAATGATCAAGCTCATGGACATGAAGATTTAAAGAAATGAAGACTCAAGGAAGTTATCAGAGTTATTTCATACCACTAAAAAACAATCTATTTCTATATAAGTGATTTTGAAGTCCTATTTTCAAAATTTCCCAGGAAAGCCCCGGTTTTGCTCGCTCCACTCACATTTGGTTCAGCCCCCCCCCCCCAAAATATGAATTTTGTTCTGACGGGCCTGTATACTGATCATAACTCTGCTGGGGTCGATTCGGGCTTTCTTCAGAAAATTTTTAAAAGTGTTACGAAAAGCCTGAAGTTTCGAAATGCTATAACCTGATAACTGTAACAATCGACAACCCTCAGCTTATCTATCTGGAAAATGAGCACACTTTGAGCCGCAAAAATTTTAATATAACACAGAGAGAATCAAATTTCTTCCACACTCATACCATGCAGGTTAATTCCATACTTACTTCTTCCCTTTCTTGTCGACAAATTGAACATAGAAATATCTGACGGGCAAAACAATGTCACGGTGCAAGCCAGGCCCATACACAAATGTTTTCGTCACATCGACCTTGTCTTTGGCAGCAAAAACGGGCACAAGAGTCAGCAAAGAAATAAATAGTTGAGATGCAAATGCCATGATGATGCTTCAATATTTTAAATAAATCATTGGCTATGATCTAGAACTCCTCTTTGCCTTGTTTCTCAGCTGTTTTCTTCGCTGTCCAGAGAAACTAACACAAAACCAAAAAACCAAAAATTAGGCCCGTAGATCCATATCGAGGCTTTTGTAATATTCTCGTTTCAAAGAAGGGAAAAAGCGCGGGAATCTGGGATTCTGGGCGTGGTGGCGTGGCATATTTTTTTGAAAATCTCCTATTCTCTGAATTCATGATGAACTTATTGAATTTGTTGTCTGAAATGAAAGGAATCTGATCTTGTGGTTGTTTGCAGGAATCCTTTTGTATGTAAGTTTGTTTCATTATCAGAATGTGCAGAATGGTCTTTCACTTATATAATAATGATGCTTTGTGATGGAAATTACTGATAGAAAATCTACTTCCACATCATGTGAAAAAGATTTGAAGGCCTAAAAGAACTTGTTTAGGCATTCAAAGAAGCTCGTAATTGTTCGAAAGAGCTTTATTTGTTTGATAGAACTGTTACAAGTTAAACTCAGGCAATTCAGGAATACACAGGTGATCTAGAGAATGCTTCAAACGAGCATAATCCTGGTGCTTTTATTGCAAGTTTTACTGCAGCCCTTTGCCAAGGCAGAGTTGGGTGAAGAAGGAGATCAAATTGATGTCAAGAAAACGTTTGTTTATGGACATGGCCTGCAAAGAGACGCAGTTCTTCCTGTGAGATATTTCTACATTCAGTTCGCTGACAAAAGTGGCAGAAAGTAAGTATGAATGCATATCTACGGAAGCAAAATTGATATAGTTACATTACAGAGTCTTTCAGAAAATTTCTTTTGTGAATTTGTGTCAAGGACCAAGTGTTTTTCAGGGGTGACAGCTACCGGTAAGAGAATAAATTTTGAACAACCATGTTTTGAGAAAAAATATTTTCCCAGGGGGGTACTCTGGTTTTAGCATAGGGGTGCTCAGGCTGGGGTGAAGTCGGGAATTTTTCTATTTTGGCTCTAAATCTTACTCATGTTGTAACGATAATGGCGTATATAAAATCTATACACACCCAGGGGAAGATTTTTCCCTCGACCTCGAAAAAAGTTGCTAATCTTCCATTTTAACTCACTCACATTCTGACGATAACGGTGTGTATAGAATCTCATACATACATATCACATACATATCTATACTACACCCAGGGGAAGATTTTTCCCTCGACCTCGAAAAAAGTTGCTAATCTTCCATTTTAACTCATTCACATTCTAACGATAACGGTGTGTATAGAATCTCTATGCACCGTTATCGTTACTACACGAGAGGCACACTTTCCCTCGACCTCAAAGAAGTTGCGAATTTTTCGTGTTGTCTTATTCTAAGGGGCCCTGGTGGCAATCGCTACCTAGCCACCCCTGCCAGTCCACCTCTGAATTTCCCAGAGCATCGAAGGCTGTCTCAAATTAAATGTCACGTGAAAATGCCCGCGAACAAAAACAATTGAAGAGTTTGCAAGAGCAATTTTGCGTTATCGCAAATCTCACGCGACATCTAATTTGAGATTGACTGCAGAAATGATTCTGTGATTCTCATTATTTTGTAAAATTTCTCTCAAAGGGTACCCATAATTCTGCAAAATGTCTAAAACAACGCAATTCCCCCCCCAAGTATCCCTAAATCGATTTTCAGACCCCTCCCCCCTCTGCACTCCTGTCAAGCTGCGTAAACAGTACTCTTTTTGAATGCAGGAAATTGACAAATTTATATAGAACATTCACTTTTGTTTTGGATTGATCCCCCTCTCCCCCACCATGCATGCGTACTTTGAAGACTCCCACCCTCTACCATAGTCATCTCTACCATCCATCATCAACACGCCAAGTTATCGCTCTCCTCCGGCGGGCCTCCGGCACTGTCCGTCCCCGCCAATAATCTTCATCGAATGATGAAAGTTCCTATTAAAACGCTCTTTCATTTCTATTCTTTTGCTGCCTCTAGCTTAACAAATTCTCTTGGCAAAGACAACATCAAGCTTGAATTCTCAACAAGTAGTAGTTGGAGAGTAAGAGCATGGAGAGAGCTGTTAGACAGGAATGATGGATCGTACATTGTTAGATTTAGATTGATGGAAACGTACCCTGATCTCATAATTACAGTCAAGTATAAAGATAGCCATGTCGCAGATTCGCCGTATGTTTTAAAAGGTTTGTCAATTTGTGTACAGTTCGTTCTTCGCCTTTTTCTGTTGCGTTTTTCACAACTAAATTTTCTGATTCTTTGAGACAGACTGTTTTCCTGAGAAATCGCTGAGATCCTCTGTAAATCCTTTTGTTCTCCTATAAATCTCATATATTTCTTTAGGGAGTGACATGCTCCTTAGGAGTAGGAGTATGTCACTCCCTGTGAAGTCAGTTACAAGAGCGTGCACTAAGATTTCTTTATAATGATCATAAGAGCTCGTATAACGACTTACTCTTAAAATCAGAAAGATGTACTATGCAAGTCTCGCGTCAAAGAACTCTTTGCATTGAAATTTACAAAACGATGAATAATCTAAATCCACCATTTATGAAAAATTTCTTCAAATTCAGATCTTCGCACTATTCCTCCAGAAATCCTTATGACTTACAGCATATAAGACCAAATCAAGTAACTTTCGGTTCCAACAGTCTTGAGTCCGTTGGACCTCAAATATGGAATGGTTTACCAAACAAAATGAAATCCGCAGAAAACTTGAAAAACTTAAAACTTATGATAAAGCAATGGAATGGCCCAGAATGCAAATGTAGTGCCTGCAATAGTTTTACTTTTATTGAACAATAGATTATTTAAACATTTTAATTTCATTCGATTTAGATTAGTTAACTTTGTATATAT
>REGM01000019.1:1348646-1380308 GCA_004194415.1 Aurelia aurita | reverse complement strand
TCAACATGGTTTTTCCCCCCCCCCCCCCCGGCACCAGGCTGGCACAGCCTCTGATGCACCAGAGCAAAGTGATTTGCAACTAACAGCCATAGAGCTATTTCTACATAATGCTGCCTGATTAGTCGAGATGCAAATGTAAACAAACCAAACAGCTTAACATACGATGAAGCCTGGGTAAATGAAAGTTTCGTTTTGAAGGCAAAACGGAGGATCTTCCAAAACTTTAAACGAAAGCACATTATTTACATAAATAATTACCTTGCTTTCTCTGTCATTTCCAACCTCGTTCCCAAGGGTATCTGTTGTTGTCAACATGAGTCTAGAGACCTCAACATATACTGTAGATTGATGTAGGCGTTGGAGTTTACGGAAAACCTTCATTGACACTGGGTACGACGTGGACTTGCCCAAGCCTCTTCCGTGTACCTGAAACCTAATAACCTAAAAAACCTAAATGCAAAACCAATGACCTCTGCGAGGGAGGGAGGGAAAAGGTACTTTTAGGTACGACGAGGTTGTGTCATTTCTACCTAAAACAAGCAGCTATAAACTCTAGAAAATTTAACTCCCCGTGAATAAAAAAGATTGAAGAGTTTTCCATGAGTAATTTTGCGTTATCGCAAATCCCACGTGACATCTAATTTGATACTATCTATCTATCTAATTATTTTTATCATTATAGGTAAAACTTCCAGATGTCGAATTCTTTGTAAACACTGGAGACTGGCCATTAATATATACTTTTGAAAATCCTTTCCCAATTGTGTCATGGTGTGGCGCTGATAATGCGGCGGATATTACTTGGCCTACGTATTATGCAACACAAGGGATCTTAGATGAATTGAGAATGTGAGTATATCAATCAGACTGGCATTCATTTTAGTGTTGTGCGAATTCGAACCGACTTGGGATCCGTGTTAAATGAAAATTATTATTTCATTTCTCTTGTGGCCATGTTGGTAACTACTGGGTGCCTCAAGAAATTGTATACAAGTTTGCAGAATTCTTACCCAAATCAAAGAGTTGTCGTCAAATTAAACCGAAATAATGCTTATGTTAATCGTCAACCGTCAATGGCTAAACTAGATTTGCTATTATTCTTGCCATTATCAGTAACTTTATTGGAGATATCGAAAAGTTGCAGATTGTTCCATATTTTATCATTGAGAACAGCTCATTCAACAAATTTTAAACAGAATCCGTCCAAGAATAGAACCCTGATGAACCCCATTCTTTAGAGACTTCCATGAGCTTTAGCTGCCATAATTTTTTGACCTTTTGTTATTTGTCTATTATGAAGTCTTGTATTAGTTCAATCGCTATGAAAACGCCCACTATTCTCGCATATTTGTTGTCTTCTTTAGACGGCCCATGAGCATGGCAAATGTCCAAGGAAATTCTGGTCCAGTTTGGGAAAACAAGACCGAAAAGGCAGTGTTTCGTGGGATGGACAGCAACATTGCACGGTTGAATTTAATTATGACTCGAAGAAAGATGACAGAATTATACGATGTTGGTTTATCAAGAACATTTTATCACCCTTTTGATGAAGAAAAATATGGGCCTCATAATAGAATGTCATTTTTTGATTTCTTCAAAGTAAGTTTCGTGGGCAGGTAGGTAAAATTTGCTCCCTCAATTTATCGACCATTTTCATGCTCTGATGTCAAAACGAGCCGAAATGTTGAAAATATAGCAATAAAAAAGTTCTGTTGATTCAACCAAGGGGACAGTCAAAAGTTCTTGAAAGCAGGGCCGTATGAAGCATCTTAAACTTGGAGGGGCACGACACTTTAAGGGCACTTTTTTCATTAAGCTAGAGGGGCATTTCCTTAAACAAAAAGCGCAATTTCTCGTTTATTGCAAAATCTTGGGGAGGCACGTGCCCCCAGTGCCCCCGGTTCCTACGTCTCTGCTTGTAAGACATTGCTTACAATAGGACCTTTCGAAGGCCTCGGTTAGTCGTTGAGATGACTGAACAAAAAAGATCACATACAGTTTCTCGAGAAAAACCGAACATCATCTAAGTCCAAGCTCATTGGCCAATGGCATCACTGCATTCTATCAACAAATTTATCACGTGTAACAGGATTAGCTGTTTGAGCTGATTTTCTAGTAGTCTCACGAAAAGGAGGCCACTTCAAAAATGGGCATTGTGTAATTTGAACATTTGAAGATAAACATGAATCTTTTTTGTATTTTTTGGACAAATATCGCTTTTTGAAGAAATAAGAGAGAATTATCTGGTCGGGGAACGTTTCTCGTAGCTAAAAGCACCGCACGATATTGCTGGGAATTAGCTAGATCAACAGTTGACCCCCAAAGTAGACCGCCATAAAAAAGCAAAATTTCATTTCGTACCGGGAAAGTGTCAATGGGAGTGTAGATTTTCGAAGGGAGCATCAAGGGGCAAATCACTCCAAAAATCTCGCACACTTTCGTAAAAAATCCTAAAAATCTTCGAAAATCCCAAAAATCTCGAACAATCTTGAAAATATCAAAACTCTTCACAAAATCTTAGAAATCCCAAAGCAAATCTTAAAAATCTTGCTGCAAAAAGATCTTGTTACGAAGTTGCAAAAAGATCTTTCTACAATTCTTTGTAAATATAAGAAATCGTTTAAATCCTCAAAAATCTTGCAAAATCTCGAAAACTCTTTCAAAATCTCAGAAAACAATCTCAAACATCTTTGAAAAATCCGAGAGACTTTGAAAATCCCAAAATCTCGTACGCTATTTTTGGAGTGATCTGCCCCTCGTGGAGCATGATTCCATGCCATTTCCATTCAGTTTTCCAACGCTAAAAACTTATACATTTTCTCTTCCAGTTTAAATACATAATAAATATAGACGGTACAGTTGCAGCATATCGACTCCCATTCCTGCTGGTTGGTGATTCTCTCATCCTCAAACAGCAATCACCATATTACGAGCATTTTTACAAAGAACTTTCTCCTGGAGTCCATTACGTCGAATTCAAAAATGATCTTAGCGATCTAGATGAGAAGGTTCTTTGGGCAAAGAGCCATGATGAAGAGGTGAGAACTTAGTATTTGTCGATACTATTGCAGGTAACATTCTGTAAGGGTATTATTTGCTTTATTGTTGTCCAATGGCTGCCGTATCATCGGGAAATACGATACAATTTTAACGAAGCAATTATTCTAGTCCGACCTAAAAATCGCTAAAAATCTCTAAAAATCCATTTTCCTCAAAATGCTTTTTGATGGAGTCATTCGCCCCTCGTTCTATACCCTATTTGTTTGTCTATACTTGTGTCGGATTGATAAGTTTACACTCACTCATAGATTACCGGAGCGAAAATTTTAAATACAGATACCTTTCCTACAAGAAACTAAGAATCTGACCCGGTACTGAGAGTTTCTTAATATTCTCATGATTATTTTAGTACTTTAAGAATATTCTGTCAAGCTCAAGTTGTTTAAATTGGCGGGATCTCCCGTGCCTTTGCGTAGACTTAAAAAGCAAATTTTATGAAACACTGCTGCATGCCTCTGTCTTGATATTACTCAAGAAATACTTGTAAAATGCAAAAGAAACGAGTGAAATAACGCTTTGGATTTTCCAGAGTACATTAGAAAGTTTTCATATCTTTTCCAGTATGCAAATTAATCAATTTTTGAGACATCGAAGTTGAAGTCTGCTTCCTCATAAAGATTTTCTTTCCTTTTGATAAGGCTGACGATGAAAGCCATAGTCCAAGCGCGATAAGAAACGAGTTTGGTGTTTGACTCACCTGTTTCAAGCTGAATAACAAGCAGAAGGCAAGAGAATTAATACATACATTACAGGTGAGTCAAACACCAAACTCGTTTCCTATCGCGCGTGCATAATCATGAAAAGTTTCAAATTGAAATGGGAGCAAGAGTTTTTCGCCAGCCTAGACGAATACTGTAGGCACCCGCAAATAAAAAACGCACTTTTAAGAAACTCAGATACTGAATTTTTAAATAGCAATGAAATAAACAATAGCTTATTGTTTTTAAACAATAGGCTGAAATTCAAAACAGTATTTCTTACTTGCAGGTACCTACTGTAAGTCATCGATTGTAAGGTGTCTGTCTTTTTTTTTTTACTTTCTTTTAAGTTGGTAAATACATGATAGCTATATTAAAAGCTAATCAAACTAACTATCTAGACTATTAAGAAACAATAATTGAATAACAGTAACAGTAACAGTAATACTAAAAAGACTAACTGAAACGCGTGAATGCACATTGGATTTCCTCTTGTTAAATTTCCTGTTGTATACTCATGATACCTCTCTTTGTGATTGTTATTTTATTGTACGTTGACATTCTTTTTAAATTACAGGCTCAAAAGATTGCAAAAGCTGGACAGGCATATGCGAGAGACAATTTAATGCCCCACCATACATACTGCTATACTTATCTTTTGTTAAAGGTTAGTTTTGTCTTTCTGCCTGTCATTTCTGCCTCCCTGGATCTGTCTTTCCCCCCTTCCCCTTCTTACAACTGACAGACCTTCAAACGCTCAATAAACTCCCTTGATATACTGTTCATCTCCTTGGCTAGATAAGTAAAATTTTAGCGGCGGTTGCTTAGATTGATCTATCTTCTTTCGAAATATACTCACATCTTATTCTAATCGCCCCCTTTCGGCTGTACAATGAGTGAGTTAGCCACCCATATTTTGTTTATATTTACATCTTGACTAATCAGCCGTATAAATTCCTGTTTGCGATCACGAAATCGTTTTGTGCTGCCATGTCAATCAAAAGAGACTGATAATATTGTTACGAAGTCTGCCCCTGTTTTACTAGAATGTGGAAGCTCTCAACCTAAAATCATTGAAAATTGGTTCAAAATTTCATTCTTTCAGGACACAGATTTGCTATGAATTTATCCCAAATTTAACGGTTTCCATATCTTTCAGGAATATGCAAAACGACAACAACAAAAACCAGAGGTCTTTGAAGGAATGGAACTTGTGGACCAACCTAATGACCAGGATTCTGTTTGTGATTGTCACAGAAAAACTACACAGGTGAGTTAATCATATAATGGCAACGTCTGAACATGACCATGGTCTGAATCTACTTTACGTGGTGGTATTAATCAACCGGTCTCTGCAATCACAAAACTGCAAACAATGTAACTGAAAAAAAGCTATACTTTCGTAAGCTGGGCTCTTTTAAAGGCCCATTGCTAAACATGATCCTTTGCGCGCCGAATGAAAAGCAAAACAAATAGAAATTAGGCCAAAACTGACTTTCGTATCACATGAAAGTCGACTTTGGGCCCGCAAAGGATCATGGTAAGCAATGGGTCTTTAAGTCAGACTGATTTTCCATTATTCAGACAATTAATATCAATCCCAGGCCCTAAATCCTTAAAAATGTATTGGCCTAATACATCATACGGATTTTGTATGATAAGGGCCTAGGCCTGTACGGGTAACAGAAATCATACGGCTCCTGACACCTAATTCTGTAACCCTATGGGGAGCATAAAACTGTATTCATTGAATAACTTCTAACAGTCGTTATGGCGCATCGGAAGAGCGCTGAAACATTTTTCCATCCGTACCATTTTCATTTTTCATTGTTTTTATTTTATCAATATTTATACACGAAACTCCTTTCGGCTTGGACAATTAACAAATTAACAACCTATTAACAATATTTGTCCAAGTAAAAAAAAATACTATGAATCGCTGCTCTACCAAGGGGTCGTGTTTGGTTCCTGTACGTTCAAAGGTTCAAAAGATTCTCTCTAAAACCTGTTTTCAAACGAGCGATTGATTCTTTCTCTCAAATGTTTTCAGGGATATCATTCCAGTTTTTGACACCAGAGAAGTAGAAACTTCGCTTTGCATATTCTGACCTAACTTTGAGAATTTGCAGACCTCCACGATTTCTGGAGCTCAACAGAGCTCATCAACCTCCTCAACGTTGTTTCTTGTTTTCAGGGAAAAGATGAGCTTTGACAAAGGCACTGACAACACATGCTAGTGGTAACGCTACATGCTACATGCTACATGCTACATGCTACATAGGGTGTGTTTGATTCGTACCAATTCTGAAAACGGTAGACTCGGTAGGCTCAGAATTTGTGTTTGATTAACTCCAGAATTCTCAAAACGGTATAGGCTTAGTAGGTTTGGAAGGCCTTTTGAATCTTCTGCTCCAAAAGGCAGAATGTTTGGCAGACTTTGAAGAGATCATTGTTTTCATTTGCGAATCGCAATGGTGAATCCAAAACCTGCTGTTTTTAAGATTTTTGTGTTTGATTGGGAAATATATTTCCGTCTCTGCGAAGTCTACTGTTTTCAGCATTTGACAGTTTTGGAATAACCAATCAAACACACCCATAATACGGATGTCTTCGACAATGGGATTGCAGAACGATGCTCATAGAGGAGATACATTTCCAAGGTTCTTCAGTGAATCGAATATCGACCACCTCCCCTTGAGATAAAGGAACATACAGATTCACTTAGTACAAAGTATACGACTTTGGTTATTCCAAAATTTTATCTGAAGTTACCAAATGAAAAATTACGTTCTACACTACGTTATAATATCGGTTTTATTCAGTTTAGAGTTCAAACATAGATGAGCACCAAGTAAAATAATCAGTGTCTGCCCTAAATTCAGAAGAATGGAGTTTTTTATTCTCGTCTCCTTTTTTCGGATCTTATCTCACGACTTCCTCTTACCATGCTGTGATTCAACATGATTTTCGAGTTCTGTCCTACATGAAGGCTTTTCAAGGCTGCCTTTGTTTGTTTTATTACGCGCCGTACGATCAAAACCTTTGTCAGCGCTGTCGTCTAATAACCGCTGTAAACAGATGGTCCTTCGCTTCCTAAAGTTTGCAGCAACTTTCACCAAACGTTACTATGTATTACTTCGAAAGTACAATTTCCCTCTTGATTATTGCCGAACTGAACAAATAATTTTTGAAAAAATGAAACAAGGAATTATCCTGAATTTTACTTGAAATCGCGCTGTTGTTGTGAAGGCATATTAGTAGTAATCGCCATTTGATGGAAAAGGAAACATGTGTGTCTGCCTGTATCCTCAGTGTATTCTCATATCGCTTAATCCATCTTTAGCTGCAAAATTTGTTTCAAAAATTCAATCATTTATGGGCAAAATTGGGACTCTTTTAACAGGCCTAGGCTTGCCTAGCTTAGCTCGAATGTGTCAACATCCATCGACAACACACAGGGCCGAAGGCAACTACGAATTAATCCTCAACTGCCAGCACCCAGGCTAAAACATATGTAGTAAGTCAGTAACAAAATATGTACAACGCCAAACTAACATGAAAATATAAATCTATCCAAGTCTGATATTGTCTAAAAAATTAGATAAGCAAGGTTACTTAAATACTTTAAGCATTACAGTTTACGCAAAATTCGAACGAATTACCAACAAAGTTTGACAAGCACAGCAAAAAATGTTTTCTTTTTCTTCCTTAACTTCTACGATCCTAAAGTCTGTCTCAAATTAGATATCACGTGAGATTTGCGATCACGCAAAATTACTCATGCATAATAGCTCAATTGCTGTTATTCGCGGGCATTTTCACGTGATATATAATTTGAGAGAGACTACAATTTACCTACTCAACTCATGTGTCATACTTATCAAAAAGTTAGTTGGGCCTGACTTCTTTTCAGTGTCAAAGTTAAGATATGCTGCATTTCCAAGCGATCTAAAGTTAAGACTTCTACATCTGAAATCCTTCGTTAAAGGTATAGGATTGCAATCGCGAATTCTAGAGACAAAGAAAAGGATTTGCAACGTTTGTTACGCCATGCCAGCGTTATTCCATGATTCTTCAACGGCTTGAACTATCCTAATCTGAAATGACTCCTATTTCGTATGGTACTTATCACAGCACATCGGCTCGCAAATTCTTGTGACCAGTTTCAAATTATTAAGCAAATGACTGGTCATTTCACGCAGTTTTTACTCCAAGCACTTATCTTTCAGTCGTTCTAAAATCTTAAAAATTGGTTGGAAAACACAGCTTTGTTATGATCTTTAAATCGAGTACCACGACACAGATCATTTTTATGAGGCCCATTTTATGAAAAAAAAAACAAGTGAAAAATCCAGTGTAAAGCTTGAAACATCTGGCAGATTTTGATATATGCAGGGATTTTTTAAGACTACCAACTGACAAATAGCAAGTTTGTGATCAGGTCAAACTGACTGGTTGCTCAGTGATTAATTGATTGACTGGCTAAGTAATTGATCAATCGATCAATTGCGTGATTGAGTAACACTGCTGTTCTCCTGTTTGACTGATTAATTCGAACGATTGATCGTTGTTGCAATTGAATGTTAGTCCATTCACTTTGGAAATAACAAAGATACAATAACTGCTATGCTACTTTGGCCAAAAGCAGATACCTGCTCTGCTCCTGCGCATATATATAGCTTAGTCAGATTTCTTTCCGTAGTGGAACCATGTAACGTTCACTCTCTCAAACTTTGGTAGAAACTTTAGGGGCGAAGTCATTGTTCGATCACTGCGCATAATATTTTCTGTTGTTTTCAAATAATAGGTTATTGTTATTCACAATAATGGGCCATTTTGGTTCCATAGACCTTTTTAATTCCTAGAAAAGAGGTTTGGATCGATCGTCCAAGCCTGGTAGATTTTATTAACAGAAAAGTAAACATATCGCCCGTTCTCACTGATCGATAAGCCGCAAGTAGCTGCGTAAAACAGATAAGCTATTTTCAATCTGTCTCAATCTATACTTCATCTTAGCCGAAGGAAAACAGCTGATTTGCCATTATTTGCGCTACAGTAAGCATGGAAACTTGCTTTTATCAAACGGAACAATTTGGCATTAAAAAAAAGCAAACGCTTTTGAGCGAAACCTGCAAAAAATCTCTTGCTTCTTTGCTAAACAGGAATTTCGTTTTTGAAATTGAGCTCATTGGGGGCAACCAGCGCTAGTAAGGTGCACTCTATGCACCTTGAAAGAAAATTGTTTGCCTAGATGTCCTACAAATGTGAATATTAAGGAACCGAAGTTTACAGTGCTAAATGCTAGAAGTTCAAAAGCTACAAATGCTACAAGCTCAGTACGCTAATACACAGCAACTAAAATACATGCAAACGTACTACGGGGTTCTATCAGTTTCCAGGCCTTCTATTTTGGCAAGCAGAAATTTTACAAACTTGTTTTATTCCAAACTAAATCATCACTTCACTTCTCTAATGGGACGAATGAAGAATGTCTTGGCTTTGAAATCTTAATGGTTATAAAAAATCCTTCATGAAGCTTTAAAGAGCCATTGTCACCCAGGGTCCCTTGCGGGCACGCTGCAATTTCAGGCTGTGCGAAAATCAAATTTGGCCTAAGTGAAAAATATGGATCCACACTGCAGTAGTTGAATAGGCATAAGGTAAATAACAGTTGCCTATTAATAGGGTACAGAAAAACGCCTACACCCCATTGCTTCCTCAGCTACACAATGAACCTGCACGTGCCGAAATTACCAGATACAATAGGATATTTCTAACTGTCTAGCACCAGCTTTAAACCATGCCTATTCCCCCAGCCTATTCCCTTTAAGACAGGCAACTGCCGGAATTTTTAGGACAAGGAGTAAAGTCTTCTGTTTGATGAACTTATCAATTTAAGAACTTATTCAAAAATCGAAGTCCTACAAGTAATTATCATAAACTTTGGCTCATCGTGTTTTTCCAAAAATTTATTATTGATGCAACATTTTGGCGTGCACCTAATTTGGCAAAATGTGCGGCTGAGTGAAGCAAAATTCAGTTAAAAATTGCACCAGGAGTGCAATAGGCAAATAGCCATTGTTTTTCAAAGAGTTCATAAAAGCCTCGTTTCCACTTGGTCGTTTATGTGGTTGGATCGTTTGAGTCGTTGTAGCTGTTAAGACTGGTTTCTGCTTGGTCGTTTGAGTAGCTAGGGTCCCTGGAAAACGTGTCTCTACTAGGTCGTTTGACTCGTTATCATTCTCCACAACAACCCGAATGACCCAAACGACGAATCAGGCTCGAAGGCTCTTGTTCAACCAGCAGTCTTTGCGCGTAGATTTCTATTGATGCAGCCATTTTTGTAGAACGTTCACTTTCACAAAACAGCGCTCGCAAAGGACCATGGTTGGATAAGTGCCTTTAAGCGATGGTAAAACAGTGCAAACAATAACATGCTTTTACTTGCTTGTAAATGCTTATATTTCTCCATTGGTTCTTTTATGCAGAATTTTTAAGCTTCCTACCCGAGGCTGAGTACACTGTGGAAACTGCGATCATACCTTACATAAGAGAAGATTTAAAATCTTATAAAGGAAACCATCGAAAAACTTCAACTTGTGTGTGTCATACAAATGTTGATACCTCATTTGGCATGACCACTGTTATTGCCAGGTTTGATTCTTGAAGTGCTGCGGTGCCATTCTTGATGCCATGCGTGCTTGCTGTTGCTGCTGTTGCAAAAATAAGGCGTCATAATCGGAAACGGATCTTCTGGTCGAGGCTGTGAGCAATGGTTCACTGTTGACATCCCTGCTCCAGTTTGGATACTGTGAACCTAACAAGTGTGCAGCCGGATTCGACGGACCACTGACAGAAGCCTTCGCAAAGCCAGGGGATTGCGTTCGTCGTGCGAAGCCCGGTTTCTCAAATTCGATACCCGGACGATTGGGTACTAAAGGTGACTGAGCACCGGATGTTCTATTCATTTGAGCTGGAAGTGATGTTGGCCTACCAAAATTTTGACCTTGGAATTGTGGGTAGCCTTGTTTCCATTGCTGGGGATGTGCAGAAGAGGACCAGCCTCGACTCGGAGACAATGGAGGATGTGAAGCATGCTGAACTTCAGATAATGACATGTGCTTTAGACTTGCATGTAAATTAGCTCCTCGATCTGCCGCAGTCATTTGCGGTAAGCTGTGGTGCCATTCTGGATGTCGCATATCCTAAAAAAATGAAAGATGGAATTTGTTCGGGATACAAGCATTTGTTTAAAACCCATGTTTAAATCACAAGGCGCGTGATGTAGTCTGAAACAATTCAAGCATCATAAACGCATGCGTACACCTAGGGCGAATTACGAGGGCTTCCATTGCTCCGCATACAATGCAAAACACGCTACTAAGCATGCGTTCATGATGATTCTGGGGGTCGACTAATATCCATTATAAAAAATTCTTTTTTAAGTTTGGTTGTTTGTTTTCCGAAGGGATTGCAAAGAATTTATGGCAAAGTGCCAGATACTTTGAGAAATGGGAATAAAAATTATTCGCAGTGCCTCATTTGTTCAATATCCCAAACAACATAATCAAACATGAGGACAAATCTTTGGTAGATCTGGTACATTAAAATTAGTAAATTTTAAACGTTTTCCTTTGGGATAGTATAAAGTAGGCAGTTTTCCTCAAGATTTCTTCGTTTAGTTGAGTAAGTTTTTAGAGATTTCAAAAAATGCTAAACAGCAAAAAGAGAACGAAGATTTAACACAGTCTTTGCAAACATTTTCCAAAAATAGGCCATTCCTACCTCTTTGCCTCTTGACGTCATTTGAGCCATTCCAGCCCACTGTTCTTCATGACCAGCAGTAGCACCATGAAACGAATCACCAGCTCGCCTCCTTTCAAGATAGTAACAGTATTAAAGGGTGGCTTTATTAAAAGGGGCCCCCAAAATAATTATCTATAGAGATATTCCGCACCCACCCCCCAAGTATATTTTNCCAGCTCGCCTCCTTTCAAGATAGTAAAAGTATTAAAGGGTGGCTTTATTAAAAGGGGCCCCCAAAATAATTATCTATAGAGATATTCCGCCCCCCCCCCCCTAGTATATTTTCGTTTCCGCTATGTTCGATATATGCAGAAGGCCGCTGAGATTTAGAACAAACACAGAAGCCAAGAAAACTGGAATGCTTATAAGAAACAACGCAATAAGTGTAAAAAACAATCTTCAAGCATCAAAATGGAATAAAAACTTCTTGATTCCATCCAAATGTATTAGGACATCAATCATTTGCTTCTTTTTGTAAGCGATAGTTCATTTAATTGTGGTTTCAACTTTAATATACAGAGCTATAGATGATGCGAGAAACACGTTATTCTATTCAAGAAGTTTGAATGATTTTTTCACTAAGTACAAGACAGTGGTCGCACAGCAAATGAAAGATTTAGAACGAATGGGATACCAGATAACTGAATGCCTTTCAACAAACTGGATTAACTTATAGCCTCGACATTCAACGTCCGTAAGACTCAGCTGTGCTTCTTACTTTCAACTGAGCAAGTCCTTTAGCGTTTAGACCCCGTTTGCACGATGTCGGTAATATGCCGGCATGACATGCAGGCCTCATTAAAAGTATCCTGTGCCTGCGAGCAAATGATTGGGAAAAATGTGCCTGCAATCAAATCACTCTGAGTACAGTAAAGATGCCAGCAACAAATGTGAAATGATATTTTGTGCCTGCGAGCGGCGCTCGTGCGCACATTAATGAGGTCTGAGACATGACACCGGCATGAAATGTTTGTTTTTGGCCACCCGCTTATACGCTGTCGGTGCCATGCTGGCATGACATGACACCAGAATGAAATGTTTTGTTTCTTGGCCACCCGTTTACACGATGTCGCTACAATGCCGGCATGGAAAGGTGTTCATCCGGATTAAACCATGTCGATAGCCATACCGGTACAGGTTCATACCGGCATGGTAAGGACATCATTTTACGTTGCTTTCGCTTCGAGACTAAAAAATATTCCAAGCGAGGGCATTTTGCAAACTTTATTTTGTTTCTGGTTTCTTTGTTTTACAGAAGCAACATGGCCATCTATCGAACCCTACTTCGCTTGTTGATTTCGATATATGTTTGTGTTTGTTTCGAGTTTGATATCATATTTGGACTTGCAACAAGTCTCTCTTGTAATTTTAATTGATCCTTGCATTTGCTTGAATTTCTCTTGAATGCAACTACCCTCTTCCTATTGGTGTTTAAAGTATAACAACATGGTTAAAGTTCTCTTTAGACCGCCTCTTCAAAAAGTACAGATTTTGAGTGAGAACTTCGTGCCAAAAGTTCTGCAAGCGCGAAAGAAAAATGTCCCGGGGGGGGGGGGGGTACTTAGTATATTTTGCTGAGGGGAGGTGNGGGGGGGGGGGGGTACTTAGTATATTTTGCTGACGGGATGTGCACTCCTTTCCGGGTGTCGTTTTCGCCTCTTTTTTCTAAAGCCAGGTATCAAAAGAAGGAAATTTTTCAAAAGCCGGTTGTCAAAAGGCGTATTTTGTGTATTTTTTACGTTTTGGAGTATACTTTTCGCCGTTTTTTTCTAAAGCCGGGTATCATTTGGAGGGGAAAATTCTAAAGCCAGGTCAAAAAATTGTTTCTTGGAGTGCACACCCCCGTACTAATTAAAGTCAAGTACCCCCCCCCGGAAAAATGTATGTTTTACTAACTTTTGCTGCATCCAGTTGGGAGGTAAAGCAACATTTCCATGTTTCGGCTGTTGTGCCATTTGATTGTATGACGATCGTTCAAGTAGGTTGTTCATTTCGATTCTTTTATCAATTGGTAATGCCTTTTCAGAGCTCCATATCTCACTGGAAGCACCAGCTTGAGCACCCTGCGAAGGAAATTTGAAAGATGTCAATGTACGTGACTTTCGTACGAAACACTGTTTACGTGATTAGCGAGAAACTATACACTCATTTTTTCATAAGAAACCGCTTTAAGAAACTGTAGTAGGCTCTTCCAGGAAATTAAGAAACTCTACTAGAAACGATCATTTCAAAATTAAGATACTTACTCAATTTTAGTTATGAGCTGCAAAGTGTTTTCAAACAAAAAATGTATCACAAACCCAATAATACTTTTGACTGTAATTTTTGTTTATGATTTGGTTCTTTCTTGTAGATTTTCGTTAAAAAGCGCTTCTCGATGAATTATGATTATTATTATTATTAATTTATTTAAAGTTGGCTTTTCTAATGGAATAGCTAAAAGCTAATTAAGGCCAACAAAAGCTAATTAAGGCCAACGAAAGCTAATTAGCTAATTAATGATAATTGTGAAATTCAGTTTCGTGAAAAATTATTTAGAAACTCTACGAGAAACTTTTACTATAAGAAGTGGGCCCTACGTTAAGAAACCCTACTACAAAGATCAGAGCCAAGGGTTTCTCAGAACGATTCAAATTGGTTTTTCCGAATTGGTTGATGAAACTCCTAGGAACTCTCAAGAAACTTCGAGTACTCAAAACCTGATAATCTTAAAGTACTTTCAGTACTGGGTTGAATTCTTAGCTTCTTGTAAAAAAATGTGTGTAATTTTATGGTGAGCTGAGAGTGCGGCTTGTTATCAAGACTTTCCTATGTAAAAATTGCGTGCAATACAGCATTCTCCGCGCAACGAGAGCATCAAAACCATATGATATCATGCCACCAAGGATTATCTCTTGGTTTATGAACATCGTGGTTGGTAAAATTTAAGGTTTAAACTTTCAATAACTGCTTTGTCGATGACCTAAGGCTTATTTGTTAAACCAATAATAATTTTAAACTAACCATTGTTACCACATTATGTGACCCAGCTCGTAGGGTCATACCAGAAAATCACTGTGGGGATCTCAATCCAAATTCAAATAGGCCTATCGTAATTCTAGTTTTAAGTTTCGCGAAGCAGCAAGAACACTCATCTGAATTTTGAATTGAGAAGTTGCTTGGATGTGAAATAGGGTTACAAGAGCACTTTCTCTGACAGCTGAAGCTGGTAAACAACAAGGTGTCATTTATGTCATCGTCATCATAATCATCATAATCATCATAATCATCATAATCATCATAATCATCATCATTCATGTGGAGATAGCAAAATGCACGAAGTCTAATGAGTTGCACAGCCATTTTCGCACTCTGCCGTTGCATATTTGGAGACGAAGGCAAGAATTTAAATCTGCTTCATGCACAAGGGACGATTGGAGAACACACGTGTGATTTTTAGCTTAGCTTGAATACTGTATAGAAGGCAGGACTAGGGGTTATCCACGCCAGGTTTTCAATTTTGAGTCTCATATGGTCAAATTCGGCTCAAGTTCGTAACACTGTCTGACAATTTGAAATTTTGGAGAAAGTTGCAACTTCAGAACACAGACTTTCTATTGTTAGGAAACCATATAAACAGGTGGAGACTCAATTGATAAAAAACTTTAGAATAAAACCTGTTAATTTGACAGCTGACAAAACACGAAACACTAAGCCACAAATAAAAACAATATTCTTACAAACGCGATTGTTCCTTGACCTGTACAGAGTTCAAACAGAAACACATGACTTTAGCGAGGAATCATCGAATCTACAAAGCATACATACTCCTTGAAAACGTAGCGACATTAATATTCAATGCATGATATCAGTCTGGGTCGTGTGCAGGTGAAGAAATTACAAACAGGCCTTGCGATACCAGGAATTTCGCGACAGAGGAGAAACTACAAAACTTACTGTGGCGGAATGTATGAAAGGAAAGAAATTACATCTGCTACAAAGGAAAGAAACTAAATGACTTGAAACTTAAGAGGAAATTACTATTTTATTAACATCGTTGTTAAGAAAGGGAGAAGCATATGTCGTCTTGTTGGTGCCTATAGTTTGAAATTAAAAGAAAAAAGAAGTTTGATTCCAGAAGAGAAATTTTGAGTGCAGTTGAATATGATTCCATTGTTTTGAAGTAACAAGAAATGAACTAGTCGTTGTGGAGAGAAAGTTTGCCACAGTGCAGCCACAAAAACCTTTCTTCTGACAGAAACTAATTCGAATGTCAAAGCTGTGTACTTCCTGTAGTTGTGAAATTACAAGAAGGGCATTGGTATTCAAGAGGAGAAAATTTGTAAGGTGCAACCACAGACACTCGCTCAAAATCTAATCTACTAGCAAAGCTTACTTCCTGTAGTTGTGAAGTTACAAGAAAGGAATTGGTATTTAAAGGGGAGAAAATTTCTAAGGTGCAACCACGGACACTCGCTCAAAATCTAATCTACTAGCAAAGCTTACTTCCCGTACCAAGTTGTGAAATTACAAGAAAGGCATTTGTCTTCAAAGCCAAGAAAATTTACAAAGTGCAACTACAGGTTTAACATTCAATCCAAATTTCTTGCAAATTTGAAATTATAAGAAAGGGGGAAGATCTTCGCAGGAGAGACAATCTGTCATCGAGCAGTCCAAGGGGTTTGCGTGAACTTTCAAACAGTATAGTTTTACTTCCTGCAGTTCAAGACATCTGAAAATGGGTTTCAAAATGAGACAATCAATAAACACACACAAAGCTGCTACAATATTATATCTGTTGTCGTTAATGAAATATTTCGACAATTTTACCATTGGCCCTCTCGTGTACCTATCGCTACATGGCTCTTACATCATCAGCTGGTTTTACAAAGAAGTGGCATTTCCCGATGCAACATGGGAAGAAGAAATTAGCACGCAAAAGTCTGTCATAATATTTATGGTGCTAGGCCCGTTTGGCTATTGGATCTCGCCCTATATTCTGATTAGCTCACACCATGTTCCAAGTAATTTCACCATCGCTGTTTGCGTTTCCATGCAGTGCATTGGAGTGTTCTTACACTTCTGCGCCGATTGCCAGAAATATTTCACTCTAAAGTACAAGCCAGGGTTGATCACAGAGGGACTGTTTGCAAAGAGCAGAAATTGCAATTATCTTGGAGAAATTTTGATCTATTTGTCGTTTGGGTTGCTAGCAGAGCATTGGCTACCAATTCTGATCGTTATTCTGTTTTCGACCTTACTTTATTACCCAGGAATGAAACGAAAGGAGAATTCTTTATCGAGATATCCTGAGTTCAAGAATTACCAAACGAAAAGTGGCATGTTACTTCCTAAACTTTTTTGAGACTATCAATGTTCAATCAAATGCCTTTCAACTCTATCTGAAGTGACAGCGCTCCAAATCACGGTTTCCGGTGTCAAGATTTATTACACAGCTGCAAATTATACCCATTATTTTTATAAGAAACCGCTTATAGGAAACTACTTTTCAAAACTTCAGAAAACATGCTGCATTGATTAAAGAAGGGATTTTTTTGTAATTTGCAGCTTTAATTCCCCCCAGGTCATTCGAAATCGTCCTGACACTGTGCACTATTGACGAATGTTTTGACATTGTTTTGAGCGTGAATCCTGTTAATACTTGTTTTGAGATCTTAGAGGGGCCTTTGCAGCCGGCATGCTTTGTGAATCCATCCTTTTGTGGTTTCTTTGCTGTCACCATTTTAATGGTCCACTAANATTTATCTACAATAAATAGTGATTATTTTTATAAGAAACCGCTTATAGGAAACTACTTTTCAAAACTTCAGAAAACATGCTGCATTGATTAAAGAAGGGATTTTTTTGTAATTTGCAGCTTTAATTCCCCCCAGGTCATTCGAAATCGTCCTGACACTGTGCACTATTGACGAATGTTTTGACATTGTTTTGAGCGTGAATCCTGTTAATACTTGTTTTGAGATCTTAGAGGGGCCTTTGCAGCCGGCATGCTTTGTGAATCCATCCTTTTGTGGTTTCTTTGCTGTCACCATTTTAATGGTCCACTAAAATGACCAACAACAAAGAGATGACACGTGCAAGGTATGCCGGTTGCAAAGGCCCCTTTTATAGGTACTCTGGAAGTGTTAGCAAAAATAAACTTGCAATAACAATAGTCAGAGAGTGCTGCATCCTGGCTTTACACAAAGCAAATCCTGACCCAAATAATTGAATGTTGTCTGACAAATCAGTATCCAGTATCGGCTTTCAGGCGATTAACAATGGAAGAAAAGTGTTATGAAGTAAATGCTTTATTGTTGATAAGTGAGTGCTTCTTTGCACTATTTTGCTATGCGTGAATATTTGCCGGCAATTATTTCAGTTGGCATCCGCATTACATAGAGCAATTGCATTGAATTGCATTGAATTGATGATTATCTGAAATCATGTTGGTGAGAATTGAGCAATTTCGGCTATGCTGCCTCGCAGCAATCAATTCTACCATTAGATCATTAAACATCTAAGAAACTCATAACCAACTTTTGGTAGCAATAAGGTCCTAAAAGTTAAGAAACTGCATACCAGCCCTGGCCCTAAGTTTCTCAAAACAAAATGAGTGTATCGCTTCCACTGTAACTGATTCAAAAGCATCAACATTCAATGTTCATCAAATTACTTGATCTTTTATTCCTCTCATTTTGTCCTTATTTTTTGTAATTTAGAGATGTAGCAATATATTGTAAGTACCGGGTGTCCCAAAATGATGTATCGGTGTTTGCTGAAGCATAAATTATGCACAAATTTGAATGAATTATCTTTCATTGTGAAGCAAAAAGGCTAACTTAGATTAGAAATCTATTTAATTAAAATCGATCTTATTGTTCTGGACTTATGGACAGTTTTACTTGAAAGTTGTTTTGAAAAGTCTTGAAAAGAGCTAAAAATTACTGCCAAATTTCATCCCGTTTTCAGCTTTGATAAGATGAAAATTGTATCAATGATCTCCTAAGGAACATAAAATAAGCAACCAATGTACATTTTCACGGAAGAGGAAAAGGCACATAGATGTCATTAGGTCTTGCTCCTTGGAGAATGACCATGCTCGCTTTCATTTGTTTTAAGCTGAAATTTTGGGGAAACTTTATTGAAATTGTTAGTTCTCTTTTAAATTTGTTGAAAAATAACTGTGATGTCAAAGAGTCGGATTTATCTACGATAGCAGTCCTAATACGACAGAAAGATCCAAAAGTTTAGTTTTAGACTATTTCCTCTCATTAAGCAGAGTTAACTGCTTGGAAACATCCCGTTTTGGCGAAGTTTGCACCGACAACGTTGCACAAGTTACCTCAACGTGGAAAAAACACTGCAAACTGAGGAAATTCACAGTTACTTTCGTCAACGGAAATAGCCTCCTCTTCAACGCATCCTTTCATTACGTAGAAAAATTAATTTCGATTCCGCAGGTGTTTTTTTCTTCTGAAAACTTGTTCGATGATATCGATTTTTCGATCTTCTAGTGAAACTTTCCAACAAGTGTAAAAACATCGGATTATTGCAAGCATAGGCGGGCGCTAAATCTTCAAAAACATTCAGTGTAAATGCATAAATGCATCTTTTTTTGGAGTGGATGGCTTGAAAGGAGCTTAGGCGAGCTTTAAGGTACTTTGGTATAATTCTATCGTGGCGATTTTTGTATCTTGACTATTTTCAGAATTACAGCGTTTTCTTTTTATGGAAAGAATTCATGAACAGTTTTGAAAATACAATCATCATAAATCCTAACTTAATCGAGGAAAAGTGGAGCAAGAAAATAATAATTAATGAATGTCGACAATATAGTAATAAGCAGAAATCTATCGCTTTTCTGGTTTACGATCTAGCAATTTGATGACTGACGTCACGACCTCACAACCAGTTGAAACATAAAAGATTATGTAAATATGAAAATAATCAAGATATCAAAGATCACCACAACAGAATTATAAAAGTACCCTCAAATACATTCAATCCAAAGGACGATGTACCAACCAGTTATACTTAACTTTTTTACAGATTTGACGCCTATGCAATTATTGCATCTTTTACCAAGGGCGATATGAAATGCGCAGTTCCGTTGAAAATAAATCTGCGAAGGGATGCGAGGGAAAGAAACACTCTGCAGAGACAAACTTTAGGCCATTAAAAGGGGAAAAGATGACGATTACAGAGCTTGTAAAAACAATAAATGCCATGGAAAGTTTAAAGGTACTGCCAGTAAGGTATGAACAATTTCTCGTAGCAAACATGTAAGCAAATTGGGCCTAAGAATTGACACATGCTCCCCGATCGGGGCTTAGGCCTAAATCAATATTTTCAACAGAACTGCGCATTTCATATCGCCCTTGCTTTTACTCGTATTTTTCAAAAGAAACTCTTTGTAAGAAATCCACTCTTAGCTCACTAAATGATTAAAGACCCTCTGCTAACCATGAGGCTTTGCGTGCTGCGCATGAGAAAACATCACAACACCGGCGTAGCATCAGAGACTTTCAGATAATCTGAAAGTCCATTTGCAGTGCATTCTGGGACAGCAACGGCGTGTCAAGCCACATGGTTAGCAGAGGGCCTTTAAGGAACTTCCGTGCTGGAAAATACATTTAAGAGACTGTATCCAAAGCATAGTTTAACTTGTGCTTGTACGTATAGGCGTTAAATCTTNAAGAGACTGTGTCGGTTAGTGTTGGAATCCAAAGCATAGTTTAACTTGTGCTTGCAAGTAAATGATCAAGAAACTTCCGTACTGGAAAACAAATCTAAGAGACTGTGTCGGTTAGTGTTGGAATCCAAAGCATAGTTTGACTTGTGCTTGCAAGTAAATGATCAAGAAACTTCCGTACTGGAAAACAAATCTAAGAGACTGTGTCGGTTAGTGTTGGAATCCAAAGCATAGTTTGACTTGTGCTTGCAAGTAAATGATCAAGAAACTTCCGTACTGGAAAACAAATCAAAGAGACTGTGTCGGTTAGTGTTGGAATCCAAAGCATAGTTTGACTTGTGCTTGCAAGTAAATGATCAAGAAACTTCCGTACTGGAAAACAAATCTAAGAGACTGTGTCGGTTAGTGTTGGAATCCAAAGCATAGTTTGACTTGTGCTTGCAAGTAAATGATCAAGAAACTTCCGTACTGGAAAACAAATCAAAGAGACTGTGTCGGTTAGTGTTGGAATCCAAAGCATAGTTTAACTTGTGCTTGTAAGTATAGGCGTCAAATCTTTAAAAAAATTAGAGAAATTGTTACTCAATCTTCCTTTTGATTTAAAGGGTCTGTTTCAACCAGCATGCCTTGCACGTGCCATCTCTTGGCAGGCTTTTGTTGTCGCCATTTTCATGGGCCATGAAAATGGCGATAACAAAGGCCAACCAAGAGATGGCACGTGCAAGGCATGCTGGTTGAAACAGACCCTTTAATGGCTCGAACAGAACTTCAGATACTTTGCTATAATATTATTTTGGGGATTTTTGATATCTTGAATAATTTCAACGTTTTAATTACCTGTGATTCTGGCACTTCATTTTCACCCCAAATTGCAGCTAAACGATCACCTAATCCAACAGGCCATGAAAATCTTGGATTGAAATGTTGATATAACATATCATCCGGTTGATTACAATCTTGAAAATCTTCCGACGTATCTGCGCTTTCGGATAACTTTGAATCGTTTAATCCAGATGCAAAATACGAATCCGTGGTAACTTCTACTTTGGATTGGTCAGCAGCAACCGATCGGTCAGTAGCAACAGATTCGTCGGATCGATTAGCTGCTTCATTGAGCATCCATGCACTGTAATAAAGGCTTTCGGTAGATCCTTGCAATGTGTTTAACGATCGAGATCTGGATTCGTCATCTTGGATTAGATTACTGTCTTCGGATTCTTCGGATCCATCTGCATCGTATGAATTTCTGTCTTGATCTGATATGATAGCCATTTCGGATTGCTGATCGCATTCAGGATTCTCCCTGGAAGAAAAAGTTGAGAGACCATGAGAAAATGGTATCGTTTAGCTTAACCCCCAGACTCTACATTTACCTGGCGAGTAAAAGTATGTATCACCTGTTAGAAACATCACACATGAAATATTATGCAATCAATTTAAAACATTTAAACTGCAGCAAACAGACGTTTGAAAGCCTCTAGCTCCCAAGCCGTTTATCAGATTCCTACAAACTGATAGTACCCACGCAGCCAACATATCAACCCAAATAAGAAAATCCAATCCGTCAAAATCGGTAGTATCATTCTCAAATTACAAGGGATTTTATAAATATGCTTCATTTCAAGATCCTTACAGGCCAAAAATTCTTGATCAAATATGCTAGCAAGTTGGTTCGACAGCTGTCATAAACAAATTCTGTTGGTCTATCTAATCGCTCAAACATTTACTAGGTATAAAAGAGCCCGATGTACAATCGTATGGACTTTGGACTGTCATTCAGCCTTTTGTGTCTATTTTCTGTAATCATGAGCCTGGATTGTTAGCAAATTTGATCAAGGATTTTAGACCTCTTTTGGAGGATTTTGAGATGATGTATTTTTATAAAATCGCTTGTAATTTGAGAATGATACTACCGATATCAAACGTCTGAACACTTTTTTTATTCACCCGGTACATGGTTCTTTCGTCAGCTCAGGAACATCATCACCATATTGCCAGGGCGGAGTTTCTGTTATGCAGTTTGGTTGGCTTGAAAGTAAGAATGCGACGCAAATTCTAACCCATTGATAAATTCAAATAAGTCCGTAAAATCCAATTTCCAGACGAACAATACTGGTCAGTCAAGTGAGTATAGCTCTTAGGAAACCCTGGAACCGCATTTCTGCAGCGGATTTACGAGAACAATTCTTCAACTTATGTGCATAGATCAAATAGACGATTGCGCTAAAGATGGCGTCAGTGAATTTTGTACCATCATCCTTTGCGTCTGGAAGAATTCCGATTGATTTGATTGGTCGATTTATCATGCAACGCAAAGGATCACGGTCAAAAATTCCCTGACATCATCTTTAGCGCAATAGTCTATTGCAGCAATGAAATTAATAGCGTACCCATACCTTTCATCGAAAGACTTCTCCTCTGTATGTTCGTCTACCAACTTTTTATCTTCCACGGGTTGTCCCTCTTCCATTTCGTTTGATAAATCTTCCAAAGATCCTCTTAATGACTTTCGATCTTGCTCCATATTTAAACTATCTTCACTTTCAGTCTCTGAGCTTGATTCATCCGAGCATTCTACTTGGACATTAACAAAATCGTTATTTTTACCATTTGATGGCGTTTCGTCTTCGTCTCTTTGATCATTCAAATCCCCAGGGTATTCTTTACTACTGCTCAATTTTTCGTTGTACATTTCAACCTCAGCATCCTCAATTCTACTGTCAACAATATCACTACAAATAAGATCGTCTTTCAGAGAGATTTTACTTCCTGCATCTACTTCCGCCTCTGCTACTTCCTTCTTCGAACAAGTATCACTTTTCTCAGAACTGATAACATCAGCACTAGCAGTCATTTTCAATGTCATAGAATCGCAACCTTTTAATCGTGAGATTGAGCTAACGCTCGGGTGACTTTGAACACTCATGCTACTTCCGATCCCACTATCAGATGGCGATATTTTGCCTCGTATATCAACTTCCGGTTTTTGCTCTACTTCCTTCTTGGAACCTGCCATTCGAAGGTTAGTCCTGTCAATATCTATTGGTTGATTCAAACTGAGGCTACTGGTGCTTGACCCAGATAGGAGATCTATGACGTCTTTTAACTCCTCAAAAGATGCAACGGAGAGTGAATTACAGATAGCTAAAAATGAATTTGAACAAAATATTAGTTTTCAATCACATTGCAAAATTAGCACAAATAACTCTTGCAACACGTGTTCAAATTCTAAAGAAAACACAGGGTGGACGGAAAGTTTCTGACTCCTCCCCCCATAAATGTTTAATTGTACTTTTGTGACAAACTTTAATTAATTGCTTCCGTCATACCAATTAGGTAAAGTCATACCCTTTGAAAATATATTAAAACAGTCCTTTAATTTTCCAAATAAATGTTGATGTTACAGCTGACTCAGACCGCTAATAAGTTTCTATGTGGTTGTTTTCTGTATATCCTGTACTTCTGTTCTCCTACTGCTCACCACAACGTATGCCAAAAGCAGGGGTTAGAAACTTTCCATTCACCCTGTATATATATCTATGTATGTATATAGTGTACGGTTAGAAGAGGGCCTAACTACTCAAAGAATGTATGTATGTATATATACAAGAAGCAAGAACTGATCATACATTTTTCTTTTAAATTAAAGAATTTTAAACTTTCTGCATTCCAATAAAAAGAAAACAATTGGCAAGGAGGGATGGACGGGGCTTTGCGAAAGACTGGAATAAAAAAGAGGAAACACCATTCTACTCTACTCTACTCTACTCTACACACGAAATATAAATTGCTTTCACAGATGAACTTTATTGTGCGTCACAAACTTTTAAAACTTCCATTCGCCATTTGATGATTTCTATTGACGTGAATTTTGGCGTGCTCTTTTTATCGTCATCATTTACATCATCAAAATCTACAACGTCAGTGGCTAGAATTTTTAGCATTTTGAAGAAAAAAATTTGTATACTGTTCATCGGGCAATCTTTCTTCAATGCTGCAATGAGGATTCGTTTATAGTTCATTAATACCAAAAACATTCATGGCACGAGATGAAAATCATCCAGTGGAAATTAGCCTTAATGCACGACAAGTAAGAATATATTTACCTTCAGGTATAACTGGTTCCTCGAGCTTCTTGCAAGAGTCAAACCACTGCGGGTCGTGTTTCGCTTCTTCCATTGCGCGAATCTGCTTCCGCACACTGTCAGATTTTCTTTTCTTCCGTGCCTTTCGTCGTGGCCGTGGAGGTGGGACAGGTGCGTCATCATCGAACTGGTCTGCGAGAGTATTTTCATCATCTGATCAGAAAAATACGCGACAGATGGAAATAAGACACGACACGATATTCACTCAAAATAAATAACTTAGAATTAGCAAGAGAGTACAACAAATTAGCATTCCAATTTCTTGACTTTGAGTCTTGACTTTTCCCGCAACTTTAAAAAAATTTACCCTTTCGCAGCATTTAATTCCCGCGACAGTAAGTTCCATTTTCTGAGGAAAAAAATCGTGACTTCGCAACTAGTATTTGTGACAATAACATGGACAGTATCATTTTGAAAACAGGACCTTGTGATCCCTTTTGCATAGCAATGCCGAGAGCAGAGTACCCTTCTTAAAACTAAGTACTTCTGAATACAATCAAAGATAGGAGATTTCTTCGACACATCATTTGAGCCCTTCCTTCGCACCCCCTCCAGTAACGTTGCTCACTTTGAGGTCACAACATACAAGACTGACCCAATTTTGTGAAGCTTCACTCTAATGTACAATATGGCCTAATTTTTGGGAATTTTTGGTATGAAACCAGAAACCATCTGCTAAAACAAATTCAAATTTTGGCTCAAAGAGCTGGAACGTCGGAAAGCAAACTGTCGGTACTAAGAATAAGGACTAGAAAAACGTACCTTCCAAGAACAAGATTTTCTTTATCAGTCCTAGCTGACCGCCGTGCCATCATTCAAAACAATGAGCGCAAAACAAAAAGGAGCTTCGATAAATATCTAACAAAAGCTTACCATTATCTGGATCCAGCAAGCTGACTCCAAAATTATCGATTCCTGCAACTCTGCTTTTACTATCATCACCAGTGAACCCATCCTTCGAATCTTTTTGGGGCATTCCTACTAAAGATTTCCTGTTGAAAAGCTTTGATGTGGCTTTACTCAGTCTTTTTCTTAAACCTTTCGAAGCTTGTTCTTTCTTGTCGAGTAATTTTGGTGACGACATTCCTGAACATCGTAGGATTTTCACAATTGGAAGAGACTGGGCCCTAAAGGTAACACGAACAAAGTCACAAAAGTCAAACCCTGTCACACAGTGGGTGCAATCATAAGATAGAGGATATAGGACATGTGCAATAGGACATGTGCAATAGGACATGTGCAATAGGACGCCAAAAAGTCATGACTTAAGCTGCAAACACGAGCTCCTTAATAGTTACTGAGAATTCAGTAACAACTTTTCTTACTTTCGATAATAATAGAATCCTGAAGATCAAGTCTTTTATACGACAGAGGAATTTTCAGCCAAAATATATAACTCCGCAGGCCAAAAGGGAGACCTCGAACAAATTATACAGTTCCAAGCACTATACGTTCCTCTGTAAAAAACATAAGCTTTATGTGGTCCCTCTAATGGAATTTAGCGCTATACAAGAAAAACGCAAGGAAAGAGAAAACAAGCGTTCCCTAAAACGTACCATTTCAATTCAAACTTATCGGTTTGTAATTTAAACCTAGAAATCTAAAATTATAGCAATACTATCTTTCGTATATTTAGCATTGAAACGTGGAACGCAAATTCTTTATTGATATAAAAGTTGATTTGTAAGGTTGAAATACAGGGGTGGACCAAAAAACAAGCCTTTTTTTGGCTAATTCGAATCAGAAATTCTTTCAGCTTGAATCAAATCGTGTCGCACGAAGATTAAAAATACCACCCGTTTGATAAATAAAATTACTCTCCAATAAACCTTTTAGCTATTCTAAAAAAACAGAATCGAACGATATTTTTATACATTTTGTAGAATTTTCAAATGTACACAAAAGTGATAGAAGCTCTACTCAGTCAAACCTTTCGTATGAAAATGTAAAAAAGTATCGCTCGATCCAGACTCTTTTGTAGAATAGCTAAAAGGTATATTGACGCCACATTATTTATGAAAATTCAAAACTGAAATTCCACACAATTTGTTGATTTAAAAATGGAAGCGTACTTGAGGGGGTTTTGCCGGAAAACAATAAATATACATACTTCCTTTCGAATTCAGCTTTTAAATCCAAACTACAGCTATAAACAACATCAACTGTAGCAACTGGCGAGCTTAACGTGTCACGTGATAACGATTGAAGTAGGTTATGGTCTTCTACAAGGCACCTAGAAGAAAGATCCGGTTTTTTACAATTGCATAACAGAATAGCAATTACTTACAGAAAGTCAGAAATAAATTCAATTATTCTTAGAAATCATATCACTAAAGATAAAGTGCCATAAAAATAATAGAAAACAGGGTGAAACCTTGATGAAATCACCATGAGTGTTAACTGCCGGGTGCACGAAAAAGAATTGCTAATACGACTTTGAAAATTCGTATTATAAAGACTTCGTACTAAATAAAGACTCTGTATTAAACTATAATAAACTTTGTACTACAAATCAAACTTTGGCTGATAGCCGAAAGGCTGAAGATTTTATATGATTTTTCTTCTATCTTCCTGAGCATTGGAAGTATGGTGAAAATTCAATTTACACAAAATTGCTTACTTCAAAATGCATGAAATAGGATCTAAAAACTCTTGATCAAATTACAAAGAAATGCCTCCCTCGGATACCTTTCATCTCCCTGTAGATTTAAGAATTAAATCTATATAAAAGCAGTAACGTATCTGATCTAATAATTGTGTTAAACATAACTTTTTAACCCTTAAGGGAAATTAAATGTATCTGCATATTGCTATCAGTGAGATTATCTATGATCTGATCAAGGGTTCTAGGCCATTTTTTCGCATTTCGAAGTAAAGAATTTTCATAAATTCAACGTTACCTATATTTCCAATGCTTAGAAAAATAGAACAAAAATTACAAAAAATAATTTAGCCTTTTGAGCTATCATCCAAACTTTTATTCATTCAAATCTATCCAATTTTCTCCATAAAACCAATTTTCAAAACATGCGTTTTTGTTGGATTCTGTCTTCCATCAACCGGGGCTACACCAACACATGAAGATGGGTAAACTATATGGGCTATTCGACTTTCTGAGACAGGAAAAACAAGGAAAACACGAAAGAAAGGTGCTTGTTAAGAAAACGCGAATTTTTTTGAAGGTCAATCTTATCAATAATTCTCAGATTCAGTTTTCATTTGTTTGTAACTGCATACAGTTGCATACAGAAAATACGTATCTTACCACTGAGAGGGCACTTCGATGTGAATGCTTCCATTATTCGTTGAGATGTGAGCTGGTTCATCAGCTTTTGAGCTCGATGGTTTTATTTGTATCTGCAAAGAATTATATGTGCCTTAGAGACATTTGCAAAATGTGCTAGGGTTTTGTATACTGAGAAAATAATTTGTGCTGTTGTTTTTATTGGAGTAGAAAAGAATCGCAAACCAAAAAACTACTGGACATGGGAAAACGGGACAATAGCAAATACGCAAACTACAATCGTGGCCAAAAATCACAGATCACAGATCGCAGATCACAGATTGGTTTTCAAGAACTCTTGGTTAAAAATCTCGTTGATCTAATGGAACCCCTTGCCCCTCCAAGCCAATGTTGCGCGAAACTTCTTGCTTGGCATCGTGGGTGTAAAATATGCGTGATGCTCATTCACAACATGTATTTTGGGGGGGAAGGGGGATAAAATGTTTCACAAGTGACAAAAAACAATTTCCGTTTCAATAACTTTTCCACTATATTGTAATATTTACATAAGAATGGTGTCTAGGAAAATTAGGGACAACATGAAAGGCAAATGTACAAAAATGACCAGAACAGAGCGGAGATAAAGCTAAGAAAAAAGAAGAACAAGACAAAAACATGTTGATCGAAACCACATAGAGGGGGAAAAGGCAAGCGACAAAAAAGGCTATTTAAAGAGGCTGTACGCGATTTTAGTAAACAAAGGGCGCGTGCCATGGAATTTCTTCAGCCTGAGTGAGATTTGGTGTGTTCAGGTTAAACACATCTAAAATTTGTGGCTCAGAATCCAGCTGTATCTCCATAATCGTAGATGGTATGAAAATCTGACTCCACTAGTTAATTCTACGGGGTTCAAACCAATAGAAAACGGGGAGACACTATTCTGTTACTATTCTTAGTCTTCGTACAAAGTCGTATTTTTATTGAAGCTACTGTTTTACTGATACAAACGAACGTACAACACGCACAACAACATTGTTTTTCAATAGAAAATATCTTCATTTGCAATTTATCTGCTTCTCTTTGCCTGCGTTAAGGAGATAAAGTCACGGTTTTTTGGAAGTTTAGCTTGTAAAGCCCGTTTAGCTTGCAATGGGGACGATAAAAACTAAATTATCTTCAACACCTGGTACAACATCAGCCCATTGTGCTAAAAATATGAATCAAATTGCTCACCAAATTAGCTTTACCAAAAGCAATAAGTACAGCAGTCCTTGCAGACGCATTTGAAACAGATATACAAGCAGTGGCCAGCACTTTCAATGAGAACATATCCTGCTGTTCTTTTGTGATTTCGATTTTCCGCGATTTCGCAGTTTTCGTTACAAGATGCCGCACAGCAACCTACAAAGAAATTCGTTAACATGATAGCCACAAGTAAAAAACAGTAGAAATTGCTTGTTTTGATTCAGTGTATCTACCACACGATGGTCCTGCTCTTTGTTATTGTTTTAGGTTTCAAATTGAACGAAATTTGGTCAATAGCACAAATTGGTTATAAACTTCAAAATCAGGATGCCGATAATAAACCTTTCTCTCGACAGACATTTGAAACAAGATGCTTAGTGACATCATCCTAATTTCGAGATTTAGTTTCGCTTTCCTGCAGATGCAAAACTTCGAGTCAATCTGCAAACTTTTTCTCAGACAACTTTGAAGCAAAACTGACTACAGCTTTAAAGCCACAAGATAAATTTTTCTGCATCAGCCTTTNTTCAACACCTGGTACAACATCAGCCCATTGTGCTAAAAATATGAATCAAATTGCTCACCAAATTAGCTTTACCAAAAGCAATAAGTACAGCAGTCCTTGCAGACGCATTTGAAACAGATATACAAGCAGTGGCCAGCACTTTCAATGAGAACATATCCTGCTGTTCTTTTGTGATTTCGATTTTCCGCGATTTCGCAGTTTTCGTAACAAGATGCCGCACAGCAACCTACAAAGAAATTCGTTAACATGATAGCCACAAGTCAAAAACAGTAGAAATTGCTTGTTTTGATTCAGTGTGTCTACCAAACGATGGTCCTGCCCTTTGTTATTGTTTTAGGTTTCAAATTGAACGAAATTTGGTCAATAGCACAAATTGGTTATAAACTTCAAAATCAGGATGCCGATAATAAACCTTTCTCTCAACAGACATCTGAAACAAGATGCTTAGTGACATCATCCTAATTTCGAGATTTAGTTTCGCTTTCCTGCAGATGCAAAACTTCGAGTCAATCTGAAAACTTTTTCTCAGACAACTTTGAAGCAAAACTGACTACAGCTTTAAAGCCACAAGATAAATTTTTCTGCATCAGCCTTTGCACTACAAAACACTGTTTCGCTGGGGCGTAACTTCATTATTTGACAGTTTCTTGCATGTTCTACTCAATGTTAACTTTTTTGGTGAGGCGACAGAGCATTTTGTTGGCAAAAGAGCCAATCAAACAGCAACAAGCTCAAACGCTACCCAGGGTCTAATATGCTGGTTGTAACAAACATTAGGGCCCAGGGAGGGACAAAGATAATTCTCTACTACGCAGCAAAATTTTAACAGTAGCGCAGTGATTGACGCTTTTACAAGCAACGCTTCCCAGCATAGGCATCAAATCTTTAAAAAAGTTTGTACGAATAGTTAATGCATCTTTCGTTTGATGTAATGGCTTGAAATGAACTTGAGGTACTTTGCTATAAAGGGTTATTGGCAATCTTTGATATCTTAAATGTCTTTAGAAATGAAGTACAACATTTTTCTATGTTTAAACCAGTTTTGAGATTGTGACGTCATCAAATCGCTAAATCGTAAACCAAAAAAGCTACAGATTTCTGCTTACTACCATATTATAGACCTTCATAAACTATGGTTTTCTTGAAGATTATACCGTTTTTCCTCTATTAATTTAGGATTTACGATTACTTTAATTTTTTCGAAGCTTTTCGTGAATTCTTTTAATAAAAAAGCGCTGTTATTCTGACAATAATCACGATATCAATGATTGTCAACAAACGATCATAACAAAAGTTCCTTTCAAGCCATTAAATCAAATGGAAGGTAAATTAACTATTCTCGCAATCTTCTTCAAAATATTTGATGCCCATGCAAATGACTGTCCATCATAGTAAAAACTAGCAATAGTTATTACTAAGGTGCCCCACACCAGATATAGCATGATTGTAGTGCGAGGTAAAATGGACTGGTATGGTTAAAACATTCCTCTGGAGTGCATAACACAGGATAAATTCAATTTAGAGAATGCATGCAGCCTAATTGATTCCATGAGTTTCGTTCCTTGTTTCCGCCGTTTGCGTTGAGTGAATTGTGATGCGAGACAAATCGGTATATTGGCTTTTAGTCGATTAACAACAGGAGGACACGGATGTGACGTATTGCTTTTTTGTTGAGCAAAAGCAAATTCCATTGAAATGGCAAATTCCAACCATAGAAATTATCTGCAGCAACTTTTTCAAGCAAGCATTGTTATTGCAGCGGAAAATCGGAAAATCCTAAAATCCATCCAGTTGACAACATTGAGCAAATTATTATGCAACTCCACTCCACTACCCTTTCTTCCTTTGATTTGAATAATGGGTCTATTCGTAAGCAACGCAAGAACGTCAGTTGATTGTAAACCAAATTTGTTTACAAAAAGCTTGCACAAAGTCACTTCTTTGCCTTGACTCGCGTGGTCTTACTCAACATGCTCAACTCAACTCTTACTAATTCAACTGAATTGATATTGCTGCAGTCGCATCAGTGAGGTAGCCACAACGACTTAGTAAAATACAAACTACAACGCAAGCAGTTAGTCTGCGTCTTTCAAACCTGACCAAACCCGTTTTGAGAGACAACCAATCAGACTCCAGCTTTCTTAAACAAGCTTGCGTTAGAACCCGTCAAACCTGTATTACGACGAAAAATTCCAAATATGCGAGGATTTGAGATTCGAAGCCCTAGACCGTGCAGCCTCGTATACGCGCGGTGGGCTATACAGCCCCACTTCGGTGTGGGGCAA
>REGM01000019.1:1321869-1343864 GCA_004194415.1 Aurelia aurita | reverse complement strand
CGACTATGTATTGAGTCTAGTCGTGATGTCACAGAGATAAATTGGTCATGTTTTAAACTGACGCACAATCTTGTTATTCAAATTTGCTATCTGCGGAGATGCAATCGAGATTACACGAAATGCAGTTTTAACCTAAGTTACAATTTTAATGACCACAATTCCTGCTTAAATTGGCTGAAAATTTCAAAGTGTGCGTGTCCATCAGGATACAAGGACATTTAATCGCCCTTGACCCAAGTTGTTCAACTAAGAGATATCGCTAGGCTCAGGCACATTGCTTTTTTAAAACTCGTCTTCATAAAGAGGGAGGTAGCAGCCTAAAGAATTGAAGAAACATTTAACATAACCTCGATAAGGTAAGGATTAAGATTTCATTGCACGCAACATCGGCAGCCTGTACCTTTAGGCTAAAATTTTGTAGGAAATTTTCTAAACTCTGTGAAAATTGCAGTAAAACTGGGGAAAAAATATATTTCAAAGTGCAAGATGCACGAAGCTTGTAATATACATGAGTACGGCTACGGTTTTGCGACTACGGTTTTGCGGGCGGGTGGTGCATTTGTCCTGATTCATTCAGTAACTTTTATCTTGTTCAATGTAATGGCCACGGGGTAGTCATAGTCTGTTGCTCCCCGTGGTATCGTACTTGTAGCTTGTAGTGTTTTATGACAGCATAGTAATTTAATAGCTAGAGTAATGAGTACTTTGTCTTGTAAAATATTCTAAGGAAATAAAAAAATTTATATATTCTTTGAAAACTACAGGTCCTCTTAATTGTGCTACTTTCAAAATCTTTTAAACCCAATAATTAAGAACCTTCAATAGCCTGTACTCAAACGGTGATGTTTCTTATATGTGGGTTTATATTGTAAGAAATTCTTCAGAAATTTTTAAAAAACCCTCGATTATGGCAACATGTATTCAATGTGAAAAAGTCGACCTCAATTATAGCCAAATCCATAAAAAAGAAATGGTAGATGAATATTATTCGTTTAAAACGAATTGATGAAAGAAGAAAGAAAATAATAGCCTAATCAAAGACATGAAAAACAGCTGAATGTTCAACCTCGTTCCCATGACCCAAAAGGAGGCTGCTGAATCCAGCATGAGAAACAGCTGAATGCTGCATAGCTAATAAGCTAATAAATTATTTGCACATTCTAATTAGGGACGATTTTCACTTGATTCGACTTGACCGGAGCTGTAGTAAGTTTATGCTTCTTAAGTTATGGCTATTGTCAAAGAACCATAAATTTTGAATTACTATAGAACTAAAGCTCGACGGTAGCTATTGAAGTAATTATGAATCAATTTGGAAGAACAAACTGTGCAAATGAAATCATAGAAGTTAAGACGTTTTGCCGAACCTAAACATCTGGCAGTTATCTGGACTTCAGTTACAATTCCACTTATCAGTTCGAGGCCATGAGATCATGAAGCCCTGGTTCCATTTGAACTTGTTCTTCTCTTTATTAGTGCTCGTTTTGAAACAAAGTATTGAGGGCCCTGACACCATAAAGCGATTTACGTAAAGAATACATTTCACACCTGAAAGCGGCCGACCGTAAAATGCTTGCTTCCTTTCATCTCACAAGCAGAGATAAGATGCGGAATCCGATCAGATCGACATTTTGTACGAAGCAAACTTGCAACAAGAGTATTGCATCTTGCAAATGCAAATTCATTCTTGATTTCTTATATCGCTGCCAGGCCACATGAACGTCATCGTGGTGATAAAGACACCGGGCTACCATCATGTGCTGCTAGATAACAAGACACAGCAGATAACAAACCTCAACGAAAATTCAAAATAACACCCGGAAAAATATATTTAAAAGATAGCCAGGGATATCACAGCAAAAATATTCTAACGTGTAGGCTGAATAACAAACAAGAAGCAAAAGATAAAAAATCTCGAAAAAACCATCGAAATTAAACTAGGATGAAATTTAAAGAAAGATAGCCAACGTTAAGCAACGATATCACAGCTAAAAGCTTTTAACCTTGAGCGGGACTTCGCAATAACAAAAGGAGATGATAGATAACAACTATCGAGCAAAACCGCCGAAACAGAACCAGAATGAAATTTTAAAGAAAGATGGCTAAGGACATCACATGAAAAGGATTTTAACCTTGAGCGGGACTTTGGAATAACAAAAAGATAATAGATAACAAATATAGAACAAAATTGAAAATAAAACCTTTAAAAAATTATAGGAACGAAAGCCAAAGATATCACAGCAAAACCTGGAGGAGGAATAACAAAAAAGACAACAGAACTTGAAGAAACTTTAGAAATAAAACCAGTATGAAATTTTAAAGAAAGATAGCTAAGGAGATCAAAGCAAAAAGCTTTAACCTTGAACGGGACCTTGGAATACATAACAAATATAGAACAAAATCGAAAAATAAAACCTCAACTAAATCGCAAGAAAGATAGCTAAGAATATCACAGCTAAAGCTTTCAACCTTGCGCAGGACCTTGGCATAACAATAGAAATAGATAACAAATATCGAACAAAATTGAATATAAAACCTCAACAAAATTATAAACGACAGCCAAGGATATCACATNAGCGGGACTTTGGAATAACAAAAAGATAATAGATAACAAATATAGAACAAAATTGAAAATAAAACCTTTAAAAAATTATAGGAACGAAAGCCAAAGATATCACAGCAAAACCTGGAGGAGGAATAACAAAAAAGACAACAGAACTTGAAGAAACTTTAGAAATAAAACCAGTATGAAATTTTAAAGAAAGATAGCTAAGGAGATCAAAGCAAAAAGCTTTAACCTTGAACGGGACCTTGGAATACATAACAAATATAGAACAAAATCGAAAAATAAAACCTCAACTAAATCGCAAGAAAGATAGCTAAGAATATCACAGCTAAAGCTTTCAACCTTGCGCAGGACCTTGGCATAAAAATAGAAAGAGATAACAAATATCGAACAAAATTGAATATAAAACCTCAACAAAATTATAAACGACAGCCAAGGATATCACATGCAAGATATTTTAACCTGGAGTCGAGGATGGGCGACAACAACAAGTGTTGTCAGATAGTAGACTGGCTATACAATCTCTGTATGCTCCTTAGAACTGATATGTCGTAACCATAGAAACAACAACAACAACAACAACAGCGAAATTGAGGGACTAGTGTATCTAGTCTAGTCAGATAGCTGTTTTCATCTGTTTCTTCTTCATTTTGCCATTTAACTCTCAATTATGTTTGTTGGTATTAATTAGCTGATTCTTGCTTACATGTATGTAATTAGCTATCTTATTTATGTACCAACGTTAAAATAAAGTATGAAAAAATAGCTGCCCTTTTTAGTTTATCTGGACATCGAGTTCCTTGGTTTGATATTTGTAACGAGTACCGAGAAACAACCACTATAGGTAAGTAACAAGAGACAACAGATAGCAAACCTCGAAAAGAGTCGAAATCAAAAATCAAACAATCAGAAGACAACCATGGATATCAGAACAAAAAGCTTTCAACCGTGCGGTGCATAAGAAAAATAGACAACGGATAAAAAATCTCGAACAAAATTAAGAAGAAACATTAAAAAATTATAAAAAGACCGCCAAGTATATCACAGCTAAAAGCTTTTAACCAGGAGGCGACAGATAGTCTCCAAAAACTTTGAAATAAAACCTGGACAAAAATATGAGCAAGATAACCATGGAGATCACATCAAAAAGATTTCAGCCAACGGAATAACAGAAAGAGACAACATCTAAAAAACGTTCAAACAAAAAATAAAACCTGAACGACCTTGTTAGCAAGAAACTCAAGGATGTCATAGCAAAAGCTTACTCTCCTTCGCGAGGTTTCCTTCGGAACTGCAGATCACGGAACTGCGGAACAAATAAGGAAACCTCGCGAAGGAGAGTAGCAAAAGCTTTTAACCTGAAGGCCCAAAACAAAAACTTTTATCAGATCGTTACTCTTTCTAGTTTAGCTGAACAATAAGCTTCCTTGGTTTAATTTCAAATTGGAATAAAGCGACAACAGATCATGGGCGTGCCCACAAGGAAAACCAGGCACAACAACAACAACAACCTTCACGGGCATAGGGACACAGGGAGGAATGGGCATAGGGACACAGGGAGGAAAACAATTTTTTAGGAATAACTACCGCGTTTCTTAACGCCCATAACAACCTTCACGGGCATAGGGACACAGGGAGGAAAACAATTTTATAGGAATAACTACCGCGTTTCTTAACGCTCATGAACAGATAGGAGACCGCGACAAGCCTAAAGGAAAGAACTCAAATCCTTTCGAAACTAAGAGAGGTCTAGCTAGGGCACGAAGTTCGGCTCACTCCCAAGATAAACCTGAATATTAGTTACAGGTAATCTCATTGCAGATTTTACCCACAAATCCTTGGTTTTATCTTTAAGGAAGCAGACACGACACAAGTCTGGTGTCCATGGGGAGCGATTAGGTCCTAAAATATTTCGATGATGACGAATAAGATGGACAAGTGCTGTCCTGAACAACGTACGGTTGAAACAAAACGATATCGAATGCCTGAATTTGAGCTTTAAAAGGGCGATAACAAAATCCATCAAACTGTCGAAGCTTGAAATGAAGTCATAACAAGAAACTGGAATAAAAGATATTTTTAGCTTCTTGGCTGTTCATAGTAATCTAATCTTATTGGTTTAAATATATTTCATCGTAATCTAATCTTATTGGTTTAAATACAAAGAATGATTCATCCTCCACCCAACAACCTTTATGCATAAATGTTGACATCATGTAATAGAACATACACGTGTTTTTTTTTGTAAGAAACTGCTTACAAGAAGGCCAACTCTAGACTTATTACGTTGAGTCCTAGTAATCGCTACCACCCACCTACCCTACTCGCTCATGCTAGTATGAGCGAGTAGGGTGGGTGGGTGGGTGGGGGTAGCGATTACTAGGACTTAACGTAATAAGTCTAGGCCAACTCTCAGATCAGCAAAAAATTAAGAAACTCGAGTACTGCAATATTACTTAAGAAACTATTACTTAAATATTACTTAAGAAACTTTTCTATTTCGTTTGAAGCTTTTTTGTTTCACCTGCAGTATACTTTCACTTGTTTGCTGTACTTTATTATTACTCCATTTATTATTACTTAAGTCACGTATAAACAGAGGCGTGGTTTCATCAAACTGGCTATGAAATATTCATGAAGACACATGAGATTACCCACCGATGAATGCAACGTGAATTTGAGAAACCTTCCAAGAAACTGTCCAAAAAAATCAGTACTCAAAATCTGATAATTTAAGAAACTTTCAGGACTGGGCCAATTTCTTAGTTTCTTATAAAAATACGTTCAGTAGTTAGCTGAAGATACATGATGCTAAAAATCAAAACAGCATCGATATGATCGCCCCTCAGTTCTTTGGAATGCTCGAANTTACTCCATTTATTATTACTTAAGTCACGTATAAACAGAGGCGTGGTTTCATCAAACTGGCTATGAAATATTCATGAAGACACATGAGATTACCCACCGATGAATGCAACGTGAATTTGAGAAACCTTCCAAGAAACTGTCCAAAAAAATCAGTACTCAAAATCTGATAATTTAAGAAACTTTCAGGACTGGGCCAATTTCTTAGTTTCTTATAAAAATACGTTCAGTAGTTAGCTGAAGATACATGATGCTAAAAATCAAAACAGCATCGATATGATCGCCCCTCAGTTCTTTGGAATGCTCGAAACATTAATCCTAAAACATTCCATGGAAATTCTGCAAAATGCACAAGACTCTCCCAAGCCAAGTCTTCTCATGTCTAAAAGCAGTCTTTCTGGACCTAAGTTATTGCAAATAATCTGCTAATAACCCATGGGGCATTACTTTCGGTAGTGGGTACGTGCCACCTGAATAGGTCCTATTTTCACCAGTTTTCGTATAGATTTCGGTCATGGTTTTGTAAATTTTGCAAATTTTACAAAATTAAGCACAGATTAGGGTCACGGTTTTGCAAGAAACCATGACTTATTTTGTGTGTTGGTATAGAGATGGGTCCACAAAGAGGTATAGATTTGAGTCCCAAGTTCATTAAGTTGGGTATAGACATAGGTACCTTCTTAGCAGTCAGGGTGGCACACCCTCCCCATAAAAATCCGAGTGCCCCCTTGTGCTGACAAAAAAATATGTGGTTTTGAAGGTATGGACGGCCCCTACAATCAATGCAATGACATACATACAGTATTTCGTGATGAGAGAATTTTCAAGAAGAAAAATCTTGTGATATTTAAACTGGTAGAAAATGATATCATCTAGGCTTTTACTATATCAAAATTTAACACAGCACAAGAACAGTTGTAGAATCTCAAGAGCAGGGCCATCAAAGGACTGGAAATCTACCAAAGAAAAAGCACATGATATTTCCAAAACAAATACCAAAAAAGGAAAGAATAGGAAATTATAGAAACTTCATTGCAGATTCCAGCTTTACTATGATCAATTTTGAATGATATTTCTATTCACTTCAAAACTTTGTTCCTGTAGTACTTAAAACACACTGAGAGACAATAGTGTTTTCAAGGGTGTATTTTGGCTGAAATGTTCTATGTTTTCATAACAAGANTCATCTAGGCTTTTACCATATCAAAAGTTAACACAGCACAAGAACAGTTGTAGAATCTCAAGAGCAGGGCCATCAAAGGACTGGAAATCTACCAAAGAAAAAGCACATGATATTTCCAAAACAAATACCAAAAAAGGAAAGAATAGGAAATTTTAGAAACTTCATTGCAGATTCCAGCTTTACTATGATCAATTTTGAATGATATTTCTATTCACTTCAAAACTATGTTCCTGCAGTACTTAAACACACTGAGAGACAATGGTGTTTTCAAGGGTGTATTTTGGCTGAAATTTTCTATGTTTTCATAACAAGCTGACAACTTCAAAATGTAATTTCAATGGTGCAAAGAATGCACAGCTGCTAAACATTTTAAGCAGCTGTGAGTGTATTATGATGCTCCCTGATAAAACTGTATTTGAATCAACTAGGATCTGACAAATTAAACTTCAAAGCAGGGGTAGCTCAGTAGACTGATTACTATGAGTCCTAGTTATCTCTCATCAAAACGAGACACAACCAAACTGAGACTGCTCATACTGGGACTCCTAATCTAACAGCAAAAAACTTGCCTTCCCGCTCTCACCTTTTGGGAGTCCAATTAGATACAAGAAATTAAAATCCTGTTCTCAGGTTGCCTAATTGGAATATGCCGCCAAAAGGAGTTTGACTAATTTGAGTATCAGGTTTGCAGCAACCTCTAATTTTGACTTTCTTGTATCATAACGCTGCAATTACTTGTCCGATTTATTCAAACAAGGTCTCAAACTCCAAGTTCAAGCCGCTCATATGCAACAATTTTAAAAATGGGACAACTGAAATCACAGCTCCTCTCCTTAGATCTTCCATTAAAACGGCCTCTACTGGGAATGAAGCTTGCATTTTCTTACAAAAAACAGTCTGAAGGGTATGGCCAAACTGCTAACTTTATCTTTTGTGCAAAAGAATTGCCGGTGCAGCTCAAATGTTTAAACGTGCCAACGCTATTTCATTGGCACATTTTTCGACAAGATTTGAAATTTACAAAATAAATTATGCATTTAACGAAATACTGAACAGTATTGTTTGAAAACATCTTTCATCAGCACTTTGCAAAGCCAGCAGTCCGGAGGTATGGCAGCTGCTTGCACATTACTTTTCCAGAAAAGTTCCTGTACACATAAACTTTGAAAAACTTGTTTTGCTTTCAACTTCAAGGCAAATCATCCTGAAATTTGTATTTCATTGCAAACACACAATGACGGAGATCTGTAACAAAAGCTGGTCCATATCCATGCAGTGAAGGGTGAAGGTGAAATTGCAAATTTTAGCGCCAAGCGCTGGGATCACAGAAGTAGCTAACCACTAATCAATTTTGCAACCCCTTGTCACGACACTTAAAGAGGTGTTGGTGGGATTTGAACCCCATCCACCAAACTGTTCTTGCTGCAAAGTCAGTGGATTCAAGATGGTCCACAACACCTTTAGTAAATCTTGCAGATGCCTGCTCCAACAAAAACAACATATGTATTGTAGGGATGCAACTTCAACCCTTGAGCTGCAAGGAGAACAATCAACAGCTTGCGTACATTAACTTGACAAGAATTCTCAAGAATTCTTCACGTTCTGATAAGACTTTTTTATTTGTATGAAACACTAACAATTTTTAAGAATTCTTTAGAAAATAAAAATGTTCTCAAAAATTCTTGAGTGAGGATTATTAAGATTTCTTTTGAAAAATGGTGTTAGTGTGGGCAAGGCCTAGTGTACTGTTCTCCACCATGGCATTGCAAACATGTCAAAAATTTGTTTTTCTATTGACCAGTGAGAAAGGGTATTGCAGCCAAATACTCAAAAACATCACCAAAAATATTTCAGAAAACTGCTTGTCTATTTAAAGGGTGTCAACAAGGACATATGGCAATCATTCTCATTTGTAAACTTCAAAAAATAAATGAATACCATTTTTAAGTGTGTTTCAAAGAAAATATGCGTTTAAAGAATATTCTCACCTCTTCTGACGTATTGTGTGTTTTCTTCAAGTACTTGTCACTATTGTCTTTTTGCTTGCATGCATTTAACGACGCTATTTCTGAAAGCATCCAGCTTAGTGTCGATCTCTGCAAAAGCGTTCCGCAATTTTATGCAAATGTAGCTCTGATCCAAAACATCCCATTCATCGAGGCTTCCCTTGCCGGATTTCGTGGCTTCGTCCCTCCTCTCAAGAACTTCGGTGACGGCATCTTTCAAGTGATTTGCAGCCGAAATTTGTTCAGACAATGTTTTAAAGTACTCTTGTAAAGCCGTGTTTACTACCCTTGTATCAGACATGTTGACATTGAAAATAAATATCGAACAACGTCTATGTACGTAGGACAAGGAGGAAAACAATCTGCCAACTCAATCGTGTCCTGAATCCTAGACAACGGCGTATCTTTTTGTAGATATAATTCGACACGGTCTAATATTCTTTACGTTGAGGCATTATTTGATTGATCAGTGCAGTCTTTTCAACTTTTCGATGGCGCTCAGGCCATCTTCATATGGGCTTGGTCTATCTGGTCAACCGACTGCTAAAGTTTCTAATCTCTGTTCTACAACACTCCTCCTTCATGAATTGAGTGTACCGCCAGTAAACCCATATTCATATCATCTCTTCTACTTGCAACATATCATCATAGATATTTGTTCATTCACGGCAATAGCGTCCTTGATTTGAATAGACGTCTCTATCTTGTTTTGCGAACTGAACTGCCAACTTAGGCCAATAACAATGTCCAGCAAATACTCTCTCGCAGCAACAATCACGCGCTTGTCTTGCAAACGAATAGCTCTAAAGTAACAACCAACCCTTTCTTCCTTGTATATTTAATTAAATGATGCAATCGCTTTTATCTTACTATTTCAAATTGATAAAACTTTAGTTGTGTAACCGTTGATCTTCGTCATCGATCGCCAAACGTAAACTAAACTTTAATCTTTTCTGCGATTCAACAAATCGTTCTAAAAAAGGACTGGGTACTAGTGCATTTTTGAGTAAGATGGCGCGAATTTCTCAATGGGTCTCAGTCAGGGGGGTCCAAAGCATACAGTGGCGGCGCCAGTAANCACGCGCTTGTCTTGCAAACGAATAGCTCTAAAGTAACAACCAACCCTTTCTTCCTTGTATATTTAATTAAATGATGCAATCGCTTTTATCTTACTATTTCAAATTGATAAAACTTTAGTTGTGTAACCGTTGATCTTCGTCATCGATCGCCAAACGTAAACTAAACTTTAATCTTTTCTGCGATTCAACAAATCGTTCTAAAAAAGGACTGGGTACTAGTGCATTTTTGAGTAAGATGGCGCGAATTTCTCAATGGGTCTCAGTCAGGGGGGTCCAAAGCATACAGTGGCGGCGCCAGTAAAATAAGTGAGGGAGTAAAGTACAAAATGTTCAAACTGGGGAGGGTAAAAAGGTATACCCAGACATTTTTATTGCATTTTTCAAAGACAAGTTTAGCTGAATGTGAATTTTACGAAGTGGAAGGGGTATTTACCTCCCAAACCCTTCCCCTGGCTACGTCACTGAAACAAGGCTCCGGTAGCCTGCGCGCGCAGCCTCAACACCCCTCCTCAACACTCCTCAATACTATACTTTCTATACTTTCCCGGAGGAGTGTTGAGGCCGCCGTAAGCTAGGTTCGAGGCCGTCTCAAATAATTATTCTTATCTCCAGTACACATTTGAACAAGACTAAGACAATGAAAAAGAGAACGTTGTCAGTTCAAAGCAAAATGAAAAATTTAAATACAAAATATGATAAATATCATTTGGATGTAAGTACCAAATGTTTGGAGAAATTAAACGCTGAAAGAATATCCTAAGTAACGTAGTAAAGGGTTCGAAAGGTGTTGAGACACAGCATAGGTTCCAAATATTTAAAAGGGTTTGTCTTTGATATCCTGTCATATTGTAGACATTCATAAACTATGGTTTTCTTGAAAATAATTCTGTGTTTCTTCAAAAAGTTTAGAAATTACGATGGTTTTACTTTTTTCAAAACTTCTCTTGATTATTGAAGATTTCTGAAAAGTCCAACGGATTGTCCAACGGTAGAATTATAGCAAAGTAGCTGAAGTTTCTTTCAAGCCATTCAATTCAAAGAAATACGTCACAGAATTACACCAAACTCTTTAAAGATTTGGAACCTATGCTATGAGGCACGGAACCAATTTTTGTCCAGAAGAGGAGAATGGTTAGCCAGCCAAATGTTTAGCTAAAAACTGAGTGACAAATGAGGCAATTGTAACTCACTTTTTACAATAAAACTTTTTACCAAGTAGAAAATGAGATCGAATGAACGACTTTTATGGACAATCAATTCCAGACTTCGACTATTGACGATTTACCAGATTGAACCGTTCGATTCACCTCAGTCTGAAAAAGTAAACTCAAATGAGTGGTGGCTCTGACATATAAGATTTTAGAAAAAAAGTCTTCAAATTTAGAAGTCTTATTTTTCATACCATCTTCATAAAAATTGTTGTCTGAAAAAGGTATGGAACTATAAGTTCAGATTCATAGATTAAAACACCCCATCTTTTAAGCTTTGTTCACACTAGAGTAAAAACGCGTTAGANTCAGTCTGAAAAAGTAAACTCAAATGAGTGGTGGCTCTGACATATAAGATTTTAGAAAAAAAGTCTTCAAATTTAGAAGTCTTATTTTTCATACCATCTTCATAAAAATTGTTGTCTGAAAAAGGTATGGAACTTTAAGTTCAGATTCATAGATTAAAACACCCCATCTTTTAAGCTTTGTTCACACAGAGTAAAAACGCGTTAGAATTGGGGTAATGCATTTTCTGAACTTCTCTTAAAGCCACAGACGGATGGCTCACATGCAAAATCAGAATTTACATGTTGTGTGAAAATTCAGTTCAGTTAGGTACAGGAAACAGAAGCAAAGCTGTGGTGGAAGAGGCGATCAAGATGGCAGCGAAAAAGACGCAACAGAAACAAAAAACAACCAGCCACAATAGAAGCTATGTTCAAATCTTCTACTATCCAACTGAGCCACATACCAGTATATTTAAGGCAAGTAAGGCAGTCCTCGACAATTTTCCGTACTGCTCGTGGCTTTGGGTATGTGGCTAGGCCCACTACGAAAGTCGCACAGAAAGCACAAAAACAGCGGGAAAATACGTTGAATTCTGATCACGTGACCCATCAGTATGCACCTTTCAACGCATTTTGAGTAATCCCTTCCAAATCGAATAAAAACTTTTTTGATGCCATCCAAATGACGTCGAAGGCGCCGAAAAAATCTCGAAATTGAGGCAAAAATAATTTCGACGCGTTTTTCCGTCGTATTTTGAATGCATTCTGATGCGATTTTAATCTAGTGTGAACCCTATCTATGTACTGAGTTCTTATGCGGCAAAGCAAAACGTGAACATTTCAACGGTGTAAATAAAAATAATTATATAAATAAAAACGAACAAGGGCGGATATGAATGGATGTATGTGTACGGATATGAAGTTAAACATTCGGTGTAATAAGCTATACATTCAAAAACGTTGCATGCATTAGAATATTAATATCTTATAAAATACTAACAAACAACAGTTTCTAAGAATAAAAACTTTCAAATAACGGCCTCGTCTTGGAAATTGTCAAAGATTTCATCATATGAAATGCTCGGCCCCCGATTCGAATTTAGCACCCAAACATTACTCTACTCTACTCTACTCTACATTACATTCCTAATGATTGTTATGTTGATTTCATGGTGATAAAAAGCTTTAAAATCCTTTCTTTTTATTATTGAGTTTGAAAACGTGACTTTACCGCGAAAAACAGCAAAGGAAAATCCGGGGTTGGCATGATTAATGATAATAAATGAAAGATTGTGCTGTTATGAATAGTGTTTCGCACTTTTTACCACAATTTCCATCTTTTCTCCGAAAAAAAACTGGATATTGAAATGAGTCGCCAGTTCGAAGTGACGTCATTTTGCTCAAAGTATGTGCGCTGCGACATCCATATTGAACCTACACGAGGCTAAAGAATTCATAAAACAAAAACAACCCTACAACTCCCAACCAACGAAACTACCTTAAATCACCAAAATTTTAAAACAAATTTCCACTCGCTTGTCTACAAGCATTCTTACTCGAGTATTCTTATTTGCTTTTTTTACGAGTTTACGAGTATTTGACGCGTTTTGAAGGACTTTCTCGAGAAAATCTCTCTTAGCTTCAGAACGGAGTGTCAGATTTCTAATGTTTCTAGCCTGCGTGCATCCCCTAATGTTTCGGTTAAATTGAATATTTTTCTATTGTTTGTACTCCCCAGTACCCTACTGGAATCAGAAAAAATTCAAATCATTTCTCAAAACTAAACTAAGCTGAAACAGTAGAGATGCACGCATTTCGGTAAAGTCAATTTTAAAATCTAATAGACAATAACGCTAAAGATGGCGGCTCCAAAGACTCTGTTGTGTTTTGCTGCAAAGCATGCTGGTAAAAAGCTCCCTGACGACCACCTAACGACATAAACATTTCAGTCCGCCGTTTTGACTAGCTAGCTTGAATTCGAATCGACCTTGAATTCGAATGCAACATGGTTTGAAAGGAAACCTTTCCAAAGCAAAAAAAGTAAAATTTGATTCGAATTGAAGTTTTAATTAAAGATTCGCCTTCAAATTACAAAATTTTCCTATTTTTTTACATTGATTACTTGTTCCGAAATTTACCACAGCTAGCTAGTCGAAACGGCAGACCAAACTTTTTACGTCGTTAGGTGGTCGTCAGGGAGCTTTTTACCAGCATGCTTTGCGTGGCCGCCATCTTTGGCGTTATTGTCTACTGAACAACATAATTGCCAATATTGTTGCTTAAATGTAGCCATTCAAGGAGGGTAGTTTTTTTACTCACCCGAAATTTCTCTAAGTAGTCTGCTATGATTTGCATTACTTCCAAGTCAACTTATCATTGTCTCTAAATATGTTGCTATCTAACAGCACGTTTTCTTCACCAGGAGCTAGCTGTTCGATTTCCAAGTCTTCTTCTCTGTCCATTACTGTTGACATTGGAGGCAACGGTACCTTTGTTAGTGCATCATCCAAAGAAACAACATTCAGTATTTCTTTGCCATCTGCAAAAATAAAAAGATCTTAATTTTTGAACCGATGACTGGGCGATGACTATATTAATATGCAAATGTTTTGGACGGAAAAGTTTTGGACAAAAATTTGGGACAAAAAAGTTTTGGACACTTATTGACAAATTGAAACGCTTTCCTTTGTACAGCTTATATTACTGATCAAATCTTTCGCTTGAGATGGAATACATTTGCATAGAATTAACATAATTTTAACCAAAGATCCACAATGAATGCTTCAAATAGAAGTATCGTGAGCAAAAAATTTACCCAAAAAATATTTTGGGCGCTTTTAAAGGTATTTCGGACAAGAGAGGTTTGGAAAAAATGTTGTTTTAAACTTCTAACATCCGACACTTTTGCAGTTTAATGAACAGAGAAAAGGTAGTTCTTCTTGCGACTAATACATACAGTAGAAAGGATTAAGATTGAACGGTTAAAGGACTCCCAATAGCTTTCCACCACTCGTAGTATATCCCGTTACAAAATCCTTTATCAGCTCCTCGTTTCTGTCCACTGTTTAGCCCAGATGTGGTCATACTTCGTCCACTGTTTAGCCCAGATGCTGTCATACTTCGCACCGATCTAGTGCAACAACCAGCCAACTTTCACTAAAATTTCTTTACCATTACAGGTTTCTATTAAGATATCTTCTTTTAACGCATATTGGTTTGAAAAAGTAAATTCGCTTTGTAATATGTTTTCCGATGTATAATTTTGGCACTCAGCAGCTCGTTTGGATCGACACAAGCATGACATTCATGGCAAATACAGCTTCTGATTTGATTCTGATGGAGCAGTAGCCGATTTTGCAAAGATGGTGGCAAGGGACAATAAAATGCGTTTCTCAACTGAATCTACAGTTTATCAATTTAGCTTTCAATAATCAAGCCCCTTGTCACAAATTTTCGTTGCGGATCCATTCGATAAAATTACAAAGAAAAGGCAAGGAACGATAGCCGCACTAGCCGATTTCAAAAGTTAATAGGGAATGCACTTTGCTGGTGAATCATATTCTTATTCCATCCAAAAAGAACGAAGCCTGTTTCGCATTCCAAAAGAGCATTTGATTTTAAGTTTCATAAATTTTATGCATTTTTTACCTACCCAGGAGCGTGGAGAGGGGGGTAGGGGGTAGGGGGGTAGAAGGTCCAGGGCCCGTAAAAATCTTGTACCATAAAAATGTATTATTCCTATAAAATCTCTTTACATCCCATTTTTATGACAATCAATCTGCCTTAAAACAGTGTCGTGACCCTGCCCTCTTTTTTAAAGTTAGTCACCTCGTAAAAGTGAGAGTCAAATATTTTGAATCAAATAAAGTTTAACCTTGAAATGTTTGCACTGCTCTAAGAATATTTTGTACTTTGCCTGTGACAGCTGCATTGTTCCTTATAACCATGACATGGAATTTTTAGGCAATTTGTTAAAAACAATAATTACTAAAAAGGGCGTTTCCCTTGTTTTCCAAGAATTTGGAGGGCGTGGTCACAGAACATATTCTTGGGGGCTTAGCCCCCAAACCCCTCAAATAGCCGATCCCATAAACCACTCCAGGACCCGAGCTGGCTCTCGACGGCCCTGCACCTACCTACAATATCTCTGGAAAGCAGACCAAGATCTTCAAGCTGTTTGACAGGTGGTGCTGCACTGTAATCTACTTCTAAGTTATACTTTGTTTTCAGCCAACTTTCAATAGCGTTTTCCAAATTTTCTGCTGCCATTCCTATGAAAAAGAGAATAAATTAACATATAAATATTTTCGATGAAAAAGAGCCACAAAGAAAAAAATTTCTTTTACACATATAAGAATATGGAGGCAGACATTTTATAGAACATTGTTGAGGCTGTCTGGTTTTCACCTTCAAATGAGGAATTAATTTAAATTCTTGTTTTTTCCTCTTTCCAATTGAGCAGCCTTCAAAAACTAGAGTTAAAGTCCTTTGTGTTTTTAAAAATAGCCTTTATATACTTTATTGTCATTGTATCGAAGTTTGGAAAAACATATTTAATAAAGAAGCATATCAATAGCTTCTTCAGTATATTGAAACCCAGGGGGTACAGCATGCTGAGCGTATGGGTTGTGGCGCCCATATGGGTTGGTTTTTGGACTCAAAATTCTCTAAATAAGGGCCATTCTTCAGCAGATTTTCCTCACATGGGTCAGTTTGGCTGAAATCAGCAGGAAATAGTTAAAAATGGGTAGTTTTCCACTAAAATTCATAATAAAAGTGGGTACGAAGGCAAAATTTGGCGATTAGAAATGGGTAGGTTTCTGAAAACCGGGTGGCAGACCCCCATCCATCCACAAGTTCTGTACCCCCCTGGGGTTGAAACTATCATATTCACCTTTGGCTCCTCTCAAAAATGAGTATGTGATGAGTGCTGACTTGAAAGTTTCATCTTCTGCTCTGTCGACAATCAGTGCTAACAATGCTCTATTGTTTGCTACTGTTTTGAAATACAGTAATCTTGATAGGCTCATCAAATACGAGTTTCTCTTATTCTTGTATGTGTTCCACGCTCGTAATGCCACAACAAATGTTGCCAAACCAGCAATATAAGTATATCTAATGTGATAGTCTGAGAGGGAGGCAATCATTTTTACAGCACCACTTGTAAGCGCAATGAAAACTGTTGTTACTATCAAACCTTTGTCTGATCTTGTCATTCTAATTTTCCCTTCTGGTAGCAAATATTCCAAGCTGTTCTTTGGGATATCTTTGAATGCTTTTAACATCAATTTCCCTTGATTTTTTGTTCTGACAGCAACAACTACTCTTTTGTACCTTGGGATTGTCTTTGGTGCTTTGTTCATAGCAACTTTAGAGTAATACTTTAGTTTGTCTGTTGTAGAGTCTAAGTCAACTCTTGACATATCTTCTCCAAGAACCCAGAATCTTAAAACATCATATTTCCTTGGGTCAACGCTGACAAGAACACCTTCAAATACTGCATGCTCCTTCATAGCTTTTTCTATATTCTCTCTTGATAGCTCACTAAAGTGTGCCTTCTCCAATAGCTTGGAAAGTTTTTCAAGCAGCCAAAATTCGTTGTCAAGTTTTTCATTTTTGCTCATGTTCCCAACAACCATTGTTTCCTTATCTGGGTTTAAAGGATCATACAGTGACTGTAAGAGATAATAATAAATCGTATTGAAAATAACATTTATATCAAAATCATAAAACAAGGCACCCAAATAATCCTCTAAAAATTTGCACTTTAGCTATGACAAATCAAATTCATTGTATCAGTATCATGCACATTTTCAAGCCCTCTATTGGTTGTTTTTCATACCAAACCCCTTAACATGGGTTTCATTAAAATTTGAAAGCACTCCTGTTTATTTGCTACCTTTGGGTCCAAAATATTATGATATTCATGTATCAATGTTAGACAGGTCCAAAGTTTCATGATATTAATATAAACATAACGTAGGTGGTTCCCAGTCTGCAGAATGTGGTAACTGCATGCACAAGATTTTTTATCAAATTTTTTATGTGCACGCCGATTTTGAATGAGATCTTTTGATCTCTACTTTAAAACAAAAGAACCACTGCCACTGCTTCATTGGTCTGCACGCGCGAGATCTCGTCTAGAACTGCCATCCATACTCTGCAAACTGGGGTGCGTCTAAAACTGTACAGTAGAGCAGTAGACATGGATAGGTCATTTCTGAAAAAGGCATGGGTGGCACATCTAGTTCAAGCTTCAATGGGATCTTCACCCCCTACCCCAGCTCTCTGCTTTATAAACGGGCACTGCGTACAATGCCTTTTGGCTAATTATTTAACCCCCTGGCCCTTTACAAACATAACAAATCGACACTCTCTCTCTCTCTTTCTGTACAGTAGAATCTTCACCTTCATCTCTCCCAGGGTCCCATGAAATCCTCTAGAAATTGCAAAATCAAGGCCAACAGCCAAGTCTTGAAACTTCAGACGCTCCGTTGATTCATAAAGGTTACCATCTTCAAGTAGTTTTCTGCTAAGTGTTCTTCTTGTCATCGAAATGAAGCGATGTTTAGGATGAACGTGCCCATCTTCTTCAACCTGGATGGACTTCTCCTGACTGCCTTCTGCTTCTGTTGGGCCTGCAGCAAACTTTGTTGTTGCCAAACATCGTGTAAAATTGCAAGTTGTCTTTACATTGAAATAGCCTTGAAAACTTCGAGTTAAAAGTTCTGGCTTGCTGCATAAGAGCTTTAAATTCATCAACGTTGACCTAACCATGATGAACAACCGGCCTCTAATGTAGCTACACCTTCTTGGAGGATCGGTCTTGGATGATGGCCTAAGCATGGACAAACTGCAGTCCAAAAAGGGCGGTATCGTGAAAACACGTAATATCCTTTGCTGATTGTTTGTTTGTTTCTTCCTTGTGTTTGTTTATTCTTCGTTTAACATGCATTGTTAAACTCTTTGAACCACAAGTATATTGATTGTTCCCCAACACAACACAACAAATTCAGCTCACTTCGCTGCTTCTTGCACACATGAAACAGCAGGAAACACCACAACAACAACAACGGGGTACCACAAGACTCAATATTAGGCTCTTGCCTCTTGCTTATTTCTCTTTTCATTCAATTTTCAATGAGTGAGATGATAGTGATGGTGATACTCTTTGCTGATGACATGATAGTATTCCTTACCATTATTTCTTAACTGGATACAGATGCAAAAGCCTACAGGGGATGACCTTCAAAATAGACAGAGTGGCCAGATTTACCATGTTAAAAATCTACTTGTATCTGATCAATCTTACAACATATGAATATTTTGTTTGCTCCTCAGTAAAACATAACTTACCTTCAAAGTTATGCTTTCATTCTGAACAAAAAATGAAAAATCTGTGTGTGATATGGCTTGTCTAAGAACTGCAAATCATCTTATCTATCTATCTACATTTATTGTACACATCCTCATATAAATTTTAAGCCATTGCGTACAGTTTCAAATAATAAGGAACAAAGTTGTAAATTAAGGCAACTATAACAGCTGCTCAATCTCACCGAGCATTGAGAGTCAAGGGCTACATTTGGTAAATGTTTTGGACAAATATTCGGAGACGGAGCCCCTTTAGCACCCATTACAACCCTGTAGACCAATTTCAATATGAGTGGAATGTGACAATAGATTTGGTACGTGATAGCGCAGCGCCCAGTCCTTGGTCGCTTTTCAGTAGACTCTACTTCAACTCCCAAGACGGAGCACGCGTGATATAACGACAATTGCACTTGACAGTAGCACTGAGGAATCCACAACGAAACAACGAAGTTCGACTATGCTCACCCACAAATGATATATTTACAATATTAAAACACATTCAATAGATAATCAAGTTCTTTCACTAACACGACGAATACTACCACTTTTTAAGTTCTCTAGAAGTACGTCCTTGTCAACTTTCACATTCGAATTCAGTTTTTCTGCTTGTAGCCCAAATCCTCGTTCAAGGTATCTTTGACAAATTTCTTGTGAAATCCCAGAATCAATGGCAACAAATGCTTGGCGAACTTCTTCCAGAGTTGGAGTCCTAAGATTAAAGCGATTTATGAATATAAGAATATGAATATAAGAATATAAGCAGCTCTTCATATATATTAAGGCCTACCTCCAATGCAGTAGTAGTTTTGGTTGGTCAACACCACATTTACCTAGTGCGTGTCGCCAACCAAAACTACAGTAAAACCCCGCAAACAAGAACATACTTTTCTAAAAACAGACCGACTATGTTCTTATGAATGTGGTGCTCTTGCTGACTTCAGGGTAAGGTTCTTACCCCAAGGACTCTTACGACTACGAGGAGCACGAAATCTATATGCAGTATGCATTTAATAAACTTGGGAGACATGATTGCATTCTAAATGTTGCAGGAACTAGTAATCTGTTGTTTTGCAGACCAAAAGAAATTAGACCATAAAAATTTGCCAAACAATTTGCTTGCCCTTTAAACCTGTTTGAGGTGTTTGGACTTAAAAAAGACTGTGAGTTTTTATAAACTAATTTGATCAGCAGATGTTTAAAAAATAGCCAGATTTCAGATTCACAAAATTTGCTATTTTTCAGGCAATGAATTGTAAGTGTATCTTCTGATAAGAGCATGGAAAGAAATCAGACTGTTTTTGGTTCTTATGTTTGGGTATCTTGTTTGCGGGGTTTTACTGTGCTGCAGTGAAGGTTGGCCGTTCAATTCTTCTTTTAAAGTTAACATAAGCATTACACGCTGCTAAACAGCAGGCATTACAATTCTCGCATATTTTTGATGGAAAGTAAACAATTATAGTCTGACTCAAATTAGATGCCACGTGAAAATGCCCGCGAAAACAACAATAGACGATTACGGAAAATATGGCGTCAGGGGGCATTTGACCAAGATGCATTGCGTTTTATGATCGAATTTCTATAGAATCACTGTTTATTCCATTATAGAATGCACTGCATCTTGGTCAAATGTCCCCCGACGCCATCTTTTTTGTAATCGTCTATTGGGGTTTTTCGCAGGAGTAATTTCGCGTTATCGCAAATCTCAGCATTTGAATTTAAATCTGTCTCAAATTAGATGTCAGGTGAGATTTGCAATAACGCAAAATTACTCACCCAAAATACTTTAATTGTTGTTATTCGCAGGAATTTTCAGCTGCCATCTAATTTGAGACAGACTATAGATTCATAAAATCCGTCATCACAAACTACAAAAGATTTTGATAACTGTTAGCTTCTCTTCAGAATCGTTGGCAGCTGTCAAAACCGTTTGTATCAGGAGGCCAATTGATTTGTTGGAGAAAAGTCTATTTGAAAAGATTGGTTATTGTAGTGTACTTGTTCGGGGAAATGTCTCACTTAAATGGATCTTACCCCCGGGGAGGGGGGCACTTCAATAATTTTCCTACTGGGCATGTGCCACTGAAAAAGGGTATCATTTTCAGCGATCTTGCTCTCAAACAGGGTATCGCTTTTCACCAAAAATTCTCTCAAGAGCGTATATGACTTGGCTATAATTGCTCTCGTAGAGGATTTTGATAATGACGTTTCAATTTTGCTATTGTCTTCTTACAAGTTGCTCTCAGACAGGGTATCTAATTTGAAGAAATTGCACCAACACAGGGTGAGTATCTCTTTACAGCAGAGGCAAACCCTCGTACATTTTAGGGTCAAGTGCCCCCCCCTGGATCCTATTAGCCATTCCAAAGAGAAGATGGGCTAATTATCTTACTTCCCATATAGAAACTACCCTTAGTTTGTGTGATTTACATATAAATAAGCACTTACATTTCTGTTCCTAACTGTTCTTCCAGCTCCCTTATGTAAGAATATCGTTCGGCTTTATCTTGCTCTTCAAGTTTACGTGTAAATAACCCAGAGGTACCTTCATCATCCTATTAACAAAACAAAGAGACCAAGATCAATCATAATCTATAAATCTAAAGAATATTCTAGAGTGAGGGTAGGCAAAATAATGGAAAGATGGGAAGCGGAGCCAAAATGGAAAGATGAGGCAAATGATCGCCTAACAGTTCTTTTCCTAGCAGTTTCCTTCAAACTGTTTAGCCCGCTTCTGAAAGTTTCGCTTACCTTTTCTTAACTTTACTTTGTTACAAAAATATATAATTTTGTGCAATATCTACAAACTTGAATATGAATGTTTGAATATGAGAGCGATTTTTATGCAGCTTTTTGTAAATTTCTTATAGAAACAAATGGAAATTTCCTCCAGATTTATCCACAAAACAAGATAGCGTAGTGTTTTCAATGCTTTTATGACATCATGCCGTCTGTACGAATTGTTTACAGTTTACCGCATTTCAATCTGCACTAGCCAATTTTCCTGTACAGAACTAAAGGTCAAATTTTGCAAAATAAATCAAAATAGCGCAGCAAGGATAGTATCAAACAGGCCATATGACGCTTCTGTTGCCCCACTGATGCAGAATCTTGGCTGGCCAAATATCAGTAATATTGTAAGAAAAGAGAAAGCCACATTACCTTACAAATCATTTAATTCACTAGCCCTGATTACTTGAGAAACTTATTCACAAAATGTTTTGAAGACAGGGATCGATTTATTCGATCTACAGAAACTGATCTGAAGGTACATTTATTAAGAACTATTAAAGGTCTAAAGACTTTTTCTTATCGCGGGGCTAAACTGTGGAACAGCTTGGAAAGAAAGAGAAACAGAATTGTCACCCTCCCTAAAAATCCTCAAACAAAAGCTATCGACGGAGGTGTAACTTTGATTTCTTCTTTCTTT
>REGM01000019.1:1278720-1321487 GCA_004194415.1 Aurelia aurita | reverse complement strand
TAAGTGTATCTTCTGATAAGAGCATGGAAAGAAATCAGACTGTTTTTGGTTCTTATGTTTGGGTATCTTGTTTGCGGGGTTTTACTGTGCTGCAGTGAAGGTTGGCCGTTCAATTCTTCTTTTAAAGTTAACATAAGCATTACACGCTGCTAAACAGCAGGCATTACAATTCTCGCATATTTTTGATGGAAAGTAAACAATTATAGTCTGACTCAAATTAGATGCCACGTGAAAATGCCCGCGAAAACAACAATAGACGATTACGGAAAATATGGCGTCAGGGGGCATTTGACCAAGATGCATTGCGTTTTATGATCGAATTTCTATAGAATCACTGTTTATTCCATTATAGAATGCACTGCATCTTGGTCAAATGTCCCCCGACGCCATCTTTTTTGTAATCGTCTATTGGGGTTTTTCGCAGGAGTAATTTCGCGTTATCGCAAATCTCAGCATTTGAATTTAAATCTGTCTCAAATTAGATGTCAGGTGAGATTTGCAATAACGCAAAATTACTCACCCAAAATACTTTAATTGTTGTTATTCGCAGGAATTTTCAGCTGCCATCTAATTTGAGACAGACTATAGATTCATAAAATCCGTCATCACAAACTACAAAAGATTTTGATAACTGTTAGCTTCTCTTCAGAATCGTTGGCAGCTGTCAAAACCGTTTGTATCAGGAGGCCAATTGATTTGTTGGAGAAAAGTCTATTTGAAAAGATTGGTTATTGTAGTGTACTTGTTCGGGGAAATGTCTCACTTAAATGGATCTTACCCCCGGGGAGGGGGGCACTTCAATAATTTTCCTACTGGGCATGTGCCACTGAAAAAGGGTATCATTTTCAGCGATCTTGCTCTCAAACAGGGTATCGCTTTTCACCAAAAATTCTCTCAAGAGCGTATATGACTTGGCTATAATTGCTCTCGTAGAGGATTTTGATAATGACGTTTCAATTTTGCTATTGTCTTCTTACAAGTTGCTCTCAGACAGGGTATCTAATTTGAAGAAATTGCACCAACACAGGGTGAGTATCTCTTTACAGCAGAGGCAAACCCTCGTACATTTTAGGGTCAAGTGCCCCCCCCTGGATCCTATTAGCCATTCCAAAGAGAAGATGGGCTAATTATCTTACTTCCCATATAGAAACTACCCTTAGTTTGTGTGATTTACATATAAATAAGCACTTACATTTCTGTTCCTAACTGTTCTTCCAGCTCCCTTATGTAAGAATATCGTTCGGCTTTATCTTGCTCTTCAAGTTTGCGTGTAAATAACCCAGAGGTACCTTCATCATCCTATTAACAAAACAAAGAGACCAAGATCAATCATAATCTATAAATCTAAAGAATATTCTAGAGTGAGGGTAGGCAAAATAATGGAAAGATGGGAAGCGGAGCCAAAATGGAAAGATGAGGCAAATGATCGCCTAACAGTTCTTTTCCTAGCAGTTTCCTTCAAACTGTTTAGCCCGCTTCTGAAAGTTTCGCTTACCTTTTCTTAACTTTACTTTGTTACAAAAATATATAATTTTGTGCAATATCTACAAACTTGAATATGAATGTTTGAATATGAGAGCGATTTTTATGCAGCTTTTTGTAAATTTCTTATAGAAACAAATGGAAATTTCCTCCAGATTTATCCACAAAACAAGATAGCGTAGTGTTTTCAATGCTTTTATGACATCATGCCGTCTGTACGAATTGTTTACAGTTTACCGCATTTCAATCTGCACTAGCCAATTTTCCTGTACAGAACTAAAGGTCAAATTTTGCAAAATAAATCAAAATAGCGCAGCAAGGATAGTATCAAACAGGCCATATGACGCTTCTGTTGCCCCACTGATGCAGAATCTTGGCTGGCCAAATATCAGTAATATTGTAAGAAAAGAGAAAGCCACATTACCTTACAAATCGTTTAATTCACTAGCCCTGATTACTTGAGAAACTTATTCACAAAATGTTTTGAAGACAGGGATCGATTTATTCGATCTACAGAAACTGATCTGAAGGTACATTTATTAAGAACTATTAAAGGTCTAAAGACTTTTTCTTATCGCGGGGCTAAACTGTGGAACAGCTTGGAAAGAAAGAGAAACAGAATTGTCACCCTCCCTAAAAATCCTCAAACAAAAGCTATCGACGGAGGTGTAACTTTGATTTCTTCTTTCTTTGCGCATAGTTTCTTTTTTATTTTGTTTTATTTTGTGCTGCTATTGCAAATTATACTTTTTAACTCCCTATGTTATTAATTAAATGATTTTCTTTCATTTTTGTAACAGGTAGATTTGAAAAACATCTATATGAAACTATTAACCTGCATAAATATTATAAAATTAAATGAAATGAAATTTTTTTGCCTGAAGCAATATTTCTAAATATCACCAACGGATTGCTGCGTTAGGAATAGACTCTATCACGACTAAAAACATACCTCTGCGAATAAAATCTTGTGCTCAAAGCCATTCGTAATACTACTGTGATCTTTTTCTGCATCCTTCATCAAAGCATCGATCGAATCATCATCTTTCCATGGAAAACAATCTTTCAACACCTTTCGTAATTTTTCTGGTGATATCATGCCGTCCTGAAAAGAAAAGAAAATTGAAAAAAGCTCCGTTAGTTGTCACATGAAAAAGATTGGCTTGAACATTGCTTGAGACGTCAAGTTAAATTATACCGGGTGAGCAGGAAAAAAGTTACCACTTTTGAAAATTCATAGCACCAAGAGTACTGGATAGATTCGAATGATTCAAATTTTAATTAAAAGCCGAAAGCCCTTTCGAGGCATTTCGCAACCAAGAAATTTTCGTAAAGTCGAATTTACCTATATTTTCTGTACTCATAAAAACGCGAGAAAAATCAAAAAAATACTTTGGTCTTTTGCCTTTTAAGTGCAATTTGAATCATTCGAATCAATCCAGTACTGTTGGTGTTATGAATTTTCAAAAGTGGGAAATTTTTTCTGGCTCACCCAATTAGAAGCTGATGAACAACATGAGCAATTAGAAGCTGATGTTTCTTGTTAAACTCGAGATAAAATTGTTATGCTTTTATCACAGTTAAATCTTTAAAACGATTTTCACGCGCTGATCTTAATCAAACTTGACTCGAAAAAGCTGTCGGGTCATGCATTGATTTTAGATAGTTTTTCGTGTGACCAAAAAGGCACTAATGTGATTTGCCGAGAAAACAGACTGGTACCAAGAAGCAGGCCAATATTTATTGATTCGGTCACTTTCGTATAGAAGCGGATATAAGTGCAACACATATATAACGATATGCTCTTATACCCGAATATAAGGGCAGTGCCCTTATTCATGAGTCTGTTTTGAGAAGTTAACAAAAATGAGATATGATGCATTATTTACACTGATTTAATTAATTCTTGCTAAATAGACTCGTATAAAAAGCTCTCCTTTTTCATACTTTCCTTTGGTCACTTAACAAAGTGAGTACATAACATTTCAAGTCAATTTCCTCTTTTGTTTTCCCTTTTTCCGATAACTTTGGAGCTCAAATTTCCGCCAGTCATCAACATATAACTAAGAGTCTTAATATATAACTAAATTTGTACAAGAGCATGCACTGATATGCAAGTCAATTTGGAAAAATAAAAAACGCCATTATTTAAGATTTTCGGTTATAATGGCATGCCCTTACGTCCGCATCTATACGGTAAAACATTCCGGGTAAGACTTAAGTTCTTCTTTATTTTCTAAGCACACTAAACATAAATTACTGGATAATTTTCAAACTGTGTTCCTATAACTTTTGAAGTATTATTATGACAACAGGACGGTTAAGTAACAAACAAAGTCAAATTCCTGGGTCTCAGTTAGTCTTCTAATTTTAGGATAAGGAACTTTTCTTTCAGAGGGCTGTCAAAGAGGCAAAGAAATTTTTTGGGACACCCAGTATTTTTTCTAAACGAATTCTTTGGTACATTGCCATGAAACTTTTCTAAATCGACAGTTTCCGCCATGTTACGTTGCGTTACGTTACGTTACGTTAAGTTAAGTTACGTAGTGATAATTCCAGCTTACGCGATTTTGCATGTCTCATATGGAGGCAATCAGTGGCTGACACTGGGAGGGGGCGGTTCGGTTGTCTTCGCAGTATTAACGGGACAAATAAAAAGTGAAGCATTTCAAGATTCAACCCTCCCATTGCAGCGAAGGCTTTGCAACTGTAGATGATTCAATCAAAACTCGCAGCTTACCTGATCATCAGCCTCTTGACTGACCGCACGTGACAGCCTTTCTAGAGTCGACAAATGGTCGTGGTAGAGCCGTTCATCAGCCTACGAGAGATTTGATAGTTGCCAAATATACCGGGTATCCTAAAATGATGCATCGGTATTTGCCGGACCGCAGAATCATGAATAATGCATAGATTTGAATGAACTACCAACCATTTTGAAACAAAAAGGCTCCCTTAGATCTAGAAATTTATTTCACTGAAATCAGACATATAAGCAACACATATACATTTGCATGTAACAGGCATATATTTGTCATTAGGTTTGCTCCTTGGAGGATGACCATGCCCGCTGTCATTTTTTGAAGCTGGAAAGTGGGGAAAACGGTATCGAAATTTTTTTAATTCCCTTTTAAGTATGTTCAAAAATAACTCCCACACAAAATGACTCTTAACCCTCGAATGGTACGACTGATTTTAGTGAAATGCATTTCTTCATCTAAGTTAGGATTTCTGCTACAAAATTATTGGTAGTTCATTTAAATCGGTGCATAATTCACTTTGGCAAACACCGACACATCATTTTGGGGCAGCCGGTACTTTTGAAAAATTATTTTCAAAAGTCTGAGGTAAATCATTACTTTACAGTTGGCAAGTGGCTTTAAAGGCTTACAGAGCTAAAAGGACGAAGATTTACGTCAACTAAGAGACATTGTAATTCCTGAACCTTCAAATTAAAAAGAAGAAAATCTATGAAATATGACACACTCTCGAGTCCGGAATAGACGGGAGGGGGCTGGAATAAACGGGATGGGTAGGACATTTCCCAAATCCAAATAAACTAGGGATCTGGCATAAACGGGGTGGGTGGAAAATTTCCTGAAACTAAATAAAAGGGGGGTCTGGAAATAGAACACACGAATTCATTCAGTACCAGAACCATTAAAATTTCAATGTCTTTTTTGCTTCTTTAAAATATGCTCAACGAAGTAGTTCTGGCTTATGCCAAAATCAAATTGCATCCATCTTCTCTTTGTAGCAGCATATTTTAGAGAAGCAAAAATGCGCTCGAAATAACAATGGTGCTGCATCGAAGAGCAATGGTTATGGAAGCTTCACTCACGTTTGCATTTTAATTTTAAAATTTTGAGGGATTTTATTAGCCGGGGGGCACTATGTTTATTTTGGGTACTGAGTACGTGCCATCGGAAAGTGTACCGATTTTCACAATTTTGCTATAAAGAACGGTTTCAGAAATTTGGTATAAAGATCGATATCCATATCCGTGATTTTGGTATAAAGAGCAAATAAATAGGCCATTTGTCAAAAATTGGTATAGGTCGGGTATACATATTCGAAAAGTATAGTGTACGATTGAAGAAGATACAACAACATAAGAAGTAGGTATACGGTTTGGGTATGTTTTAAAAGCTTCGGTGGCACTTCCCCAGTCAAGTGCCCCCCCCCGGGAGTTATTGGCTGTTCAAGCTAAAACTGTCTGATATATCCCCCTGCCTAATAAATCTGACCAGAACCCACATCAAATGGCATCAAATAAATCAAACCCACCTCTCCTCCAAGAACACTAATAAACAGTTTTATCTTGGGATCATGATTGTATCTCGAGCCAGCATCATGAAGATTGTAACCCCATTCATAAGCCAATGCATCAGTCCCAAATCTCGCTCTTAAAAAGTTGAACATGAAGTCTGCAAAATCTTCTTGCTCCTCGTTGGGCTTCTATGAAAGAATTTAAAAACATGCATGGACACTTCCCATGGAGCATTTCAAATTAATTCAAAGTTAATAACTGTGAAAACCATCTGAGATGAATTGTCTTTGCCAGTTGAAAATAGGTTTCAGAAATTTTCTAAGGGCTTTCTGTTATTCGTTGCCTTCTGCGAGGGAAAGATCATTTCAAAAAATCACATAAAACTCCAGCAGTAACTGGAATAAAGAAAGGCAGAAATTGCAAATGTAAGGACATTTTCGACGCCTTATTTCAAACAACTTAATAGATTATACAAGTCAAAACCATCCAAAAGGAAATATCTTTGCAATACGAATGTAGGATTCAGAAAGTGATGCTTCTTTCTTATGTTTAATTTAATTCTATGAGGTAGGGAAATTGTCGAAAATCACTCATGACTCTAAAAGTAACTGAGCAACAGGCAGAGAAGTGCGATGTCCAGTTTATCGTCGCCAGTCAAACGCAGACAGTTTTTGGTTTTGACAATGTTTTTATAAAACACAAATTTCAAGTTTCAAAAACTTAACACTTCTATGCAATGAATGACAAGAAATATTTTCTTACATCTTTGATATTTTCAACTCTTTCTTTCCAAATGTCTTTAATCAGCATTGTAGTGTCCCTTTTCCCGATCCTTCGATTTACAATCTGTCCATCACATCTCAAATATCTTGGAATATCAGATCCTGTCCCCTAAACGTAAATAAATAAATTCAAATTAAATTAAGGAGAACACACCGAGGGATGTTATTAGTCTAAATAAGCATAAGTTCCAAATCTTTAAAAAGGTGGGTGTACAATTCTATGACCTATTTCTTTTAATTGAATGGCTTGAAAGGAAATTTAGCTAGTTTGCTATAGTTCTACCGTTGGACTTTTCAGAAGTTTCAATATTTTAAGAATTCAAGAAAACTTTTGAAAAAATCTTAAAAACATCGTAATTTCTAAACTTTTTGAGGAAACATGGAATAATAGTCAAGAAAACCATTGTTTATGAAACAGTGTTTAATAAAACCATTGTTTATGAATGTCTAAAAAATGGTATCAAGCACAAGTATTTCACTCTTCTGGTTTACGATTCAGAAATCTGATCACGTCACATTCTCCAAAGAGTTGAAGTATGAAATAAGCTGTAATTTCGAAAAATATGCAAGATTTCGGAAAAGTCCAACGATAGAATTATAGCAAAGTAGCTAAAATTTCTTTCAAACCAAGAAACTTACCATCCCAGTAAAGAATTCATTAGCAGCTCCCGTACCAGCTTTGATAATAGCAATATCTTGGCCAGTCATTTCTGCCAATAAGGTATCCATAAGATCGCAACTGCTTTTTTCTTTGGAGATTTCTTTCCATCTTTCTTCGCCCCCCTCGACGTACTTCGCACACTTATCCCATTCTGGCCTGTAATGAAGAAATGAGGTCATGAGATAAGTCAAATTACCTCAGGGGAACGCTCAATAGTTTGCCATACGGGGATGTAAGTCCACTATTCTTTTTTTAGTAATGCTTTTTCAATGTACGATACTTTTAGGTGCATGTAAATCAGTCATCAAAAACGTTTAGGATATTTGCTCAAAATCTTTGGACTAATAATATTTCATACATCATAAAAAGAATTGCAATGCGTTTTGTACTGACTAAAGCAATCTCAGACACTATGGAGCATACTTATGAACAGTATATCGTAGAAATGTCTGATATTTTTGGACCAAAAATTGTCAGATTGTGATATTTTTATGTCTCTTAAAACTTTCTTGGAATGACCACCCCCCCCCCACGTATGAAAAACTCCTGAGTGCCCCTCCCTGGGTAAAACACGTGTCGTCAGATTAAAGCATTTAAGTACCGGGTGTGCCAAAAGACCAAAGGCAATTCAAAAGTTTGACGATTGCGGACATTTTTTGTCCAATGTTCGGCGGGCTGCTTCCCGAATTACAAGCGATTGGACTTGAAACGACAGTAAGAAAATTATTACTTTTTATCAATGCAAGACTTCAATGAAGCTATAGACAAGCGAAGCTTTGTGAATTGGTGAAAGTAATACTAAGGTTATGCAAGAACAAGCGGCCGCTCATGCAACTGATCATAACTAATCCACTTATTAATTCCGAAGTCAAATTTTGTCGTTATTTTTTGATAGATTTTAAACTGTTTCCACACCAAGAATTTTCAAGAAATCGCTTGGCAAAAAACTCGAAAAAATCTCCGAGTACTATTTGGGATTTTTACCACAGTATTACAGCATCAATCTTTGAAATTGGCCTAATGTACAATTTATCATTAATTGGTTATCTTTTAAACAAACCCGGTACTAAACGCCAACAAATCTAAAAATCTTAAGATTTGGCAATTTTGGCCATGAAACAATAATTAGAAGTAGACCTTTGTAAATAATAATGCAATACCAGTCACATACCTTGGAGTGGCACATCTTCGCATTTCTTCACACTCCTGCGCAAGGTGATCTCGTTGTTCAACAATCTTCTTATGAACACTTATCAAAGAGCTGTAAAATTATTAAAAAATACATGGTAAGTACAAAACAAACAGTGAATACGGATACAGTTGGCCATACAAGACTTTTCAAATAACCTAGAAACTGATAGTAGGACAGAAACAGGTCATATGTGATGACTTCCTATTCGCGGTTAATGTGAAGGTACCCACTGGACTTGCCCAATTGCTTTCCAGCAATCTTATAGATTTGTAAAAGTCATTTTGAAAGGAGGAATTGTTTTGAATAACTCGCAGCTGGATAGCCGGATGATTTCTGGCCTCGCAGGGGGCTTTTCTGATCTTCAATTTTGACCATGACAATTTTGGGTCAGATTACAAACATTCGGCCAAGCGAGGTCACACACGTGTCATGAATAATCAATGAGGAGCTGTTCAGAACAAGTAGTCCTTCCTGTTTCTTCAGGGTGCCTTGTGCAAGTCCAGTAACTTGACTGATACATCAAAACTGTGGTTGTAGCAGGCCCCTTAATAAAATATTTTCTCTAAAGTCATCAATTAAATTATGTTAATCACCTGTGGTCATCCACAAGTGTTTGGTAGTCTTTTTTCACGACAGTCATCTCTTCATCCAGTACCTAATAAACAAATAAACATTCAGTACAGTGTGTAAAAGATACATGCAATTAGAAACCTTCTTGTGGAGAGATGGTTAGACATGAATTTTGAAGATTCTCAAATTCTTTAAAGCATAAAATTCGATGTTTTCCTACTACAAAAGACTTATAGCCCTTGTTTCGAATAAAAGTACAACTTCAGCCCTACTAGTTTAAAATCAGATCAGCCTTGCCATTTAGATCGCAGTTAGAAAACTTTGTAATAATCGGAGTTAAATCGTTGGAGGTGAAATGCAAAAAAATCCCCACTTTGATGATCTTACAAAGAATTTTAGCTATGTATAATGCAAAGTGAACCGAAGCATGGATAGAAGAACACGAATAAAATAAATGAAAAGATGAGGAAAAAAGGTTGCGAATTCAAATTTTAAATGTAAATTCACTAAATCAATTTAAAGCAAGAACAGCGTATGAATATTTTCCAAAGAAATCTCACAATTCTGACGCAGCTTCAGATGTTAAGCATTCTTTCAGCCCAACCGATTTAAAAGATGGATTGCCTCAAACAATCGCAAAGCTATGAAAAACTACAACTTCTAGTGAAAATACCTTGAATTGAGCATCAAGTCGTTCGAAATCTCTTCTTGGTACCACATCACCAAAATCTGCAAGAACTTCGGCAAGCTTCTGTGTTTTTGCCTCTAAATCCTCTCTTGTTTTCCTGCAACAAGAGAATGTTTTTCACTATTATAACTGTAGCCTTTAACCAATGTAAAGGAGCACGTCACGCAGATGATTGGCTTCTACACGCCAGTCGCCATTTCCTTCTGAGGCACAAAACGGCGTACAACGATAAGATCTCATTGTTTTTAGGAGCCAACCAGCTGCAGGACAGTCCTCCTTTGATTGGGTACAGTGGTGCGAATTTGTATTAATTGGCACAGCGAAGATTGATAGCGCATCTCTAGAATAGAAAAGTATGATGGAGGCCATTGAATTAAACTAAAACATAGTTTTCGTTGCAAGCCAGAGAAGAATACAAACCTAACAAGAGCTACATTAAGCCCCAAATTGAAATTTTCAGCAATTTATGTTTTGTGCAGGGAAAACTGAAATTTTTGGAGAAGAATATAAAAAAGATTATTTCTTCGTTTCAGCACAGTTATGTGTGAAGCTGGATGCCCTCAACTAAAGAAGTGAAACCTCGGGTGCAAAATGTGTAAACCTGGGGAGGAAATTGAGAAAATATTTCAAAGCAGATAAAGTTCCCCACCAAAAATTATGCTGTCCTTCGGTCAAAATTGGAGCTCTCCGGCGAAAAATTGACTATTTTTTTCGATCACCAGCACGCCGGCAAACATCTAGCCTCTCATCAGGGCACTTAAGACTGTTGGCGTAATGTACACTTGTAAGCAAGCTAAAATATCGAATATAGCTTCTAGGACACTATCACCTTTAGGAAAGCAAAGAACCAACATTAAAATAAAGCTTTAAAAACCATTATCAAACTTGCAATGATTCAAAACTGATTTGACAGGTAAGGCAATAGAAACAAGAAAATTACGGACAAAATGGCGTCTAACCACCCATGATTGCACTGAAAGAAACCTATAGACAGAAAGTTGAAACACTACTTACTTTAGAGCCATCTTGAGCATTACGACATCTTCACCTCCAGCTTCTTCGTGCTTTCCAAGGCTTGCTCTCTTCGCTTCGTCTTGTTGGTATTTTATTTCATTCAGGTCTTGAATCAAAAGTTTCCTGAAAAGAATACAACATTCATGAAAACAATATCCTACAAAATATGATATTTCACAGAACAGCAACCCATTGTCAAAAGCCAGTTAATGATCGCGAAATCTTGAACACAAAGAATTCAGGTTTCTTCAGATAGCACAGCATAGGCTTCAAATCTTTAAAATCAATTGTTTAAATGCTTATCACAGGAAGTTTCCACAGCAAGCACATAAAAATGTCCACGGCAGATTTACAGCAAAGTACCCTAAGTTCCTGTCAAGCCATTCAATTAAAAAAAAATCTTACAGAATTTTACACCCGCCTTTTTAAAGATTTGAGCCCTATGCTGGTTATCACCTTTTTTCCAAAAGAATGGCTTGAAAGGTACCACGAGCACTTTTGCATCATTATCTTTTCAAAATTACTCCATTTTTTTAATTTCTCCTATTTTTGTTGTTGTGACGTTATGAAATTACTAAATCTTAAACCAGAAAAGCGATACACACCAACATATCACACTGGGTGAGGAATAAAAAATAGTCCTCGTTTGAAAGGCTCCCTGGATATTAAAGAAAAATATTTCCCAATAACCTTGTTTAATAGCGAACATGTTCAACTATTAGATTTAAACATTATCTCGCTTAAATCGGCCACTCCATTCTGAAAATATAAGTAATCATCTGGAAAAGACCCCTTCAAAAGACAGTCGAAAACGATTGAAACTGATGTCAAATTTCGTCGGTTTGCCTGCCTCACTGTAATGACAATTTCATTTGTTAGCAGGTGTTATCCTCTTGGGAGGATTAAATCTCCAAAGTAATCTTTTATGCTCTTAGGTATCAGGAATGGTATGCTCAACCTTCCAAAGGGATAACACCTGGAAAACCGTGTTCATGTCATTGCTGTAAGGCAGAAAGATTGAATACATGTGAGGTGATTTTAGGCCATTTTTTAAGGTTTCTTAAAGGGTCTTCCTTGAGAAAATCCCTCATAACTACAAAATGGAGTGGCCGATTTCAGTCAGGTAACTTTTAAAACCTAATTGAACATGTCCGCTATTAAATAAAATATTTGCCAATAATATTGCTTTGATATCCAAAGAATATTAGCCATTCCAACGGGGATTGTTTTTATGACTGACCCGGTAGACCGTCAAAAACTAAGGTTGTCTCGACCTCCATTAAGGCTCATTTCCACTCAGTGGAATTTTCTGAGCGGGCGGGAATTCTGTTGTCTACTAGAGAACAACTGGAAATCTGGACTGGAAATCAGCCTTTAAACGAGAAAATTCTGTAATATTGAAGATGATAATGGTATATCAAAAATGTTTGCAGTAGAATTACGGTAACCTATCTAAGGATATTGTTAACCCATTCATTTGAGACAAAAGTGTGATAACCATTTACAAATGGCTTTAAAGCTTTGCAACATATACTTGGTGCTTTAGTGAAGTAGAGCTGCAGCAGTATATAAGTTCAGGATAGAAGTAAAACTATGATTGTACTGAATCTAGCCTATGCTATATACATAGAATACTATTACAGCTTACCTAGCATCGCATTCGTCACGATATCTCCTGTATTCCAATGCAATCTCTTCTTGAAGCTATAATTCAAACTTTGTTTATAAGAAATACTAAATACAACGTATAACTTATGCGACTCAGAAAAAGCAAAGCTTATCTAGTCTGAGCCGCTTTGAGAACAAAACATGGGAAGTATATACAAAACATAACATGAAGAAGAGTAGTGGCTAACTGTGAAAAGCTTAATGATTGGTCCTAAATAGTGTTAAAGTTTAAAAAGTATTAACGAAATGAAGCTTTCTAAACTGTTTACCTTTCTTACACAAATTGCAACGAACAGTAAAATCCAATGCAATTATTTACGGTAGGCAAGTACGCTTAGAAAACTCATTGAAAAGTAAAAGCCACTTTGGGAACCCCAGAAAAGGATCAGCATTCTAAAGGCTTTACCCCCTGCACCACCTGGTATAATTTATCACTGAGCTAATTGGTCCCTTCCTCAAACTCTGTAGTGTATTCTATTTTTGTACGATTTTTGCAAAATTTGCGAACTTCAAAGTGTTTTCTATTTCCATAAGTAATAAGTAGCAAGGTCATTTTGAAGAAGTCCTGTAAGTTTGAATCAGTCGAATCACGTTCGAATGTTGTATTATCCAATCAGATGATAGATTTTCTATCGCTAATGCTTAGAAAGCCAATCAGCAATCAGTTCTTACAATATAATTCACTTCAACCTCTGTTTCTCCGTGGAAGCTGTGTCCGCCAAAGCGCATTTGACCCTTACCTTTTTCACTTGCTCTTTCAGTGAATCTTCATCTTCCCTATGAAAAAGGACGTTTTGTGTAAGTATTTCAAATTCTTTGTAAATCCAATTAAAAAACAATGTAATTGTGTACTTTCCACAATTTTAAAGTGTAATGTAAATAGTTGGTGTTAATTAGTGTTTGTTAACTAGAAATAAACCAACTGTAAATAAGTTTATGATTATGATTAATTCAAAGTTCATGGACTTTCTGCATAGCATGTCTGAAACATTTGAAATAAGTACGAGCGCTGAAAGAAGGATCTCCTAACTCAAGTCAAATCGAAGGATAGGTAAAAAATGTGTATCATATGAATTTTCACTTTTCGCCGCTTCTCTTCTTGCTGACATGCATTTGCTTAAAAACGGAGCATTATGCGTTTGCAATGTAACAAGGCAAGCCATTGATTATCATGACATGCTCTTCGTAAATGAAAGAAGCCAAAATTGCGAAGAAAGATTATATCGAAATATTTACGCTCTACAGTAATGAATGCCGACCTTAAAGGAACTGACTCAAAAATTGATCAAAAGTATAATTGTTGATGCAATGATGCTCTTCTACAATTTAAGTTGAATGTTTGGTAGGATCAAATGATACGACCTGCAGACAGGATTTAGACGCTATTATTCCATACAAACATGTGAGTCAGTCTGTCAATCATCGTGATCCTCTCAAGTGCGAAATGCCACTGCTCCCTTGATATCAAGGTAATAATATTGGCAAATATATTATTTATATTCAGATATTCAGATACATTTACCTGACTGAAATCAGTCTTTCCGTTCTGAAATTATGAGGGATTTCTCACGAAAGCCCCTTCAGGAAACCTTCAAAAACGGCACAAAATCACGATCAAATTCCCCCCATATTTCTGCCTTACAGCAATGACTTGTACATGATTTAGCACGTGTTATGCATTTGGGAGGATGAAAGTGCCATTCCTTGGAGAATAACGACACTACTCCAGGTGATTTCATTCATGACGGTGGCCGATTTCAGTCAGGAAAATTTTAAAATGTATTTAAAAAATGTCCAATATTAACGTTTTGATATCCATGGAGCAGTGGTCAAACGGGGATTGTTTCTATGCTCATCTGGTAGGAAAACAGTCAAGTCCTATACATATTGCAAATAGCCAAGAAGCGGAAACAGGTCCTGCCAAACCAGACTGACCAAGAAGACTACAGTAAAAGCTCTATTAAGCCCTTAGGGGGGCTTATTTAATTTCGGAGACTCCAGAGGGGGGCTTAAAAGAGAGAGGGCTTATTAGAGAGGGGGGCTTATTCACAAAGTCATATCAGAAGGCTATCAACGATAGCTTTTAGGTCTTTTATCTCACATTTTGCGGGGTCAACATACACTTTTACGAGTCAAGTACACAAATTCAACGCAGTTTTAATCCCAAACCATAGCAAAATTGACATCCAAACTTGTTTTATCTGGTAAACGGAAAATCTTCGGTATCCTCTCGCATTTGATATAAGTGGGGGAGGGGCTTATTTGCAATTTTACCCAGAAGGGAGGGGCTTATTAGAGAGGGGGCTTAATAGAAAGGGGGGCTAAATAGAGCTTTCACGGTAACTACCCAGCTGATATTTTAGCCTTAATTAAGAAAAACAATTCCGTGTCGGATGGACAACTGATCAATCATTGAGCAAACAGCTTCTACAATAGTAATATAAGCCTCACCTCAATTTCACCATTTTCTTTTTCAATTTATCGTTTTGAACTTTTAAGTCAGCAATTTCTATACAGGAGAAAAAATTCATTAGCTATAGTAATATCATTAAAACAAGCTGATTTTTATTGAATCTGGATTTCTTCTAGGTGCACAATTAGAATGATCACCAAAGTCCCTTGCATCCCTGCGGTAGACCTTGCTCAACAGGGACTCATCATGAAACAGTAAAAAGATGACCCTGCTTGGGCCCATTCTCAGCGATCCCCTCACAGAAACGAAATGCAGTAAAAAAGCCATTCGGCACACAATTAATGATGAAAACGTAGCATACGTAAGTAGTGCAAAGTTCACACTGTCGATTGAAGCTTGAATCACAATGGAATTCGAGAATCTTGGAGAGCTAATTGCCACAATTTCTTGTGTGTGAGGGTCTAATAGGGTCAAGTTTTTCAGAGTAATGTTATGAGTCTCTGTTCTGTTGACCGAAGTTATATCATCAAGTCAAAGAGCATAGGGAAACAAGGGACTCAGATAGTCAGGCTAGTGCATAATGTCGCGCGTCCTACATTCCATTGTTTAACAACAAAAGGATTCGCGCTTTGATTGACGTGTACTTCTTTGAGCTATACAATCAATCAGTAGAAAATGTAGCGGCCCGACATTTTGCATCCAGCTTAACATCCGATCTTACTTTTGAATGCACCGATGCAACTCGTACCGATAATAGATGATAACGTTAAATGGGAGCTTTTTACCAAGATGCATTGCATTCTTTAATTGAATTCCTACAGAATCGTTATAGATTCTTAATTTGAACGCAATGCATCTTGGTAAAAGCTCCCTGCCGCCATGATTAGCATTATCGTCTATTACATAGCAACCGAACCAGTCTATTGGAGATCATCTGGAAACCAGTAGCAGTATGAGTCTTCGAATTTCTCTCCACTGCTGGAAAAAGGGGCTCCCGTTTGTTGTTGTGCTCTAAAAGCTATTGTTTTGTACGACATCTTCAGTGGAACAATAGGATAAAATAATCAGACATCTGATTAGAAAAAATTTGCTGTTACACAATACCTCCAATTTCATCTTGCTTTATAGACATCAATTTCTTGTCACATCTTTCAGAAATCGTTATAATGAGAGTCTAAAATAAAAATAATACCACTTTAAATAACAATCCTGAAAGTTTCGACAATAAATCCAGACAATCATCTTGATAGGCCACAAAAAGCTTTATATAGAACATTTCTTCATCACTGATGGGCCAGAGTATCCACAACAAATCGTACACTGGACCANAACATTCTAGATCATACTTCGTCATTTTTTCTTATTTTATGGCGGTCTAATTCACAAGTTACACGCGATTTTTTTAAACTTCTTGGTTTAGGACTATTCTAATCGATGGAAAAATATCCATCAAATTTTCTAAATTGAGCTTGATACGACCAATAGAAAATTGTTCGAGATGTCTTTTCTTGAGGTCAAGGCTTGTCAACAAATACTCTGTGAACTTGGGCTAGACTTGTGGCCTACTTCGTTGTTTTTGTTGCAAACTTGAATTGAATTCATATAATCGCTCAAACCACGACTCCTAACCTCATTGCTCACAAACCAGGACAAACGGCCCCACATTTTTGGGGCGGCGAGGTTATTCGCAACTATTTTATGAAACAGCCTCAGAGTCGTTTTCAAGAACCAAAGTTTGCAGTCGCGTGCAGTATCGTTTCGATCTTCAGACAAAATAAAGGAAGATAAATCCAATCTAAAATTGAAAGATTTCCAGAGAGTTTTTTGCCTCAAGATCTTTAGGCGTCACTGTTTGGGCCAACTGACGCTTGGAAAACGTTTTGCATCGCATTCTATGCAACGTTTTTCAAAGACACCAAACTGGCGGTCCTGGCTTTTAACAGTTCGTGCATGAGTCCCTGTTGAGCGGTGCAGTGGTGGGTCGTTGTTGTTGTAGTCGTATAGCTAAGCAAAGGGCTCTTGTCGTAAGTCTAAACCTGAGCTAGTTTGATACACAACTAAGATGGTACGAACACTTTAGTGACGTAAGAAGATAAGAGAAAAAGCTAAATATGAACCCTAAAACCAATTTACCTGCAAAGGTTCCAGCTCTCGTATTCTTTCTTTCTGGTGTACAATGAGCTTTTCATATTCATGTTTGATCGATGATAATAATGGTCGATATGTTTTGAAGTCATCAATCAGATACTCAAACACTTCTCGATATGCCTGCAAAATATTCCAAATTCATATCAGACAAAAAACAAAGACTAAATTTCAAGTGATTTTGAAGCAGGGACCGTACAACTTTTGGGCTAGCAGGGGCTAAAGCACCCCCCCCAAACTTATTATAGATATGCGTTAGAATCTCCACAAACAGAGAAATTGTTGTTTGGCGAGGATAAAGTCTTACGTTTCGATGTCTTTCTAAAGAAGACTACGAGTTTTAAGGCAGAAGAATTGCGTCATCTAGAAATCTTCAATGTAAAGTCTCAACAACTGAAAAACGGGCATTGGTCTAGCCTGAAGAATTTCTATGTCATCTGAAAGTAAGACAGTACAGTATTACATCGAAATTCTACATGTACATGTAAATTCTACGATCGTAATTGTTCCGTTTGAATTAGATGTTATGTCTGAAAAGTGTATGAAAAGTTTAGTAGTTATCGTGCCTATGCGATCATTTGCAAATAGATTTTCCCAATGGATAGATGAAATTGCACAAACAACAGGAAACAAACCACTCCAGAAACAATTCCCTAAGGATCAGATTTATGGCAGATTATCAATCAGTTATGAGGTTCAAGAATAATGTCCCACTGAAAATTTCAGTTGCCTACCAGAAACTCTTTGCAAACAAAAAGTACAAAATTTTTAACGCAATTATTATATTTGTGTCAAAGTACTGTATGTACAGTACATATAATACCTGCAGTCTCTTTTCACTTGGTATAGCTGAGTCAATGCAGTCCAAGGCCCTCAGTTCCTTCATAAGAAAGTTTTCTAGCCTATTGAGAAACTTTGGCCTTGGAGGCTCTTTGCTGCTCTGTCCTCTGAAATCAAGGGGAACAGCTGGTTTTGTAGCATGAGCGGGCCAAGTGTCAATTGCACCCATCTCTGAATCAACAAATGGCTGCAAGAAAAGACAAACATGTTGGCTTGATAGGTGGTTTCTAAACAAAAATTCAAGAAGAGAAGTCAATAAAAAGGCTATTTTGTCACAAGCAATACAGTATACGTTAAAATCCAAAACTTTCAGGCGGTAAAAGTTTTGGATAAAGTTTGGCCAAACTTTGTTGTCTGAATTACGTTTAAAAGTTTTCAAAAGCTTTTGGCTAAAGTTTTGCTCATGGTACGGTACTTCTATTTGAAGCACTCATTGTGAATCTTTAGTTAAAATTCTGTGCAAATGCAACCAATTTCAAGCAAAAGATTTGATCAATAAGCTTCAAAAAAGGCAATTGTTTCTGACTTTTCAAAAATTGACCAAAACTTTTTTGTCTGAAATTTTTGTCCAAAACTTTCCTGTCCAAAACATTTGGATGTTAATGTATCCTTCATAAAGAAATAGCAACCAGCGGAGTTCACTGATGAAATATGCAATGCCACAAATCAGGAAGCTTCAGGTCTCCAAAAATTCTTGCAAATCTACTGCACCACTGATGAACAATGGAAGTGTTGGAGAAATGTGCCAAATGATTAGTATACATGGCTATGATAAAGGCTAACAAAAAACAAAAGAACAAAAAAATTGCTTCTGTATGTGATAAAGGCCAGAGATCTGATGGCTTCAGATTTCTCAGACATTTCCAGTGCACATGAGTGGCTCAGTAGATTTTTTTGCAAGACATTTTGGAGACCTGAAGATCCCTCAATTGATTCCCAGTAGGAGCACATTTACTCTTCCAGCTGTGGCAGCGTACATATGTTTAATAGTATTGATGAATTAGATTGACACCTATAATGTCTAATGTGTAATGACCAATGCTGTTCTAAAGCTAACAATATTCTGGGTTCTGAATTCTCTCTGCAGCAGCGCTAAATCTAGCCTAAATCTATCAACACAGGAATTAATCTTGTTTATAAAGATGAATGATTGAATCAGTTTACCCTTAGGTCTCTTGGATTTGGTAGCTTGTAGACGTCACCAGTATTTGTCAGCTTGAAAAGAACTTGCTTATTTTCCTTCGCTTCAGCGTTCTCTTGTCTTGGAGCAGGGGGTTTTGTAGTTATCTGTACAGCACTGCAAAGTAATGCATGTACAACTCACTAAAGGCCTGTTTACACCGCATCAACTAACCTGAGTTCACCTGGGCTAGATTTTTGTGGTGTAAATGGGGTGTAAACACTGGTCACGTTAGTCTAACCCGCCTGTGAAGGTGGGTTGTTCAACCTGGGGTAAACCAGTATGTTGATATCTACACTTACAGACCATCCAGTCTGCAGAGTATGGCAACTGCACGCACAAGATTGTTCACAAAAATTTTATGTGCACACCGATTTTGACCAAGATCTTTTGTTCACTACTTTGAAAACAAAGGAATCAGAGACCTTGCACGCGAGCAGCACGCCACTGCTTTGTTGGTCTGCATGCGGGGGGTCTCGTTGAGAACTGCCATACTCTGCAGACTGGCAGACCATAGTGACATGCAAATTTTGTACACTACCTTCTGTTTTCGACGTTTAGATTTAAAAAAGTATGCTTAAAATATCCCCCAGTGAGACTAAATAGCAGTTTTTATGAGAGAAAAAACATCCCGAACGGGATACAAAATTTTCCAGTGTTTACCCTAAACGGGATCTTAGCATCATGTTTGATGTGTTAGTATCACGTTCAGGCTAATAGCCCTAGCTGCTTGTTGGAACCATACTACATGGTTGTTGAAACTTGGTTGCATCGATTTCTTTAGAATAAATATCATAATTTTTGATATTCTGTGTGTTGTGTGTATGCTCTCACTCACACAGGATCAAACTATTGAGCAAGGTGTTTTATTGCAGGCAAAAATTAGTGGAAACTATTACTAGTTTAAGAATATATTCATATCTCGATGTGCATATCTCCGGAGACGTCCAGTCTCTATCACGTTTTGGAGGAGAATTTGATATCTAAATAAAAGGGCCTAAATTAATTGATGTTATAACACACAGTAATTCCACATAAATCTGGCTTGCATTCCATTGAAACTCTTAAATTCACAAACTAGCATTGCGATAAACTTACCTTGAGCTTTTCTGAATGTCTGGCAACCTTACACTTGTCATTTTAGCGTTTTTCTGCCACTTTAGCTGTGGACACTTCTGACTTGCTTGAGCTTCTTGATCATTTGACTTGTTTTGCAAGAGAGAGGTCTGGCACTAGCTTTTGTTGCTAACGACTACTTTGTTGCTAAGTGCTACCAAGCACTTTCCACCGCAGCGTCTCACTCCATAGTCCTCCGCAGCGAGAGGCAGTCAGATGAACTTCAAGTCCAATAGGGTTCTCTTCTGGTCCAAACAGGGGCGAAAATCGTGGGGGGTGTGGAGGGGTGTTACACCCCCCAATCTCAAATATAGTGGATTTCGCAGGGCAATTGAAGATCTCGCAGGGCAACGAGAAAAATTTTTATAATAAGACAAATATGAAGGGAGTCGACCACTCTTTCAAATGCAACTTGTGGATTTCGTTAAGAAATTTTATGTTTCTATACAGCCAAACTCGCATAAATCCGATCGCTTCTGACCAAGAAAAACAATCCGACTTGCACGAACTCCGATTTATGCGAACTAATTTGAAAAGAAAAATGCGGATGGGACTTTCAAGTCTCTTCATTTTTTTCCGACTTATGCAAATATCCAAATTATGCGAACCCGACTTACGCGAGTATGACTGTGTTATCTACATTAAATGTAATAATTCCGCGAGATTACGAAATTCTTAACTTTATAACATAAAAGATTAAAGCGGGGCATTCCTTTCAGGCCCTTGCCCGTAATCCAAAAGACGCTCCGTGGTACGTGGTACATGAACCTTTCGCCATCAGATGAAATATTGCAATACTGTACACTTTATTCATCGATGATTTTATGATTTTATGGTGATTTAGTTGTTGAATATGCTACTAATGAAGATCTTTTCTAAGGCGTTTCTAGCTATGAAAAGGGCGTTGGTCGCATTTATAGCCAAAGTAGAGGGCGTGGACGAGAAAATTTTTCTGGGGGCTTCGCCCCCAGACCCCCTCAGAGTTTCCCACTGCTTTCTAGCCCCATCAATCCAAAATATGCTCCGCGGTCTCTGTATTTCATAGGCAGTTAAGTTTCAAATTTGGTTTTTTGTTGCCTAGGAAATTATCATTAAACGAAAAATGGACATCGAAAAAGCCTTTACTACCAAAACCTATAGACGAACGTGTGCTTTGAGGTCTGCAGGGCACCACTCAGTTTTGCAGGGCAAAAACCATTTTCACCCCTCCAAGAATATGGGTCTAGTTACGCCCCTGGGTCCAAAACCAAGAGGAACGTTATCCAAATGCGCCGTAAATGCTAGACGGAGCCTCTTAATTAATTTGGAGAAGATATCCTTTGCATAAAGTACTAACAACATTATTTTATAGATCAAAGATTGAAATTCTTCAAAGAAAACATTTTCTGGCATACGAAAGTAAATTTAACATTTGCAGACATAGGGCATGGAAACAATATTTGTGAAATGTTAAGGACAGTTTTAACTGGAATAGATCAGTCAAAGTTTGAGGACGACTTTCGATTATTGATATGATGTATGTAAACAAACAAGACATTAGGGGCAGAGTGTAGAAATATCATAACATTTTGCAACCCAGTTACTATGAAGTTACTAGACGTTGAAGCGGTAAAGCAGTGTTTGTTTTATGATCTGTAATCGCTTAATATTTCTTATTTCGCCCAAATTCTGATGCGAGATATCTGTTTCTTAAGATGGCAAATCGAGATTTTCCTAATTGAAAAAAAATAACCTGATCTGCAATGTGATCTGATCATTAAATTATTTTATCATAAACTAATCAATAATTGTTACATCTTTCCAACGAAATACGTGATATTGACAACATACGTATGTAAAAAGTATATCCTACAGATTTTTTAAATCTTATGCCTATTGACAAATGAGCTGAATCCAAAAGCCTCTTGTTTGGAGAATTCTAGCAGTAAACCTTCTTGTCTCACATCTACTAGAGAAAAGAAAACCATTCCAATGCATAAACCACCTATTCTTGAAAAATTTTCTTCATATAGTTGGACATTTTTCTCAAGGAAGAGTCCTCTCAGTTCTTTCAAATCTATAGTTAGAGAGGCATCGCCCGTTATTGAAAAGCTGGGTAGAGGAAACCTAGATCTCGCTACGGGGGGAGGAGGGTGGGGGGCGGCTCGCGTTCGGAAAGGGCGGGAATTTCAATTTTCAAAACGACCTGCTGTATTGTATGAGATTTCGGTAAAAGGTTGCTATCTAAAAGGGCTTATAAAGTTAATCTCACTGTGTATTATGTACTAAATGAATCGTCTATATAATGTACCTACAGGACGTGCCACCAAATGTATCACAAAACGTGCCGCTTATTTAGCAAAGACTGTTACGATTATTTTCACTATGAAAAAGGCTCGGTTAAAATGCTAAATTGAAGCCACTAAATCACGATTACTTTAATCATCTAGATAAAATTTTTCAATTTTTCTGTCGATCTATGAATATGTGATTTTTCTGGGACATCCAGCATTGGGCGAATAGTCACAGAAGTGGTCACCACAGTTGCAACACAATTAAATGCAATATTTTTCAAATAGCATTGCCATCTGAATCCGGCCAACGTACCAAATGGATGCTTGAAACTTCAAAAATTAAGTGCAACAATTTTTCTTGCGGTATAGACGCGGAAATAAGGCATCTTTTAGATAAGGTCACAGTTGAGACAAAGATCAATTTGATGCATCAGTGATATTGACTATCATTAATTCTCACTAAATAGTCTAGAATAAACAGAGATAAAAATCTTATAAGGGATCCCCTTATTTGTGAGTTGATATAGAAAAATAGAAAATAAACTGTTTTTATATTCCCGGCTAACAGGGCATGCCCTGATATCCGCATCTATACGGTATCACTGATATATATCTATAGCAGGGAACAGGGACGCCGGACGGGGCACATTTTTTAGGGGGGCAGAACTGCAAACTTGAGGGCAAAACAATAGGAAAATAGCATATTTAGGCCATTTCCAAGAGGGCAGGAGGGGCGGTCGCCCCCCTCCCCCCGTGCCCCCCTCTCCAGCATTCCTGGCAGGTAAACTAAACAAGAATACAAGAAATAAACGATTTCACTAAAGTCTATAGATTCCGTTGGACACCTTAGCTTATCGCAATCCACCTTTAGAAGGTAGCAAGAAGTTTTTTCACTAAGTTTAGTTGTTTTTGTTTTTTCACGAGAAATTTAATTTCATCTGAAATATTCGCTATACCGGATGAGTCAGAAAAACGTATACACTGTTTGAAATATCGTACAGGGAAAGCTATGAAACCAATTCATGAAATTTTGATTTCAACATCTTACCGAGGCTTAAACTTAATTTTTGAGATTTTGCTCGTAATTTTAGAAGCATTATTTCCCTCTGAAATCAGAATTTTGCCTAAGTTCTATTTCTCAAGTTGCCCAAATACAGCCAAAAATAGGCTGTTCACTATCATGTAAATTTTGACTTTTTGATGCTCAACATTAACGAAAGAGCATATTAACATTTCGTAAGTTTCTCTATCATTAGTAGGCCATGTATGAGCTAAAAAAAACACTATTTCGCCATTTTGATAGCTGAAAAGTGGATTAAATTGAGCCATTCACTTACAGTTTTAGCCAAAGCCCATGAAAGCAAGCTTTCAGAAATTCTTCATTTGAGATTAAGATGATGCATTGTAAATTATTAATAAATTATCAACATTAAAGACAAATGACGGAGATATAAGGCGACTTAAATCAGGGGCCTGGGCAATCCAAATATAGCCTATTGTATTCCATTGTATTTGATGACCTCGAGAGATTATCAAATGTACTGGATAATGAAGGCACTCAGACATCTTTTGTTCTATTTTTAAACTAGGCGCTATATATCCGTCATTTGTCTTAAGTTAAACACTCAGTCAGGCAACGGAGTTGTAATTTTTTAAATCGGTTCCATGTGGTACGATCTTTCAAACAATGCATACATTTTTCTGACTCACCCGGTATTACAAATGAATTAACAACATGATACATCTGGTAATACGACATTAATATCATATAAATCTACAAGTTGTGCTATAAATAACCTATCCCCATAAGGATCCAGTCCCATTTCATAGACGGCTTCAGCAGTTAAAGTTCGATCAAACTTACTTGCTACTTCATATAAAACCTTAAATAGTCTGTTGTTTGTTTCGACGAAGAATCTGAAAAAAATAGAAAAAATAGATTTGATTTAAAGATTCTTACGATGATACAGAACTTGAACAGAACGAGGAATATCAGAACTATAACTTAACATATTCAAAGATTTTTCGTTAGACAGTGATCACTGCTTGGAACAACTGACAACGATTGAAATATGCAAAACAATTAAATTTCTGATTAGCTAATTTCAAAACATAGATGAGTTTGAAACTATTTTGCAACATTCAGTCGTTTTCAGACGTCTCAATCCATGCGTGGCCATAAGACATTTATCTCGGGAGCAGTAGAGCGCTCTTCTTGTAATTTTCAGACGAGCTATTCCTGAATGAATAAACAGAAAACAAAAAATATTTTTAGGTGAGCAATTAACAATTTCGAACAGTACAGGTGAGCAATACACAGCTCCCCTGAAGCATTCGAGGGGAGCCTGGATGGGAGCGAGGGCTACGGCTCTCTTTGAATGGCCCGGCCTGCTCTTGTTAACTTATGAAAAAATGACCCCTTAACTCAGGTGATTAAGGAGCCTTCTCTCGAGTCTTCCGTGACTTCTTTCGTTGGCCCACTCATTGACAGACCTTAAAGGGATTGTGCAATGGTTAATAGGCTAGTCTATAAATAGAACAAAGGACATACCCAGACACAGCATTGTTTCTTTGGCTATCCATTGTTCATGGCGCGTTAGCAATTCCATTTGAATGAGATTTTTAGATTGTTTTGCTCTTTGTAGAAGCAAGATTTTAACATTGCATAAACCCTTTACAAGTACTCAAATAATCATCGCACCCTCTAAACACTACAGTACATACAGCTAGAAGAAACTCAACAAGGGTGATATCTGTTGCACTTTGGTTATGCCGTAAGAACTAAAGCATTTGAACAACAAAACAAGAAGTGGAATCTGACCTTGTGTATAATTTTTCATCATCTGATACGTCACAACCATTCATTAGTTGCCGATTGCTAGGAGAGAAAGAGAGGTAAAAAAGTAAATAGAGATAAAATTTTGTTTACTTCTTGTACTTAATACTCTGCATTCAACACAATACTTCACAACACAGAAAGTTACTCCTTACACTCAACTGGCAAAATATGTGTGGAATTTCTATGTCGGTTCCTTAAAATCACAAGGCTGATTATGAACAACAAGGTGGAAACGCGTTACATTGGGCCTTCCTAACGATAAATCCTTCGACAAAGATTCGAGAGGAAGATGGGACTGACATTTTAATCCATTGTGCAACAGGCATTGCTGGTGTAGTATTGCAGTTGTACGTACTGCAAACTAGAATAACTCATCCTTACAATGTTCTCACTCTGTTTAAACTTCTGCCTAAAGTTACAAACGATTTTCCATTGCAACTGAAAAAATTGACGGTTATTTTGATTTCTCAGTTCAGTTTTGTGGATAAGGATGAGCCACAGGTAAAAGATTATTCTGAAAATCTGTTTGTATCTCAGCAATACGAGATATGATAATTGTAGCTGCCACAGAGCAAAGCATGAAACTGCATCTTCTTTGCTACAAATTCAGTTTGTTAAATAAATTAAGGAAGTATGATGATATGGCCAAGCAAAAACGGCAGATAACACAACCTCGTTCCCAGGGTGTTCTTACGTCATACGCTGATCATGAAGCCGAATGAACACCCTGGTACACATTGCGCAAATCTGTCCAGAATATCGACAGATTAGCAGCCATTATGGACTTATGGTTGGTCAGGTAACACTAATTATGCAGCCTCGATTTCACACAAAACAATCTCATTGTAATGATTATTGCCTAGTGACTTAATTATGTTGCTATTCAACCTCGGCCCTGGGGACGAGGTTGGTTGTTATCATTTGAATAATTAGTAAATTTTGAATAATAATTATAATTGTGCTATTGTTTTCGAATAACCAATCAGATTGCAGAACGGCCACTTGTATCCCAGAGTAGAGGTAGAGCAACGAACTCACTCTGGGGATGAAATTGCAGACAACATCCTACGACGTGCCACCTTTAAAACAAACAGGAGTGCAACTAACGATTTTAAGAACAAACAACGGTTGCACAAACTGATCAAAACAGACAAGCTAATAAAACATTTACGCACCTGTATGTACATAACTGCTGATGTCGTTTTCTATCTGCGCTATTAATCTTTCCAATTGCTGCTAATTTATCACATAATATCAAATTTTGGTTATCTATAAAAGCATCGTATGCTTCTGTTTTTGTTTCGAATATCTTTTCAGTCGTACCTACAAACAAAATGAGCATAAATTTAAAAAGCAATTGGTTTCTAAAGCCTGGTTTCCATATGATCGTTCGTGTCGTTCCCGTCGCTCCCGTCGCTGAAGATACGTACCAGCGACCGTAGCGACACGAACGATTTGATGGAAACTATCACTTTTTCTGCCAGCAATCGTAGCGACGCGAGTGACACCCTGTCGCTGAGATAAAAAAATTTCTATCTCAGCGACCCGAGCGACTGCCAGCGATCGAAATTTTTTAATGGAAACCACTTTTCAAGAAGTCAGCGATTCCAGCACCATTCGAAACCATTCGATCGCTCCTGTCGTTCGTGTCGTTCGTGTCGTTCGTGTCGCTGAAAAATTTACAAGCGACGGGAACGACAGGAACGATCATATGGAAACCAGGCTTAATGAAGCCTTCCTTTTCCCACTGAGAAAAATATCATTTGCAGAGTTCAGAAAAACGCTGAACCTTCCTCAAGACGAAACATTTCTTAGTTAGAGTGTGGCATAGGTTATTCCTTTGCCTTTAGAAATGTTCCTGACGGTGTGACCGTGACCGGTAAGTGACCGTGTGACAGGACCGTTAGTGTTTTCCGAACTCTGTTCATTTGCAAAACCTAATGTAGGGAATCCCAACAATTACTCAATGATTGCTATTAGAAGCGTCTTTCGGCGACGCACAAATTTGAAGACAGGAACGATAATTCGACATACCAATTTGTTTTTGAAAACGGATCACACTACAAAATGTCCCATAAAAACGGAACATTGAAATGGGCTAACAAGCTAACTGAAAAAGGATATACTAGACTGGTACTATGTTTCGGTATCAGTCCTAGCCGCGAAAAAATAGACTTAGCCAATAGTAGTGAGCTCTTGATATCCATGAAAATGGCTTTGCATGATCTTAATATGATTCAGACCTGGAGAAACAAGGTTGTAAAAATTTTAGGTTTCAGATTCTGAAGAACTTGCATTTACTTTTCTGCAATTGCGCATACCCGGCAAAGATTCGTTCTGGGGCGAGGGTATCTTCACTGACAGGTATATTCCCCTCATAAAGGTAGGTTTCGCAAGAGACAATTCTCTACAACGGCGCCTAAGGGACTGTTCATTATTTACAGAGGGGTTGGTACCGAAGAGAAATGTTTTATGGTCCCAAAAATCTTCTTACCCAACTCAAAAGGCGATGGAAAAACCATTTATCAACACCTTTTTATGTCAAAAAAATTATTTCACCCAACCCAATTCTCTTCGGTCCCAACCCCTCTGTAAATAATGAATGGTCCCTAATTTTAGTAAAAAGTCTCTAAAGAATCGGCGCAAACGTGAAATTTTTGAAATTATATTATTTAACAGGTTACGAGGTCATCATAAAGATGGATGGGTCATCTAAATCTCGCAGGCTCGCCCCATGCACAAATTTGGGTCAAGAACACCCTCCCCCTCCTGCGATTCATACCAACCATAATATCCGTACTTGAAAGCAATGTCGGCATCCTATACTTACATGCAACATATCTACTCTTTGAAGTAAGGTGTGGTATATCAGTGACGTTGATGGAAAATAATGGATCTGGATTCCATTCCTCTGCATATGGCACAGCATGGCTGCCAAGTAGGCACGTGCAATAAACTGCAAAAAGAGAAATTCTGTAATGAGTTGAAAGTTCTCCAATGGTAAATAGCTTTAAAATCATTTGCTAAATAATTTAGTCGGATAAAATTCGAAAGGACACTATCGGTCTACAGAATAAACGCAGCTTTTCATCCCTTTTTCGTCAATCTTTTCGAAGTTTAAAACGATTGGGGAAAAGTCAGGAAAGCATTTCGTGGGGGGTTTTACAAAGAAAATGACTAGACTGAGGAAGTAAGCACAATTGAAACTCTGAGACTGACTTACGCGTCCCTCTTATGAAAACGACAAATGGGCAGAAGTCAAGCAAGCACCCTCTCTATATGCTTTTAAACGTCGTTTATGAGTATGACCATAATGTATTTATTTCTAGATTTTAGTTTTGTAATTAGGTTATAAATTTTTTAGTTTTATATGTATTAAATTGTAAATTTTTTGGCACGGCCCCCTGAAAAGCAGCCTTAGCTGACGGGGTTACCGTGGTTAAAGAATATAAAATCAAATCAAATCAAAATCAGAAATGAAATTTAGCAGTTGATAACAATTGATAGCCTCTTAGGATATTACGTCCTTGAATAATAAGGAGCTTCAAAGGTTGCGAAAGTAGGGGACTAGATTACGGTTTACGTTGGTGGCATTATCTATTATGCCTAGTTTACAGAGACAATGTGGGTTACACTTCTGCAAAGACTATCTTGATCCGACACTATCATCACTTCACTAAAAACACACAAAAATAATCATTCCCAATAAAGCACTGTTGCTATGGTGATCAAAATCAAAAGAGTCGAAAATCGAGGGAACACATTGTTATCAGTTCAAAACAAAGAAAATCAGCGAGGTAGTAATCATCGCAAGATTAGATGTTAACTTACGCTATCTCTAACTGAAACGTGTGTTCAAAATAAGCGCAATCACAATTAAAATATTATCATTTAATTAAAGACCCATTGCTAACCATGATCCTTTGCGCGCCAAATGAGAAGCAAAGCAAACAGAATCTGGGCCAAAAATGACTTCCATATCATAAAAAAGTCGACTTTGGACCGCAAAGAATCATGGTTAGCTAATGAGTCTTTAATAAAGACAAGCCTAGTGCAACAAGCCTGGACATCAGATAGTCAAATATATACAGTATCTATTGGGCAAATTCAGTAGGAATTTTTCTGACGTAAAATCTTTGCAAACGCTTGAGATTCAATGAGCCTTTGCATTGCTACTTCATTACGCGATTAAAACGTCTTTCCGCAATTCTTTCCGACATAAATGGCAATAAATGCCAAGCAAAAAGACAAATTATAGCAATTCTTTCCGTTATCATGAAAAATTAAGCAAGTGGCCTATTCCCTTTTTTAACCCCGTTCATTTTCTTTAAATGCATTCTGGACTCCTCTCGAGTTGCTGTATTTTTAGACTGATACTTTTGTTTGTCAGCATACGAAATTATACCACTTCAAAAATAAATTTCCAAGAGCTCCAGAAATAGACACTAAAAAAAGATTGAATTAAAAGGCACCTCTATAAGCCGAAATCCCTGCAGGTGGAGGAGAAAAGAACAGGATTCTTTTTTGCAGCAAGATCAATTTCCATAAGATAAACAACTTCTCTTCAAAAAACTTGATGAATTGATTAAAACAGCCAGCTGGATGAGTTATCTGTGGCGATAAAGATAAATTTGCATTCTATTTTGAGGAATGAAGATCAAAACAATATAAACCTGACGAAAAAATGGCTGCTGCACCAGAATTACGGTATTTCAGATCTGATGAAATTTGCTTCTCAATTTGTAGGATTTCGTGTAAATTTGTAAGATTTTCTGCACATTCACATGAACTCCTACGAATTCGTAAGGACATTTATGAACGAAAAAATGTTGTTAAATTGCAAAAGAACTGTAGCACATATCAATCTGAAGCACTGCTATTTAGAATACAATCTGAATCAAATCATCTGTGAAAAACGTTTCTCGAGTCTGTTTCAACATATCACTGCAGATCTACTTCTCTCAAATCATGCCTTCGTTGAATCAGATGCTTCTTCTGATTCCAGTCCTGATTATCGAAGTATCACCAGCAGGGGAAAACAGAAAGAGTCACAGATTGGAGGAGGCCTAGTCAAGAGAAAAATACTGTATGGTTTCTTTGCTTCTCTGTTTAATTTGGAATTAATCTAATTTATAGAGGTCTCAATACATTTTCCGAACCTTTTGATGCTGACAGCATCCAAGTGAGCCACATCTCAACTTACCTTTAAAATTGGTAGTTCGTCTATTGCTGGTATATAATTTTCTTCTGGTGAGACAACAGTGTTGTTCTTGTGTGGGCAGCTTCGGAAATCATCGTAGTATGATAACAAAGCTTCATATGATCTTGGGTTCTCCAATTGCTGCCTGATAAAAGAAGTATAAAATCATTGAAATAGAGGGAAATATGTTTACAATATTTCTGCTGCACAGAGACAACAGAGACAACATTTCGCCTCTAATAAAAGGTTGGGAGACTTTCTATTGTGATGTAACGGCTGGTTACAGGATTAATAAACTAACTGGAGGTGGCATTGTTAAGATGAGATATCTGTGTTGTTATAGCATGGATATATTTTGATTGCTTCGTTTCTAAAGTGGATCAAACTGCATGTTTTTCTGAGAGACATATACTGAAGACATTTGCATTAATTTTGTAACATTTAGTACAGTTTTTGTCTTGAAACTTTTTAATAGATTTGAATTTCATTGTAGACATTACGTTAAGCAATTACTTTCAGTTATCTAGCACCTACAAACCTGACTTGTCTTTCTAGGAAGGGCATATGTTCATGTAGTGAAGTATACTTTGTACAGATGATACCAACGGATTTCATCCTTGCATGCCTCTCTTCTACATTCTCAACTGACATCTTTCCATAACAGCTCAAACCAAAGAAGTTTTTATGCTTGAAATATCTAAAGAAACATAATACAAAAAGTTTCTTGACTGATAAATTAGTAAAGGTTGCACTCATCATCAGAACAACAACAACTCAAATACTGTACCATAGCTAAAAATTCTGATTCATATATAGATTATTGTTTCAAAAACAAAAACTTTAATTATTCTCTCCAATTGTCTTGCTGCAGTAGAGATTGGTTGGCATCAGACACATTATTTGGGACATCAATCTCCAAAAGTTACTCATAAAAAAGCATTCTTGTCAAATTACAGATAAACCTCACTGTCTCAAGCAACAGGTATCTCGCACAACTCACTATCACGAACAAATTCTCATTTCCCCTTGTTTTTCTACAGAGATTTCTATCTTTTAGAAACATGACTTGGTATCTCAAACACAGTTACCTTGAAAAACTTGCTATTTCAAATAAAATTTTAATCCCCACCATCGTAAAAGAGCCCTGATATCTCGAGCAAGAGTTTAATTTGAAGGTTTTTATCGTAAAAATTTGTCCTTTTCAGCTCTTGTTGCTTGGAATCATTTCACATGGTACAAGATCTTTGAACATTCAAACAATAAATTGTCAGGTGGGTATTGGAATAATCACAAGGAGCTTATAAAAGCTATTAGTACTCTCCTATCCTTTGTATATTTTGTACTCTTAGATTAACTGACCTTCTTTTGCCAAAATGACAAAACTTCAGTTGTCTCGTTTAACCTTGCTTCTCAACCAATTTTTCATTTCTCTTGAGAGTTCAAGGCCATTCAACAGGATATTACAAGCTGTGTGATTGCACATTAAATTGTGAAAACTTTATCATTTTCACTTGCTTTTTTAACTTTAAATAATCTTTAGATTACTACTAAAATTTAGCCTGTTGTCCCAAGGAATTATGGGCTGGATAACAGGCTACTAAAATTCTGTTTTTTGATACTCACACAAAATCTTGAGTTATAGTATGTAATCCACTGACCAAGGCTTTGAATTCAACTCCTTGCAGGTCAATACTTTCTGGAACTGACCATTCTATCTCATTCCCTAAAATAAGAAGAATTTCAAATAATGGGATCAAAGATCATGAAATCAGGAAGTTTTTCCACCCAAGGTGCATTCCCAGGTGCCCCCCAAGATTTTGCAATAAACGAGAAATTGCCCTTTTTGTTTGAGGAAATGCCCCTCTAGCTTAAGGAAAAAAGTGCCCTTGAAGTGTCGTGCCACTCCAAGTTTAAGATACTTCCTACGGCCCTGTGCATTCCATGTGAAGTCCATGCCAGCTACAGTATCTATGGCAAGACAATAGGAGAAAAATAAAAAATTGTAACTCCATGCTACAGATCTTCGGCGTAGGATACAAAGAATGCAGCATTGGTTTCCAATCAGTATCAGTTTTAAGACCTTTAAAAAAGTAGCCTTCTAATTTGCTTAATCCTTTATTATTTCATTGTGTTCAACATTTGTGACGAAAATCTTCTGTACTATCAAATGGACGTTGAAAATCACCAAATAATGAATTTTGAGGTTCAAAATAAGATGGAACCTAGATTGGAATCGATGTTTCCTTCGCAGAGAAATGCACAGATGCAGACAAAGAAACAACAAAAAGGTCCCTCTGTTTGAACCAGAGTTGCTAAAATATTCGGGGACGTCTTTATTTTCTTCAAAAACTGGTCATAGCAAAATTGTCAGTGGAAAAGTTGGGTCCTGAAGGGGTCAAATGGGATGTGGGAGTGGGATTTGCCTAAAACAAACCACTGTGAATGAGATTTTTTTGCTGGGACTGGAATTTGATGAACTGGGACTGGGAATATGAACGGAAAAATAAAGAGACTGGGAATGGGATTAGAAACTGACTGTACTGTATGGCAACAAAACTATGACTGGGATTTCCTGCAAAATATGACTTGGGAGATGGGATCGAGGACCCCTTTCACAACCCTCGATAAGGTCTTAAACAAGTCTGGAAACTTTGTCATGTGTGCATCAAAGAACTTTAGAGCACAATTTCAATTGAAATAATATTAGAAAATAGGTACTTTGTTTTAAAAACAATGGCAAGTGATTTAATCTAATTTAATTACGCAATCATAAGACCCAACGAGTTTATCCAATGAATTATGAGACATACATACACAAATAAATTTATGTCGTAACTTTGTAGAAGAAGAACTTTTTTGACTTTGTAGTAAATAAATAAGGAGATAGACCTTCTAAAAAACTGGCCAAATATTATACATAAGAACCCTCCCAAGTTTATATTAGCAATAACGGTCATGTTTACCATGTTTAGTGTCGAAAACAACAACAAAAATTGCCATAATAAAGTCGTCTTCTCGTTCATTATTGACATTGACATCATCAATTTCTTTGCCCTTTTTCTTCGTCGGCCTAACTTCTCTTCTGGTTGCACTTGACGTCAAATCACTTTCAAATCCAATATTTTCAACGCCATTAAACGGTGCAACATTGATAAGCATGCCATTCATCCTCTCGTTATCTAACTCGTCCGCCATGACGAGTGTTGTTTCGTCCGACATCTTTGAAAAGGAACTGTTTTTATTGCGAAGGGAAGTTGCATCAAGATTACATCTTGCAAATTGACCCCCGGATCGTTCTGCAATTGTGATATAGTAAAAAATAATTAAGTGAAAATAAATGGGTTTAAATGAAAAGAATAAAGATTGAAACTCTTTAAATTGAAATAGGAGTATTTTAAAGAATTTTAAAGATATTTTTGGATAGTGATAAAGAGAAATCATAATAGTTTGAAATATTTAGTCTGTCATAAACCGGGAACTACGTCTTGTCTAAACTAGTGACTTCTGTTGTTGTTGCTGCTTCTGCTCCCAATTTTGACCAACAAATATGTAACGAAAAGATCTCTCCTTGCACAAGGACCTCCTGATTTTATTGACTAGCTTTTCTCTTTAGTGCAAAAATATCTTTAAATTCTCAATAGAAGAAAAGCAAACGGTGGAAAGATTTTAAATACAGTTGAAATAAATTTGACAGAAATTGTGATATTTTTAGATATGAAATTTGAAAATTATAGTGGTTTAGAATCTGAGCTTGTGTTTATCCCGGGGGTCAAGTCACTTTAGATTTTGCCACAGTGGGAGATGCATTGTTGTTGTTGTTGCTAAAGATTTTATGCTTCTTTTTGCAGTTGTGAGTAATCTTACAACAGAAAACAATCATTTTCAGAAGATAACAGTCGCTTCTTAACACTTAATTCTAATGCAATGAAGAAAGGAATGAATTTCATCAACGGAGAAATAGAACCACCAGCCAAGAAAAGAGCAATCTCAATGAATATTGGTGACGAAGATGAGACAACATTTAGGCCCACTTTTGGCGGTAGGCCACCACCACCAAGCCCCAACAAGAAAGTTTATTTAGACTACAATGCAACAACACCTTTGGAACCATCAGTCCTTGACGCGATTTTCTATTCACTTAAATATGCATGGGGCAACCCAAGTAGCTCGTATTCAGAAGGAAAAATGGCGAAAAATGTAATTGACGAATCCAGGAATCATGTTTCCAGAATGATAAACAGAAACTCAAGTGAGATCATTTTCACATCAGGTGGGACAGAAGCTAATAACATGGTGTTTCATTCTATGACCCAAAACTTTCTAGAACATCAAAATAGTCTTCAAGGTCAAGATTCGAAAGAGAAAGTAAAACTCATGAATGGTTGTAGCCCTTGTCCACATATTATCACTTGCAATATTGAACACGATTCAGTTGTTCTGGCATTAAAAGCCCTGAAAAGTCAAGGAAAAATTGAAGTAACAGAGGTTCCAGTTTCAAAAGAGACAGGTCAAGTGTGTGTAGCTGACCTTATTGCGGCCATTCAAAGGAACACTGTCCTTGTTACCATCATGTTAGCAAATAATGAAACAGGTGTCATTCAGGTGTGTGAGATCTGAATCTATCTTGACAAATATGAGAAAAACCGCACAAAGTATGCATGAAAAAGTTACACTTATCCAAGTAGTGGCAATGGGAGACAAGAAATTGGGGGGGGGATGGCCAATTCTTTGAGGGCGGCTGAGGAAGTCTTAGGCAGTTTACCCATACCCATTTGGGTATGGCTGGCAGTTCTGTTTGGAACGGTTCCAGTGGGTCCCATTTAAATGCAAGGCCTAGATATACTCATTGGGGTATGGTTCCAAATCGAAGTGATCCCATGTAAACCCTGCCTTATTTTCCAAAAGCAAGTATGCAAGTTCAAGTCCTAGGTTGCCACCTGGGAAAGTACCACCANTAGTGGCAATGGGAGACAAGAAATTGGGGGGGGGGATGGCCAATTCTTTGAGGGCAGCTGAGGAAGTCTTAGGCAGTTTCCATAGTGGAATCGAGGTAGAGCCGCCCGCCATATGCCACCACCAGGAATATTTTCCGTACGCCAGAAGGTAATCCATAGCTTATTGTTCCCCTATAGAATTTTGAGATTTTAGGCCTTGCATACGCCAAATTCAAGGTCCTGTCCGCCATATAAATATGGCGGAAACCCCCTCGATTCCAGTATGGGGCAGTTTACCCATACCCATTTGGGTATGGCTGGCAGTTCTGTTTGGAACGGTTCCAGTGGGTCCCATTTAAATGCAAGGCCTAGATATACTCATTGGGGTATGGTTCCAAATCGAAGTGATCCCATGTAAACCCTGCCTTATTTTCCAAAAGCAAGTATGCAAGTTCAAGTCCTAGGTTGCCACCTGGGAAAGTACCACCAGTCATCCTAAAAATTCTGCATGCTTCTCTCCTGAATAAAAACTGAAAGTCCTTGGATGAGGTGCCAGTAAAACTGGTTGGCTCGGCTTTGGCAATTTGCAACTTGAGGGCACTTTGAGCAGATGAAATGTTAAGAAATAATCAACAGCAGCCCCTATTAAAACACTAGGCATTTTATTGCAGTTTCTATGTTTGTTCCATGATCCCAGTCTGGGCACAACCAGGTCAAGATTTAAGTTTGTGGGAGATTGAAGGCTGTTTTCTTTATTTTGTAAACTTTTGTATATTTCTGTCTGAGGTATGGTTTTTTGCTGCTACTGTCATTTATTCTTCAAAATCATTTACATCAACCCAGATGACAAGAACCATTTTCACAGCTGAATAAAGGGAATGTGGGAATGTGGAAAGAGGTGTAGCTTGTAAACAATTTGTCAAATTTTTGCAGTTTAAAAATTTTGATTCACCATCTTTCCTACTTGAGTGCACTATGAAACTCTCAACAAATCTTGTTAAAATATTCTGTCAGTCTTTTTTTTATTCTTATGAAATATTACAGACAACAAAATCACATATAATACCAGGGGATGCAACCCCATAGCCATTACATTAAAAAAAGACAAACAAAATAATTGCAAATTTTTGGAATTGTTATTCTGTTTGTAATTCTGGCAGTCTTTCATACTTCTCAAGAATTCTTATGTGCAATTTGAGATTCTTACAGATGTCCTGAGAAAATTCCCTATCGTCAAAAAGATTTTCAAATTTAATAAAGATTCTCTTTTGCAGCCCATTGAGAAAATATCCAAAGTTATCCGGTCAGTTAACAAATTAAGGGAAGACAATGGACAGCCAAAGATATATGTCCACACTGACGCTGCACAAGCCATTGGAAAAATTCCAGTTGATGCAACAGTTCTTGATGTTGACTACTTGACCATCGTTGGACACAAATTTTATGCACCCAGAATAGGTACATTTAATTTTCTATCGCTATTCCTAACATTTACATTACATTACACCAGTTTGTGGCCTATACAGTCTCGCTAGGTCGTCTCAATATGCATTGAAAGTGGGGATGATGTTTTCTAAATAGCGAGAATGACAAATGTATGAGTTTTAAATACTTCAGTGTTATGGAAAACCAAATCACTATAAATTCTGAAGTAAGTATTTCATTACCGAGATTTTCCTCCTTTCTTAGCGGTCCAACACCTAACCCCCTCCCTCCCTTAACGTTCAAATGCCGTTAAATACACGAAAATCGAATGTCGATGGCCCCTAAGTTGTCAGCTTGTGGACAGGCTTCAAGAGATAAGGCCTGTTCGCAGGCTACTAACTTGATCTCCTTTTCTCTTAGGTGCACTCTATATCCGTGATCTTGGTAAAGAAGGTGGTGCTCCCCTTTCTGCAATGTTCTTCGGAGGTGGACAAGAAAGAAACTATCGACCAGGGACTGAAAATACTGGAATGATAGCTGGGCTTGGAGAAGCATGCAGATTGGTAGCAGAAAATATACATCGTTATCAAGCCGAAATGTTGATGGTATGTTAAACTGTTATATCAATTATAATGTCTCATGGGAGAGTTTTCAAGTTTTGTAAATAGACAATTTAAGTAGGTATTGGTAAGTAAAGGTAGGTAAAAGTAGGAAGAACGAGGTAAAAGGTAGTTAAACTAAGTAAATGCAAGCAAATGAATGTAAGAAATGAGCTAAATTTAAGTACATAAGTAAGTAAAGTAAATAAGGTAAGCGATGCAAGCAAACGAAAGCAAGTAAATTAAAAGCTAAGTAAACGTAACTGAAAGTTAGTAAAGCGTAATCGAGCTTCAAAGTTAAGTTTATAAGTAAGTAAAGCAAGTGCGTAAAGTAAAAGCTAGGTATTTTCTAAGTTAAAACGTAAGTAAAACTAAGTACAAGTTATTAAAAGTTACTAAAAGATAATCGAGGTTTTCAACAGGTTTTCTTCTTTGAGTTATTGCCATATTAGCACTGATCCCTCTTGTTCAAAGTTCAATAACCATTTTGATAAATTCCGAGCAACTTACTCTAATTTTGTAAGTAAGTTTGTGTCGTTAGCATAATAACGGACATTGGGATCTTTCAAACAGATCAAACCAACTCAAACTTGCAAGTGGTTGAAGAAAAGATAGTGAAGTATCAATAGACGATTGCGCTAAGGCGATGGCATCGAGGAATTTTTTACCAAGATCCTCTGCGGTATTGAAGAAATCAACCAATCAAATCAATTGAAATTCAATACGACGCAAAGCATCATGGTAAATAATTCCTGTCCGCCATCTTTAGCGCAATCGTCTGTTGAAATGATGAGATGAAATGTTGATTGGATGCTTTGGCAAATCACTGATTGATTAATTGATTCATTGATCAATCGATTAATTTTCTTTATTGGTTCAATGATTGGCTGATCGATCGATTGGCTGATTGTGTGATTAGTTGATTGACTGATTCTTATAGTATAGCAACGATGTTCTTATTTGTAACTTCATCATATCATTCTATGATTACAGGTCAGGGACTATCTTGAAGATCGCCTCGCGGAAGAATTTAGCGACAACATACACTTCAACAGCAGATTCAAAGACAGCAATCGCCTGCCAAACACTTGTAACGTTTCGATTCTCGGTGAAAATTTACAAGGAAGAAATATCTTAGCTTCCGTAGAAACTTTACAAGCCAGTGTTGGTGCTGCCTGTCACTCGGACTGTGGCGATAAGCCTTCACATATACTAATCGCCTGTGGAATCCCAGAAACAGTGGCTCGAAATGCGATCAGGCTGAGCGTTGGTAGGTACACTACGAAGGAGGATATTGATTTGGTTGTTAATGATTTAAAGCATGCGGTTGAAAAGCTTCGTCGGATTAATGCAAGCTAATGATTAGGTTAAAGTTGGGGCAACTGTTAGACCCGCCAGTAAGCCTCCATGATTATCTCGCCGTCTTCTATTAATGGACTTAATGTACAAGTCAGTAGTCACGTGTTCATGCTTGATGTTTAATCCACAGAGCAGGAGCTTGAAATGACGTCTTGATGCACTTCTAGTGTAAGGAATTGTTTCAATTGATTTTTGAGACAATAAATCATTTGTTTATAGCCTAAATCTTGTTTATGAGGCATGATTCTTATTTGGAATGAGTCTTTAAATTTTGACGTGTTAATTGAAACTTTAAAGTAAACAAACAAGGAATCAAAGGCTACGTGCGCACAGGTCTAAGAACAGAGTATCATCTTTGATTATATCGGAACCTGCGTGAACAATTATGTAGTTAAAGAAACAATTGCGTGTGCATGCGTTTTCTTTATCCTATTTATAGGTTACTCCACAACATACATACACAGAGATTGGACTAAATTTGCGACTTTGACACAGTCATTTCGATAGTAATGACGGTTGGCCCCAGTAAAACCCATAAGACAAAACTGCGCAAAATTAATGTTTCCAGTGCTGGAAGATGGGAAAAGATTAATGATTCGTTTAGCCATATTTCGCTGTAACTCGTTAAAGACTTTTTTTCTTGANATGGCTTGAAAGGAACTTCAAGTACTTTGCTATAATCCTACATGCAACAGTTCTGATATCTTGATTATTTTCAGATTTACAGCGTCTTCTTTGCTTGGGCCAGTTTTGAGAATGTGACGTCATCAAATTGCTAAATCGTAAACTAGAAAAGCTACAGATTTCTGCTTACTGCTATATTATAGACCTTCATAAACTATGGTTTTCTTGAAGATTGTACCGTTTTTCATATTTTTATGTAGGATCTACGATTATTTTAATTTTTTTCAAAACTTTTCACGAGTTCTTTCAATAGAAAGAAAACCGCTGTAATTCTGAAAATAATCAGGATATCAGAACTGTTGCATGTAGGATTATGGAACGTACCTGAAGTTCCTTTCAAGCCATAAAATAAAACGAAAGATGCATTAACCATCCGTGCAATGTTTTTTAAAGATTTGGAGGCTATGCTCACAGAGATTGGACTAAATTTGCGACTTTGACACAGTCATTTCGATAGTAATGACGGTTGACCCAAGTAAAACCCATAAGACAAAACTGCGCAAAATTAACGTTTCCAGTGCTGGAAGATGGGAAAAGATTAATGATTCGTTTAGCCATATTTCGCTGTAACTCGTTAAAGACTTTTTTTTCTTGGTCGCCGCAACAGAAAATCAAAACAGCTCGGAAAATTAGTCCAGTTTTTGAGCATGTTAAAATATGAGTCCTATACCGCATTCACATTGACACAGTTAAACCAGCTTTATCTAAACCAGGTTGGATTTCAGCCAGTCAAATTCATTCGATTTTTTTATTGACCAATTAGAAGGCCTCATAGCAGGTTTTAACTTGCAAATGTGAATGGGGTACTAGTTTGAACAATGAGGGGCATAATAGTTAAGGTAGTAGTAGTAGTAATAACTAGAACTAGGACGGAAATCACAAGTCTACCCAGGCCCATCATTTTCAAATTCGCTATGGCTTTTTACTCAAAGTGTGAAGAAAATTCACCCAAATAAAGGGAACATGCTATGCTTTCCAAATCTAGTGAGGAACGCAGGCCCCAAAAGGAGCGAGAAACTCCTGCCATAGAACCCTGAAATAGTTCCTTTTTATATATCCGGGGAGGTTCTATCATAATTTCTAAAAGTCTCCAGCTTTTGATGTGTTTATTGTCATTCTAATATTATTTAAGTATTTTAACTTCCTAACAGTATTTCTAACGTTTTTAAACTTATTTTTTAATCTCCATCCACAAAAAAACTCTGTTTAAAATCGCACTAATTCGTAGGATCGTTCGTTATGTATTTATAAGATCCCATGAACAATTGATCGCTGAATCTTTAATTTGATGCCTTTTCTACGAGATCAGGGTCCAGTCTTGTAGGATTCGTTTTCTCTAGGTCATTTGGCCAAAGGTGCTAGGACACCATTAGATCCAGGCTTCTGTGGATTTTTTCAACCATTACATACCATATTTTATGTATAGTTCCGGGTGCACCAAAGTCGTATCTACTTTTGGCAGGCCACAAGAAATCATACACTGGCTGTTTAGTCAAAATCCTGACATAGAACTCGCAATTTTAGTGGATTCTTTGGCCAAAATTTTATCCAGAAATTTAGCTCTGTTTTGAAGGATAAAGCAATTTTATTAGATCGCTTCTAACTTGGGATCAATACGACCGATTTTAACCAACTAAATTTTGCCACCTAAATTCACATGTTAACTAGACAATGATTATCAATTTTATGGGATCTGATGAATAGGTAGCAAACTACAGGCGTGCAAACCTTTAACTTTTTTGACTCGCGCGGTATATCAACAAAAGAGGGTTTCATTCCTCTTTTGTTCCGTAATGGAAGTTTCCTTACAGAGAAACACGGAAAACATGAGCCAAAGCAGTTTGTCTCTTTCCCATCCAACAAGTTGCACTGATTTTTAATTTCGATCAAAACTTGCCTGGCTAAGCCGAAAATCCCTGGTACTTAATATCAAGATTCACGGAAGCTTTTTTCACGTTGTCTGCCGTTGAAATTCGTATCTTATCCAAGATCTATCCTTGCATGGATTATATTCTTAGGTTTCCAATGTTCGTGCAAAAAGGGAGCTCACACTTGTTCCCTGAACAATAGACTGGATTGAAGACGACGAATAATTGGAAAGCCGCAATTTCTGTAAGCAAAAGAATGCGGTTTCATGTCTGATACGGTCAACTTTGACATTGCTCTAAAGTTTCACAATTATTTCGAAATCACAAAACGGTTGCTTCGTGATGTTCTTCGAGTGGCGGATAATTAATTGAGTTACAGCATTTTATTGCAAATGAGGAGAGACCGTCCATATTCGTAGCCCTGGCTTTCGTACGTAAACATCGACCAAGATTTGAGAGCTCTCGTCTTCGAGTTGGACGACTGGTAGACGACTCTATTTCGCAATGGACGACTCTAGACTAAGCAATGGCGATCACACTGAGGCTACACCAAGTAAAGTTTCGTTCAACTTCACGCCTTTAAAGACGCGATCATCGCAAGACTTGACACAAAAAGTCGCTCCAGTATTTGCCCAAGTTCCTGCAAGCCCTTCGTCACCTACACTTCAGCCCAAAATGTTTATGGAGCAGAATCAAGTAAAGGTAATTTGATTTTTATTCTCATTTGCTTTCGACGGTGTTTATAATGATGAGTTGCGATTATTAGAGGTTTACGGAATGATTTTGATTTATGAGCTGTTATAGATTACTTACGCTTTATGTTATTATTATTATTATTAAATGCCATAATACGCTACTTTTACAAGCATGGTGGCTAAACAAAACTTAAACTACTAACAATCAAAACAACAAGAACAAAAATCTAAAAAAACAAAAACAAAAATGGCAATAAAAGTGAGAACATATTAAGGCATCGAATCTTTATAAAACTTTAAAATTGATACTGTAAAATGTTATTGCCCCATTCTTTCAAATGAATTGCTTGAAGGGAAATTTAGGTAATTTTTCATAATTCCAGAGAGAGCATTGGTGATATCCTCATTATTTTCAGAATTACAGCGTTTCTTATATTTCTGCTAATTTTTAAGTTGTGACGTCATCAAATTGCTAAATCATTTCGGTTTTTTTCATGTTATCAATATTTATACACGAAACTCCTTTCAGCTTGGAAAATTAACAAATTAACAACCTATTAACAATATTTATTTAAGTAAAAAAATACTATGAATCGCTGCTCTACCAAAGGGTCGTGTTTGGTTCCTGTACGTTCAAAGGTTCAAAAGATTCTCTCTAAAACCTGTTTTAAAACGAGCGATTGATTCTTTCTCTCAAATGTTTTCAGGGATATCATTCCAGTTTTTGACACCAGAGAAGTAGAAACTTCGCTTTGCATATTCTGACCTAACTTTGAGAATTTGCAGACCTCCACGATTTCTGGAGCTCAACAGAGCTCATCAACCTCCTCAACGTTGTTTCTTGTTTTCAGGGAAAAGATGAGCTTTGAC
>REGM01000019.1:1111972-1278670 GCA_004194415.1 Aurelia aurita | reverse complement strand
GTTTGACTTAATGGCTTGAAAGGAACTTCAAGTACTTTGCTATAATCCTATATGTAGCATTTCTTATATCTTGATTATTTTCAGAATTACAGCGTCTTCTTTGCTTGGGCCAGTTTTGAGAATGTGACGTCATCAAATTGCTAAATCGTAAACTAGAAAAGCTACAGATTTAAAGCCCTTCATAAACTATGGTTTTCTTGAAGATTCTACCGTTTTTCATTTCTTAATTTAGGATCTATGATAGTTTTAATTTTTTTCAAAACTTTTCAGGAGTTCTTTCAATGAAAAGAAAACGCAATAATTCTGAAAATAATCAATATATCAAAGATTGCCAATGAACACTTATAGCAAAGTACCTGAAGTTCTTTTCAAACCATAAAATCAAACGAAAGATGCATTAACCAATCGTGCAATATTTTTTAAAGATGTGGAGGTTATGCTAGGTTTTGATATGCGAAAGTTATTCGTTGTGTTTTCATATGCTTATATTGTGAGAACGTTAGGTCCTGATTTTAACACATACTATTTGATCACAAGTCGTCTTTTGATCATTTTGTGACAATAACAACAACGTTTCTAAAGATTCTGTATGTTTTAGAAATGATTTTGGAATAATACGTATATCTGTGTTTTCAAGAATTAATTTATTTTGAAGCCTGCTGCGGTAACCCAAATGATTGTTATCAAATCAATTTTTTATCCTGGACCTCCCTAACTTGATGGAATTCTCTTATCGTGAAAGAATGGCGTTTTGTCTGGAAACAGGGCGTGTTGTGTTACCGAATAAGATACGGTTTTCTTGGTAGGGTTTCAAACATAAATTTCTTGCAATGTAAAAAAGGTCGTAGGAAGAGTTTCCGAAATTCTACCAAAATTCTACCTTATGAACTATTTATTTGAATTGAATGGCTTGAGAAACTTTAGCTACTTTGGTATAATTCTACCGCTGGACGTTTCAGAAATCTTGAATATGATTCTAAACTGAAAGTTCGACCAGCACAGACAACTTCTGCGGCCATTTCACGCAAAATCTTTCTTATGAAACAGACTTACCCATTTACCACCAAACTTAACCTTCAGATGTCATTACTCAGGTAATTTGCAAGCTAATGAACAGGGCCGCGGAGAGGATTTATGGGCCCCGGGTCAGAATGAAATATTGGTGCCTTGCAAACTAGGGGGTACGGGGTACCCCGGAACAAATTTCATGTGCTTCTGAAAAATTGTGAAAACTAAGGTTGCTAGAATCGCTCTGGTGGCCATTTTCTCCTGTAAATACATTTTTCATATCAACAAAATAGCCGGTCATTATGCAGAAGAATCATAATCTCAAATTAAGAGCATACATAAAACACAGCGTGATGATTTATGGGCCCTTATGGCCACGGGCCCCGGGTTTTTGACCCCCTGACCCCCCCTCTCCTCAGCCCTGCTAATGAAAATATCAAGGTGTCACTATCTAAATTGAGATATTTGGAGATTGAACAAAGATATTTCTGATTATCATCTCCGTTTATTTTGTCGCTAAAGCCTATCAAATCTTGGGACATGTTTTTGGGACATACGGTAAGTCTTCTAAAAATGTGTACATATTTCAAAGGTTGCTGTGCATGATTAGTAATTCTGATTTGCTTGGGTGAGGGTGGGTTTAAAGTCGAAGCCCTGAACTACCAGTTGATAACAAGTTTTTATCAAATTGATCAATTTCTACTGAAATACAGCCAGTTACATTCCTGAAAAACAGAGCGGAATTTGCTCTGCAATTTTAGAGCAAATCTAAAATGAACTATTGTCTGCTTGTCAAATTGAAATTGGATTACTACCACACGTGTTTTTTTTTTGTAGCAAACTGCTTATAAGAAACTCAAATCTCATATCGCTAAAGAATTAAGAAACTCCAGTACTGAGAACAAATTATTTAAGCAGCTATTTTTTTAGTCAAGGAAATCTTCAGCATATTATTATTTCATTTCCACTTGTTTCCCGTATCATATTACTCTGAAGGTATTTGAGTAATAATAATGTCTCATCATTGGAAAGGCTTCAAAAAATATTGTTTTGAAATGTTCACGATGGCACAGGAAATAAGCATGAAGACTGTTACGGAACTCGTAAGAAACTCGAAAGAAACTCTGAGTACTCAAAATCTGATGATTTTGAGAAACTTTCAGTACTGTCTAATAAAAGAGATACGTGTAATAACAATGATTTAAGAGAAGAAGTGACTATATATCGAATGAAAAAAGCTTGAAACGAAGCATCTCCCACAGCAATGTCATTTTTGTAAATCAGAAGCTGATCAATAAATCCCATAAATGGGCACAGGAACTCCCTTCTGGTCAGCTTTTGAGTACCAACATAAAATCCCTGTGTCGATGAGACAGTAAAGTGTTAATACAACGAAGATTTCGGAAATGAGTTATGGTGTAGTTTGAAAACTCCAGTCTTTTCTGGTTATTTTGATATGTTTGTGATTGTAACGAAATGAGATCCAAACGAAATGAGATAACTGAATTCGATTTTTTGCTTGTGAGTTCAAACGTTCTAAATTTTCAATTAAAGCAAACAAACGATAACTCTAAACAAATTTCGTTGCATTAACACTTTAAAAGGGGTTGGGATTAGAGACGTGGTAGAAAAGGGTTACCAAGTAAAAGACCAAGTAAAGCTAATTTATGGTGTTTCAAGGTTAGATTATCGAAATTATGTCAAACATTTTTCTGCGGCCATAACCCTAGCGATAAACAATGAATGCTTTCAGGGGTGCAAGGGATTGGCAAGCTCCTGGGCACGTGCCCCCCCCTCCCTCCAAGATTTTGCAATAAACGAGAAACTGCCCTATTTGTTTGAGGTAATTCCCCTCTAGCTTAATGAAAAAGTGCCCTTGACGTGTCGTGCCCCTCCAAGTTTAAGATGCTTCCTACGGCCCTGTTTAAGTCTCTTAGGATATCTTTCAACTTGAGGTCTAGTCTCCAAGTTATCCATGAAGCCTACTACTGTGAAATCTAGCAACAACTGTTTGCATTGTGTGAATACTTATTCTTAAACCATAAGAGAAAATAATCTCACATCATACACGAACTGAGCAACAATCTTCACAAACAATTCAAATCATCTAAAGCATCTTAAAAGAAAGAAAGGACACTGCTGATGCTTCTTTAAAAGTCAAATCTGCTTATGGCATAATCATAAAACCATATCTGTATAATATAACCGCTGCTGTATATAAAAAACCACTACAGAAAACAAATTTCCTAATTCTGACTGATAGGCCCTGCGGCATGATTTAAAAAAACTGTTATTAAAAATTGTTCTTGTTGTTATTATTGTTAATGTTAAGTAATTTTGAGTCGGGTTATCCTTTTATTGACGACAACAACAACGCTGTTGACCTGCGTTAAATGACAGTAACTGTGCAATATGGCCACATCTTTGAATCAGTTTCCTTTCTCGACTTGCCCCTCCAAGCTTAAGATGCTTCCTACGGCCCTGTTTAAGTCTCTTAGGATATCTTTCAACTTGAGGTCTAGTCTCCAAGTTATCCATGAAGCCTACTACTGTGAAATCTAGCAACAACTGTTTGCATTGTGTGAATACTTATTCTTAAGCCATAAGAGAAAATAATCTCACATCATACACGAACTGAGCAACAATCTTCACAAACAATTCAAATCATCTAAAGCATCTTAAAAGAAAGGAAGGACACTGCTAATGCTTCTTTAAAAGTCAAATCTGCTTATGGCATAATCGTAAAACCATATCTGTATAATATAACCGCTGCTGTATATAAAAAACCACTACAGAAAACAAATTTCCTAATTCTGACTGATAGGCCCTGCAGCATGATTTAAAAAAACTGTTATTAAAAATTGTTCTTGTTGTTATTATTGTTAATGTTAAGTAATTTTGAGTTGGGTTATCCTTTTATTGACGACAACAACAACGCTGTTGACCTGCGTTAAATGACAGTAACTGTGCAATATGGCCACATGTTTGAATCAGTTTCCTTTTCTCGACGAAATATGATATTGCGAGAAGTCATCGAGAATTTCAAGTTGGATTCTTGAAAGAACAGTTGCGCATGAAAAGCATTTCCAAATTTGGTTGCTGATGCAAGAAAGTATTCCTTCAAAGCTTGCCGCGGTAAAAAGGCCAATTTTCGTTAAATTTTTTATCCGAAATCTATATGGTGAACATACAAGTGACTTTGAGTTTTAAAAAATCAGCAAAGGCAGATAAACAAATATTTTCGAAATATTGTTCAGAGATTTTTTAGCATCAAAGGAAAGGGATTTTACGAAGGATTAGTCTGATTATGCTTCATGAACTTTCCTCAAACTGGACTATATGAACGTTTCTTAGAAATACAAGAAAAGGCTATGCAGGAGCATGTTATATTGTATAGCATAGCCTCCAAATCTTTAAAAAACATTGCACGGATGGTTAATGCATCTTTCCTTTTATTTTATGGCTTGAAAGGATCTTCAGGTGCGTTTCTATAATCCTACATGCAGCAGTTCTGATATCTTGATTATTTTCAGAATTACAGAATTTATTTGGTTGGCCTCTTTTGAAATATCTGAAGATCTTATTTCAAGCTTTAGTCCAATTTCAGACCACTAGGAAGTTTCAGTTTCGTTCGAAAGTGGACGACGGTAGCTATATTTTGTGAAATGCAACAAACCGGAAAAAGTTCCTGTCGTGATGAACCATATGTGCTTTTTGCAAAATGTTTTGGAAATCAAGAGAATTCTGTAGAGAATTGCAATAAATTCCTCTTCTAGATCTTATCTAACGATTTACTAGTTAGTGTCGGACGAAAAAATACGTGTGTAATTAATTTTTCAACAACTATCTTCAAGTATAGTACAAACTGAAAGGTTTTATTTAATACCCCATTCACACTGGCAAGTTAAACCAGCTTAAAATAAACCAGGTTATTGAATGCTGCGTTCTAATTGGTTGATCCAACAAATCGAATGCATTTGATTGGTTGAGATTTAACCTGGGCTTGACAAAGCTGGTTTAACTGCTTCAGTGTGAATGCGGTATAAGACTTGTGTTTTGGAATGGTAATTAACCCTCAGTTATAAGCAACACTATGGAAATGTTAGTCCCTTATTTCTTTATCACGTCTTCACTCAAAAATTTATGGATCTTCACTATATACTAACACTCTCCGTCGCAGAGGCTGTATGCGCCTTCGGCGTGGATCATTTCATCCGTCCTCCGGTAATACAGCCTCTGCGAAGGAGAGTGATCTACTAAGGTCGAATTGTTTCTTTGTAATCAGATAGCCACAATGTTGATCCTTGCTTGTTTCAATTTGATAAGAATGAATAATTAAAAGCATGCGCAGTCGTGATCGATAACTTTCTTTTTGTAGCAGCTGTTTTTGCGCTATAAAGCTTGAGAAAGAGAGCTTTTTGAATAATTTTTGCCGAACTAAAGTCATTGTAACTTTACTTGAATGTTATGAGTTGCACCGGAATGCATTTCCGTTACGTTTTGTGATTTTTTTTTAAACTATCAGTTGGGAAATTGGTACCCTGGGTACCAGACTCTCTAAAAAAAATGAGAGTCTGGTACAGTGCGCCCCTAACCTCGTCCTGACGTGTCTATATTGACCAATCAGGAGCCTACATAAATATCCGTGTAGGTGCAAAGGTCACAGCGAAACAATAGCGAGGACGTGAAATAAGCTGCGAGGTATAACGCAGAACATTGATTCAGTTATTGATTGAGAGTCTGGTACCCAGGGTAGGAAATTGGCTGCTGAAATGGAATTGAGAGTCAAACTTTGGCCAAACTGTAAACTGAGGCCCGCCCAGGGGTTATGGGGAACAAGGGAACTTGTCATTTTTATTAATCGGAACATGGGAACATCTTGTACTTTTAATGGGGATCAAGGGAACATTAGAAATTCTTTTAGGGAGCAGCAGGGAACATTTTTAGAACTTCCTGTTAAAATTATTTCTTCGTCAAAAAGGCAGAACCTAGAAAGTTCTTGAACTGATAAATGCCGATGCAAGGATGCAAAATTGTCTGCTCGCTTCGCTCGCACTTCTATATGCACATTTTGGGTTAGACAACATTCTGCAATGTCTTCTATAATCTTTTTTTGCAATTTTTCTGCAATTTCCCATGGATTCAGCACTAACAAAATTTATGAACAAAATTTATCGCCAAGTGTCTAAGCTGAAGCTATTGTAATTTTACTTGAATGTTATGAATTGCACTGAATGCGTTTTTTGTGAAGTTTAGTGGTGTCGTTTTCAGCTTACCAATACGGGAATTTGCTACAGGAGAAGGAGTTGGGCTTTAAAATTTAGCATCCCGCCTTGTAAAATCCAAAATTTCAATCTGCCGCCCATATGATGCAAACAGACTGGCATTTATTGCCTTGACTATAAAACAGCTGCAATTGAACATCAACAGTTCGACCACTCAAAGCATTGCTCAAAGAGGGCAGAAATTTATTCAAGTTAATGAGTTGTTCGAGATCTCAGTAGCTTTCCTAAAGGTAGGTAAACGGACATTTTAAATTGAGAAACGTATTGAATAGTTCAATATATCCTTATTCGAGTTATCGAGATTCAACTGTAGTTATCTTTACTCTCAGCGTAAGTAAGTCAGAGATACCAGTTCATCTGAGATCACGTAGATATTATATCTTTGAAAGTTTTGAGAAGAGTGTCTTAGCTTTATTCTAAATAAAACTGAAGAAAACATCGATAGAAAGCCGTATGTCTAGAAAGTCTCGCATTTTGAATTCAGCCATCGGCAGTATGGAATAACTACTTCACCTTTGGGCTACATGCGGCTCATGTTGATAAACAATCAGATCACGACGATGTTACCTTGTCCCTAAATGTTCCCTAAACTTCTCAAAACTAGCGTACGTCCATATAGTGCTACCTCCACATATAACCATATAACTCTCAATAACTCTGCGCTTCTAAATGACTGCACCACACCCTTTTCTAACCCCTTATATTACGCATGCGTGATAAGAAATGTTAGAAGCGTCTCTTATGAATAGCTATTGTCGTTTGAGAGAAGTTAGTAAATGTCATCTCTCTCGAGCAATAAGCCTCTCGCAATAAATTGTTGGTATTTTGTGGAAAGAACTGACACGATTTGATAAATATTTTGCCACATCAAAAAGATCACGATTAAATCTACTAGAAGTCCAAGGGTGCCATTCATCAATTCATGTCAACCACGGAAAAGTCATTTTCATCTGCAGTCCTCGCTATAGTAGCAAAAGTGAAACAATCGTGGGTACGAGATCAGAGAAACAAAGGGTTTTGTTACCATCAGGAAAGAAACTAATTCAACTTGAATCTAATTTCATTGTAATTCTGTTTCAGTGTAATTCAGTTTTATCTGGAGAAAATTTCAAGGGGGCTCTCTATAAAAATTATAGATCAAATCAAATTCAACGATTTACTGAAAAAAGAAACAACCACACTACAATATTTGTTATGCTAAATATCAAATGTCAAAATCTAAGCAACATGTTGACTAAGAAACATTATTAGATTTGTCCCATGGAAAGTAAATGTATGCTATCAATGAAAAAAAGGCTTCAAGAGTATACAGAATCCCTTTCCGTAGCTTATTTTGGCCCAATTGTTATAGTAAAAGTTTCTGGTAGTGGTAGAGTTTCTTAACTTTCATAAAATTGAATCTCACAATTCATCGCAATTTACTCTGAGGAAATCTATTATAGCTAGCCCCCGGGAGCTAGCCCATAAAATTACAAGAAAGAAACAAATCGTAAACAAAAATAATACTTTCTCTGCAACTCATAACACTTCGAACTGACTTCTGATCGCTTCGGGATCAATTCTAACAATACTGACCTGAAAATTTCTTAAAATTCTTTTCATTTGAGTACTCAGAGTTTCTTAACATTTTCTCAGTAGTTTCTTAAATGTTTGATGTTTGCATCCTGTCCCTCGTGAAAATTTCACAACAACGTTTTATGAAGCATTACAGTACTCAAGAACATTCTAAGTTTTGTCCCAGCACCGAAGTTTCTTAATTTTTCCGTGATCTGCGAGTTGACTTTTTCATACAAAGTTTCTTATGAAAATATCTGTACTGTACACTGCACAAGCATAATCTTTCAGAAAATTTGTCAAATCATATGTTTGGCTTGGCAGTGCAGAAGCTGTCTGCTTGCTCGTCTTCAGGGGTGTGTGGGTTAAACTTTATCCTTATAAGAAACATCATCAAATATCAAATTTTGTCTTCATTAGTAACTCGGCCAGGTTTTTGTTATTGGGTGCAGATTGAAATGAAATATGGTTCCTTCTTTTTATTTGTTCGTAAAGGTAGGGATATAGAACCCTTTGTAAATCAGCTGTGTTGAAGGTGAACCCTTTTTTCAGATAGGAAATGAATGAATGAAACAAGCCTCCTCTGATATTTTTAAATCAAATTAAAAGTCCATATGTGGTAAGATATAAGGTCAGAACTTGAAGTAAATTAAAGGAATTACTCACTTAATTAGGTGCTATCACTTTCCTTATGAGCCCAAACTAAAAATATCGGAAGTGATCAAAAATAATTTCGATTTCATGAAAAATCATTGAGGTCTCCTCTATGAATATTAATGACCTTCCCGAGTACTATGACACACGCAAAAAACCGCCTGGTTGTGGTAGTAAGGGAATGGCCGTAAGAAATTTAGACTGATCATTTAAAATCGATGTTTGGAAAACACAGTACATGACTATAAAGAGAAGAGGAGAGTATTATATTACTTAGAAGACTGTATAAACTATTGGTGTATTTCACTTTCGTTTGGATTGATAATCGTGTGCGTGGTGCTGTGATCGAACACGTTGTTTCCTGCCTAGCCATTTGGGGCACGGCTTAGTTAGGCCCATCATTTACTCAAGTCTTAATCGCCGACTATTGGTTTCAGAGGGCTGATTACAACTAGTTCGCTTGCTGAATAACTCGTAAATATGTCTACCAGTGGTGTCAGTATTTCTTCATCGTTCACAGGGTCTCGACAAGCTCCAGCCGTTGTGAGTATCTCTCCTAACTGACTGACTCTTATTACCGAACTCTATTTGTTCTTCTGTTAGAGCATGGCTTATTTCCCCGCCCATCCGCACTAATGTCCTGTTATCCATTCAAGAGTTAACCTTATCCATCCCCTACCATATAGAATTTCTTCGAGACTGTGTTAATGGTGATATTTCTAAATATTTATCTTTGTAAACTACACTTTCCAAAGCTTTCCCAATCAGGTGTTTTGATTGCGCTCTGAATTAAAATTCCATCAACAACGGTGCTTCTTCAAATTCCTAGGAATTCCTTGCCTCTGATAACAAAAGATCCAGACATCATTTCGTTAATAAGCCCCAATTTTTCTTAGTTTCACTTTTCTTGTTTCATTCAGGCACCGAAAAAAGGCGCTGCTGCTGACAGCTATGTTGGATTCGCTAATTTACCCAACCAAGTCTTCAGAAAAAGTGTAAAGCGTGGATTTCAATTTACTTTGATGGTTGTTGGTGAGTTTATTTGTTTTTGGATTCACGAAGCGAAAGAGCATTCAAGGAGTCTCTGATGGGTAAAAGCCAATGTCTCCAACCCCACTGTAATGAATAAAAGGGGCATTTTTTTTAGACAGAGCTATGAAAGTAGCAAAGAGGGCTGCAGTGATAAATAGGGAAGAAAACAATGTGAAAAAGCAAAAATCAGTCGATTTCTCTCATGAACAAGGGAGCTTTACAGCCTCCTCTGCCCCCCTCATCTGCTCCCTCTTTTACTAAATTCTAATATCGCTAATGGCCCTCATGAAATTAGAAAATATCCCCAGAGTTCGCATCGCACAGTTTTTCAAGTGCCTCCCCGCTAGCTGCGTCACTGTGAAAAGTACCTTGTAGTGGTATGACGCATTATAAACTATTTTCCAAAATTTGGCACGATAAATCCCACGTTTTGTTGTGTTTATCATCAAATTTTGGATAGATTTCAAGCTTTGTTTATAGCAGAATTGTTTAGAAAACTAGAGAAGGGCAAGGGTCGCCTGTCTGCCTGCTTTCAAATTCATGAGAATGATTTAGAGATGTAGGGGCGTCATATGTGAATTGACTGGTTATTGTCATTCATTTAATCACCTGTCAGTACGAATGCTTTCATCCTCTCGTCATCAAATATTACATTTGGATTGTGTCTGCAAACCAGTTTCCAGAAGGTGCTTTGGATAAAATCACATAATCACATAAAGACTTTGCTAAGCCCTTTGTACATTAAAATCACCTGGAAAGGATGAAAGTTTGTAAAGAGAAGGAGGGTTCACAACTTTTTGTACGGCGACGAAACAAGTTCAGTTTCTCTTTGATGTCAGTTGGTAAGCTGGAGAAATTTCTTGGATAGAGAAATGATAATTTTAAAGCTTCCTCGTTTATTTTGCCTCAGTTTTGTTTGCTTATTTTGCCTCAGTTTTGTTTGCTTATTTTGGAGATAAAATACACGAATTTGGAAGCTAGATATTCATAGACAGCCAAACTACGTAAAACGGAAGCTTGTTGTTAACCATACAGGAAGTGGACACAAGTTGCATTCAGAAGCCAAGTAGCTCCAAGTAGGAGAAATAAATGAAATTTAGTATCACCAGGAATTAAATACAGTTTAGATTCCCAGAAGCTTGCTATTTTCTGGAGGTATTTCATCAATAATCCAAGCAAAAAGGGTCAAATAATAGCAAATAGTCAAGTCTATTTACTTTCTTGAATTAATCCCCCACTGTTTGTCCTGGCAAAAAATATTGGACAGGGTGTTGTTTTTTGTTGAAAGACAGATGGCTTTATGGNATTTGGAAGCTAGATATTCATAGACTGCCAAACTACGTAAAACGGAAGCTTGTTGTTAACCATACAGGAAGTGGACACAAGTTGCATTCAGAAGCCAAGTAGAAGAAATAAATGAAATTTGGTTTCACCAGGAATTAAATACAGTTTAGATTCCCAGAAGCTTGCTATTTTCTGGAGGTATTTCATCAATAATCCAAGCAAAAAGGGTCAAATAATAGCAAATAGTCAAGTCTATTTACTTTCTTGAATTAATCCCCCACTGTTTGTCCTGGCAAAAAATATTGGACAGGGTGTTGTTTTTTGTTGAAAGGCAGATGGTTTTATGGATGTTGGAGAGTCACATGATCATTGTCAATGTCCTACTGGAGGCAGATGTTTTCCATAAGGCTCCTTTATATTGGGGGGATAAATCAGAGATTATTGGAATTAAAGTTCAAAGAAAAGCAGGGGTTTTGCTAAATCCCTAGATAATACATTTCAGGACTTTCATAATTTTCTCTGAAATTAGCATAGTTATGAATTTAATCAAGCAACAGCGGAAGGGAACTGAGTTACCAACAGTAAATTATGAATCTGTTTAAATGGCCAATCAATCAATCTTTATTGATTAAACAGCTGCCATATGATTGCAAAAACATAAAGGAAAATATTCCATAAAGGGTGACTATGTTGTCTCAAATTAAATACTAATCTTTAATTTATTGCAAAACTCTACTGGGCTCGCTATGACGTTTTAGAATTGTATTTCGTTCAACATAGTTTCAGATAAATCAACTTTTCTGATTAATCAATGCAAAGTTTTAAGTGGAATTTTCAAAGCTAGCACACAGAGCTGGGTTTAGGGGGTTTAGAGGGCTGTAGCCCCCAGACCCACAAGCAAGGGGGCCATGGATAGAAGGTGAAAAAAGTATAAATAGTATATTTCAGTGTGCAGTAAGTTTATCAAAAGTGAGTTTATTTGTGGGCCCAATTCATTCACTCCTTAAGAGACTAAACATTTGATCTAATCTGGACAGAACCAACTGGAATTTGCTCAAATATGTGATCAACAAAAATTGGAAAATCAACATCCCCAAAATTGACACAATTTCTGGAAATGCAAACGATCACAACTTGAAAAATTCAAATGAAGTTTGTTCACATGGACGTTTCCCATGGTTGCTGGGCAGCTGGAGAGCATGGCCGTGAAAGTTTGCCGGGGGCTTTGCTCCCAGACCCCCAATTTTTCTTTAGTGCTGGGCCTTTCAATTTTCAAGCACCTGGGCCCAAACTACGTAAATCCGGCTCTGCTAGCATAAGAAGAAGTATTGTGATTTTATATATTTGATTGCCAGCATTATGCAGAGCAACATCTACCGTTTTATTATAGGCCCAGGAATTAACTAATTTTTGAGGTGGATGGTTTTGCAGACAGTAGCTCACAGCCCACTAGAGCAAAAACAGAATTTCTGCTAGTCATTGGCGTAACAGACGATGGTTGGGGTTAGAGCAACTCATAAGGGCCCCCTAAGATCTTCAGTAATGCGGTAAAGCTTTACTTTGACTTTGAAGAAAAATTGTTTTTCACATGACGATGGCCCCATATTTTTACCAATATGCGTGGAGGTTTGCATGTGCAGGGCCTGAGTTTAGAAATGATATTACAGATGGAAAATACTGTTGTCGATTTAACAGCAGTNTTTTATTATAGGCCCAGGAATTAACTAATTTTTGAGGTGGATGGTTTTGCAGACAGTAGCTCACAGCCCACTAGAGCAAAAACAGAATTTCTGCTAGTCATTGGCGTAACAGACGATGGTTGGGGTTAGAGCAACTCATAAGGGCCCCCTAAGATCTTCAGTAATGCGGTAAAGCTTTACTTTGACTTTGAAGAAAAATTGTTTTTCACATGACGATGGCCCCATATTTTTACCAATATGCGTGGAGGTTTGCATGTGCAGGGCCTGAGTTTAGAAATGATATTACAGATGGAAAATACTGTTGTCGATTTAACAGCAGTGGCATTTTGTTAATTTATCTCCAACTCAAGGGGGCCCCTGCATGGATATTCTACTAAGGACCCAAACTTCTCTGTTACGCCGCTGCTGCTAGTGCCATACATGCCATCACAAGTGGACTATTATAGCATACATGAGATTGCAAAATATCTGCATTCTATGTATGTGATTCATTGAGCAAATGGCATTTTCTTTCAAAAACAGACTGCTATTTACAGGCTTGTTTTCTGGAATAATTCATCTTTACCTAATATTAATTAAAAACAATGCAGCTTAGCACTAATACCGACAATATACCTCTAAGAATATCCTTCATACTTCATTGCAAAGGAGCCGATCATTTGAGCAACCTTGGGTATAACATAAACAACTTGAAAACAGGTGGTTTGTATAAAGATGTCTCATTAAGATCAGGCAGTTAGAAAATCTTCATTCATGGTGGGAAATTCATTGTGACTCCATGAAGCACAATTATGTTTACCATTTTGCCTACTTGTTGGTATAGTAATAAAGTCCTTGTGGATTGATATCAGTGTGCTGTGTAGAGGCACAGCGGTTGGGGGTTGTTACCAGTAATGTGAATGAAGTTTGAGAGAATTATTGAACATGTCTTCTGTATATCAAAATCATATACCAGGCGACCCAATAAAAAGTGAAACTTTCGAAAAATCACAAAAATTTTATCATGTTTTTGATCTTTAAATTTTCTTTATGCGTGTTTGTGTCAAGGACCTAATAAATTTAGTAGATGATCGTTGTTTTTATTCTTTCCTGAGAGGGGCAACAACATTATGGCATGAAAAACCATATTTTAGGAATATATTACAGAAAATCATAGTTTATAGCTGAAAAGCCTGTGTTTGCATGGGAAAGTTTTTGAGTCATACTCAACGTAAGAGCAACCAGTTTTATGTAGTAGTGCGTGATAAAAGTTCATTTTTGATATCAATTCTTATGATTTGGAGTATGGTTAGCTTGTAAAAGCACATGCAATGTGTCTAAAAGTAATTTGGTCTTTGACACAAATGTACATAAGGAAATTTTCATGATAGGTATTATAATCAAATTTTGATAAGTTTTGAAAGAGTTAAACTTTTTTTTGTCACCCTGTACATCGTGAACCGGAAGGTGAATCCCCACTAGACTGAAAAATTGAGCACTTTTACTTTTTCTGCACTCACACATTTGCAGTTGACATTTAATTTAAAATTGAAATGGAAGATTTACAGTAGATGATGCCCCAGCAGAGGGCCTGGTAAAAAACTCTGAGATGTTTGGGAAAAATCTCTTGAGATTTTCAAACTGCAAGTTTTCATGTTAGCCCTACAGTCGAAAAGTCAGAGATATTGGAGATATTTTCAAAACATCTATAAATTGTAAAAAACAAACAAACAATTTAAAGTATATAATTTGTACTTTAAACAGAGTATGATATTTTGACGGCGTTTTGGGCTAAGCCCATCATTTTGTCCTATATATACTGTTAAAGTGTGTTTTTTTTGCAGAGCCTAAAGGAACAAATAATGCATATCAGTACCAGAGGGTCAAATGCATGTGAAATATTATAAGCCTATTATCTTCTCAATTTTCATGGCTAAATCTCTTACTGTCATTTTAATATTTCAGGTGAAAGTGGTTTGGGTAAATCAACACTTCTCAATTCATTGTTCCTTTCTGATGTCTACGTCAACACACCATACCAAGATGCATCTCTTCGACTATCAAGATCAATGGAGGTACACCATGTTTTGTTTCTGTTCCAAATTTCTGCCAAAATTTGACAAGAATGAACCCATGCATACAAGAAAAAAATGTATCTTCTAGTAATTATTCAATGTTCACTAGCGCAAGCCATGGTTTTCAAATGTTTAAAATGCAAAAATTATCACAGATACTGTATAACTGCAAAAACGTATTAAAAATCATTCTGAAATTATAAGTTACAGACGATGTGCACACATGTTACTGACTAACCCCTCCAGACTTCCAGTGGAATAGGCAATTGCTCTAAAGATGGCATCGAGGAATTTTTTACCAAGATCCTTTGCAGCAATGAAGAAATCAACAAATCATATCAATCAAAATTCAATGCGACGCAAAGCATCACGATAAAAAATTGCTGTCCTCCTTTTTTAGCGCAATAGTCTATTGTACAGACAATAAGAGAAGCGCAGTACAAATACATCAAATACCCCACTTCATCACTACCTTCGTTTTGCCCCGTTCTTTTTTTTTATCAAACTCTAAAAATTGCGTCTCCATTATTGCAAGGAAAAATAGTTAGCTACATAAGAGAAACTCTTTATAAGAAACTTAACTCTCAGATCACTAAAGAATTAAGAAACTTCAGTATATATATACGGTGACAAAATTATGTACGAAACTTTTTCTTTTGTCAAGGAAATCCATTGCATATTTTTACTTTATTTTCACCTGTGTCTTGTATTGACTCCAATAGATCTCTAGACGGTGGCACTGCTTCGCTAAACTTTGTTGTGAAGAGTTCACAAGGGCACAGGATGTAAAGATCAGAATGTTATTAAACTCGTAGGAAACTTTTAAGAAACTCTGAGGACTCAAAATCTGATAAGTTTAAAAACGTTCACTACTGGACCAGATTCTAAGTTTCTTCTGACACAAAATACGTTAGCAGCACTGATTTCCCTTTATTACCTCAGTTAGTAGATATTAGAAATTGTGGTTTGCCAACTGATTGATAAGTCATGCCTGTTGGAATGCAAGTTTAAATGCATACCGGATATAAGTAAATCTTTGTCAAAATACATTCTTATAAAGTATTGAAAAGCAGGGAAGTGCTTCATGTATGCAACTTCTAAGGTCCTGAAATGTACTTATAAGATCCAATAGCATAGGCGACACAATTCAGGACCTTAGAAGTTGCATACATGAAGCCCTTGCCGAAAAGCACTATAATCACGATTCTAATCCCTTGTTGATTAGGCCTGAAAGTGAGCCATGTTACAACCTTGCGACGATTGTTCAATAGTTCAATGGTTCTCCAGAATTAGTAACCACAAGGGGAACCCTAGGATTGATGGTTGAAATGGCACGCAGGGACTAACGGAATCACATTCATTTTGGTCCTGTATTAAGCAGTGGGAGTTCTTTCATTCCCCTCCGCGAGATTATGGTTGAGAGAATAAGTTATTTTCTATGGTCAATCGTCGCTGCTTATGTTAAAACCAGGGTTGGGTTTAATGTAAACAATCTGCACATTTTTACTGACTTAATCTTTAGTGCAAGTCATATGCCTCATGACAGTATTGGACGAGGGGAAAATCACTGATTATAATCTTGTACTAAAGATTAAAATAGCCACAAAATAATCACAAAATAATCAAATACAATAATCAAAGTAATCACAAAATAACCAAAATTATCAATGCATTGACAAAATAATCACTAAGTAATCAAATAATCTTTATACAATCAAATAATCTCAAAATAATTACAGTAATCAAATCATGAATTAATCTCTTGTGATCAATAATCTCGTACACTTTTTTGGGAGTGATTTGCTCCTCGGTTTAGGAAACAGATACGTAATTTAAAGGTAACATTGCTTTTTTTGAGTGCTCAGTGGTTTTTATTTCCAACAATTTTCATTGAATCTCTAAACCACCTCCTGAAAGTAGTCACAGTACTTTTACCAGATAAACTGACGATGCAGCCACATGCATAAATTACCTCTCATATATCATAAGAATATCTCTTTCTGCGTTTCTCATCTAGTCCAGATAGAAAGGAAAGAAAAAAGAACATTCTTACGGTTGTAAAGAACTTATGTGAACGTAACTGCGAAACTATAGACTTTACGGAAAAGGAAACTTTTGATCGATCTACGTATCTCTAGACAATAGATCGATGCCTGCGGTGCCATTGTGCTCAATTTACCTTTCAGCAACGTCGTGAAACTCGGATTTGATAGCAGAAATTGCAAACGTCTTTGTTAACATTCAATTTTTTTTTTTTCTTTCTATATTGCTTCCTAGCATCCGAAGGTAGTTTTTAGGACACTGAGAAGCTAAGCTTATCGAGCAATGTCCTGGTTCTTCCTCTCGATGTGACCACACCTCGCGATTCCTTTAGCCTGGAATTACAGAGAGTTGGCGACTCTCCTCACTCTACGTAGCAGGCTCGACAGGGCGGGGACTCGAACCACCAACCCTCAGGTTGGTAGTCAAGCGCGCTACCGTTGAGCCATCCCCGCTTAACATTCAACATTCAACTAGAGATTTCTTTTTGAAATGTTCATAACTTGGTCGAAATATTTCATAGCTACCAGCTTGTTTATAGAACTTGCAAAACCCGATATTTTATGTGAAAAGGTTTTATTAACTTCAGAAATTGACGTGTCCGGTGGGAAGCGCAACTTCGTCACAAAACGTAGAACCAGGATAAAGAAATACGACAAACACGTTTTTCTTTGAGTTATATCATTCGTCAAATCCATATTACTTCGACAAATCCATATTACTTAGACAAATCCATATTACTTCGACAAATCCATATTATTTCGACAAATCCATATTACTTCGACAAATCCATATTACTTCGACAAATCCATATTACTTCGACAAATCCATATTATTTCGACAAATCCATATTACTTCGACAAATCCATATTACTTCGACAAATCCATATTACTTCGACAAATCCATATTATTTCGATAAATCCATATTACTTCGACATAATCAGTATGTTTAGTGGCCTAAGGCCAAAAATATATAAGACTTAATCATTTTTCACGATTCATTACGATTTGAACGATTCATGAACGATTCGAAACGTTCCGGACAGTAAAATGATTTAAGTCTTATATATTTTTGGCCTTAGGCCACTAACATACTGATTATGTCGAAGTAATACGAATTTGCCGAAGTAATAAGGATTTGTCGAATGATATGAACCAAAGAAAAACTTTACTGGTCATCTGTATCCTGATTCTTCGAGGTTTGATTAAAGTTGAATAACAGAGATGCAATTTAGTTTCAGCCATGCAAACTTTGTATGACGTCTTTGCGTGCAGATCGTAGAATAGATGTATTTTGAGGAGATTTAATGGCACACTTTTTATAAAAGAAATTTTTTACTTGCTCCAGGTACGAGAATCAACATGTGAACTGAAAGAAGGTGGTGTACGATTACAACTGACGATTGTTGATACACCAGGATTTGGAGATAATGTCGACAATACTGATTGGTAAGTATTACTACTTACTTAATCTAATATCCAGCGTTGCCTATTTGATATATCATGTTTTAGTCTTGTTTTCGAAAATTTATAGCATGAAATGAAAAATTGGGCCTAAAAACTGGTTCCGAAATTCGAATTCGAGCTCGAAACTCGAACTTCGTCAATGTACAGCTTCTTGTTTATGTTCATTGGTTTCCATGGGCTTTGAGCAATCGCACTATGGGCAGCTGTCTATGACTCAGTATATGGTTTCTTAAGAAGTCTATGCCTTGTATATAGAATCAATGTTTGGCCATTAAGATTTTAATCATTTTGCCAACTCCATCACAAACATCAGAAAAGTGAGAGACCAACCAAAGCTCGCACCGTGTGCGTTCGTATAAAGATTCCTCACTTCTTATTCTCAAGTTATTTCAAGAACTAGTGTTCCAGAATTATGGCCTTTAATCGATCATTTCACCAAAATTTATCTTCTAGCATTGATGCTTGGTTGCTTGAGCCTAACCCTCCCCACCCCCATCGTTGATCTAATCATGATTTCTCCTTGCAGTTGGAATGCAGTAATAAAATATATTGACAAAAAATTCGAAGATTACTTAAATGCCGAGTCACGAGTTAACAGAACAACAGTTCAAGATACAAGAGTACATTGTTGTCTATATTTCATCGCCCCAACTGGCCATGGGTAAACCTCTTTATTCACTTTGTTACTCATTTACAAAATGTGGACTGGAAAAGTACCCCATTCACCCTGACACAGTTAAACCAGCTTGATCTAAACCAGGTTTAATTTCAACCAATCACATGAATTCGATTTGTTTGATTGACCAATTAGAACGCAACATTTGATAACCTGGTTTAGTTTAAGCTAGTTTAACTTGCTATTGTGTATAGGGTAAAAGTTTCTCTTGCTCTGGCTGAAAAATTAAGGTCTCAACATATTTTTAAGCTGGTTTTCCAAGTTATAACTTCAGTAGTCAAAGTAACATCTCAGAAGACAGCTAAACCTATCTACTAAACGTTGATGGAAATTATTTTCTGATAAAATGTAATTGCAAGAATCAAGGAGTAATCTCATTGATGAAGTTTTTGATGGTCAACTTGTAGCTTTTGAATTTAGACATGTAACCTCTGTGTGAACAGTAAGGAGCGGATGTACAAGTGTGAAAACAAGTACATTTTAAGAATGATTTTTCTAATGCAACATTTTCGTATATGTTTATAACTTGATGATTATATGTCCGGATTGTCGCTAACCGAAGAATTTATTCCCTCGTAGATTGAAGCCTCTTGATATCGAATTTATGAAAAAATTACATGGCAAAGTAAGTTTCATAATTTTTCTCGTTTTGGAAGCTTGTCTGTGCTTTATATCGTTCACTTATCGCACCTGCCAATTTCAAATGTACTTTGGTAGGTGCAAATGTACTCGGCAAAATAGGAATCACAACTATCCCAAGAGAAATAGGTTTTTGGCTTAACATTAAGTTCATTATCAGCAGCAAGTTTTATTTTATCTTTGATTGTTTTTGAATCAAAAGAAACCTTTGTGAATAAGTGTTTTGCCAGCCCCTCACTAAAGTATCAGACTGTTTATTCCCAGAAAGGTCCGTACGTCACGAACCCTACCATAATTTCAATACACACTGAAAACTACAAACTACTCCTTGGAGGAGGATAAGTTACATCCAGAGCACCCCAACGGTCGTAGTATTTCAATTGGTCATTGAAGCAATGATCTGCATGCAGAAGTATGTAGAAACCCTTGAAAAATGAAAAGTGCAGTAAATTTGAAATTGATTTTGCTTCAGGTAAATATTGTCCCAGTTATTGCAAAAGCAGATACGTTAACTGGAGAAGAATGTCAAAGATTCAAACAAAGGGTATGTCGAATTTTATTCACTATGAACGTCTTGTTCCATGCTGACTAAAATTTATTGTTAAACAGTTTATCAAATCATCAGGGAAGAATTGCGACTTTCTGCACATCAGACATTAATCTGGTATCAAGTTTCAACCACAAAATCTTCCTTACAAATCGTAATTTACTATTGCCGAGAAAATGTTGCTCAGAATAAATTTTGTTCTGCATGTTAAGATAAGAAATTTTTAATTGCATAATGCTCTTCTCTTTTGTAGATACTAAAAGAAATAAATGACCACAACATCAACATTTACCGATTTCCACCAATTGGAGATGACGAATCAGAGAGTGAACTAGTTGATTTAAGGGTGAGAGTTAGTGTATAGTTAAAGGACTGATTTGAGTGGTCTCTGCTATTATCAGCGATATCATTATTTAGGCCTTCAAATAGAACCATGAAATTAGGAACCAAGAAACCTTGCTTGTCTTATTTTTTCTCTAGAGTGTGAGAAAACCTTAAAATTTAAGGGGTAATTTTGAGAGAAATTTTTGATTCAAGTATTTACTTGTGAGAAACAAAATACTAAATTTTAGAATATGGAAATGGTGAATGATAATTTAATTTACCATTTATTGAGAGGTAATTTAACTTACGAAATATTGATATTTTCTCATTGATGTATTATAAAGATATACAACATCGCAACACTATAAAAAATATCTTCTTTGCAATTAAATTTCCATCTTAGTGTCTTTTAAGATATTTTCAGAACCTTCTGTAGTCGATTTATCCTAATCTGTTTACCATCAGCTTCAAACGTCAAGGCACAGCTTTGGGGCAACTAGTGACTAAAATTTGTCGAAAAATCATCTTTGACTTTGTTGAGTTACGATTGTTGAGTTATGATTGTTAACGAGACAAGAAGGCGTTTTAAATCATCTGTTATGTTTTCTCTTGGCTATATAGGAACGAATCCCATTTGCTGTTGTTGGTAGCAACGCTGTCATCGAAGTTGGAGGAAAGAAAATTCGAGGAAGAAAATACCCTTGGGGAATCGTAGAAGGTTAGGAAAGAGGATTTATTGTATACTCAAATAATTTCTGCGATAGATAAATTGTTATAAATATGAATATAGTGCAGTGTTCTGCAGATTGTGGCAGTACCTGTAATGGAAGCAGTGTCATGTTCTCGAAAGTGGTTATACAAAGAGGCCATCGTTACGGACCTCTCTTCACAATTATCAGAATAAAGTAATTTCACAACTCACTTGCTAAACTGTATTTGCATCTGGAAAGTTTTTGGTTGGATATAACCAACCATCCAATGAGTTGATGACAGCAAACCATTTGATATAAACTAAAAGAGAAGAAATAAGAATGCATACAAGGCATTTATTTGAAATTTGCCTATCAATGAGCCCACCAATTATTTTATGTCATGTTTCTAGGATCCTTTTCTCCAACAACTGTGATCCCAATGCATCATTTAAAGTGGTTGCCCTATGCCCATCTAATGCCCATCCACGAACATGAAGGAAGGACCGAGGATATCTCAAACGCAACAGGACTAGCTGTTTTAGACAACAGATCAAATTTCATACTATTTCAATTCTGAATTTCAATTTAATCTCTTTCTTCACAGTTGAAAATATTGAGCATTGTGACTTCATCGCATTACGGAATCTTCTAATCAGGTAAACTTTTGTTCATGTTGCCCTTCCACTAAAATTATCTGTCAGCTCAAGTCGAAGTTGCAGTTTCAACAGAATATCTTTCATTTTGTCCCGGCGGGGGGGTACTTCGTATATTTTGCTGACGGGATGTGCACTCCTTTCCGGTTATCGTTTTCGCCTCTTTTTTCTAGAGCCGGGTATCCAAAGAATGCAATTTTTCTAAAGCCGGTTGTCAAAAGGGATATTTTGTTAGAGTGGGCTGTTATTTCAATGTTGTGCAGTGTATTTTTTAAATTTTGGAGTATACTTTTCGCCGATTTTTTCTACAGCCGGGTATCATTTTTGGAAGGGAAATTCTAGAGCCTGGTCAAAAATTATTTCTGGAGTGCACACTCCCGTACTATATAAAGTCAAGTAAACCCCCCCCCCCCGGCATTTCGTATGGGGTGCGAAAACCATAGCAAGTCTCTGATCTCAAAGGTTAGAACTGTCAAAGATTCTTCTGGTAGAGATTGGCTATATCTTGTGACATCTTCAAAGAAATAACGAGAAAAACAAGAAAACTTTAGCCATCTTGCTCTTAAAGGTGTTGAGAATTCAACTCTGCAGTTTTGTTTTCGTCAACGCAAAGAATCAATGACAAGAACAGATCTTTAAACTTTGTTTCAGACGCAACGGTTCCAAGTTGATGAATTTCGTTGCGTACCCCAGAATTGGAAAACAGTTTTCAACACTGCATTGTCAGCCAATGTATCAAAGAATACAGAATGCAATCGAAATATTTAAATAGTACTTGACTTTATCTCAAAGCTAAGCAAAGTTAAGCTTACGAAAACCAAGTGAGCAATTTAACCTTCTGGTTGATAAGTTTTCTTGTTGCAGCCTAAAGGCCGCTATCTGAGATGCTTATGCTGTGATAACTTGACCATTCGGTCTCTTATATATGTGTAAACAGCGTTTAATTCCCATTGCAGGACCCACATGCAAGATCTGATAGACATGACAAATGATGCTCATTATGAAAATTATCGCAGTCAAAGACTGTCGGTGTTAACAGGTGGTGGTACAACAATAACCACGAGGTATGATGTTATTTTGAATTATATCTTCTTTATTGAAATGTGACGTACTATACTAGCTCCAGAAAGTCTCCCATAACTCCGGAAAGGAATGGCCGATTTAAGCCTGGTAATAATACTGGATTTAAAAAAAATTCTCACGAACTAGGTGGCATCTAACTTCCTGAAATAAAACGTTATTGGCACATGCTTTGTATCATTATTTGGTTGAAAGGCTTGGCTATCCTTTGACATGTTGCTTGGTCAATTCAAGCTATGCTATTTAAGCTATGGCTAGGGTTTAAAAAAAACAGGATTCATAGAAAATTTCGAATCCTACAGTTCTCATGTGGATTATCGCCATTCTTTTCCAGTCCACATTTTTCCATGGTTTAACACAGAGAAAGATTTGAAGTCGTCTGGGGAAATTTAGTTTTTGCAAAAGATTAATCTCTGCTCCTTTTCGAAATTTCGTGCTCCCAAACTGTTGAATTCTGTTCTTTGTTACATTTTCCGAAACATGGAATAGAGAAGGTGGCGAAAATTCAACCCTGACTGAAAAATAAAGGAATGGGCATGGTTTTAAATCAGTTTTTCAGAGGGCAATCATAATAGCTTAAACTGACCAAGCAACATCTCTTAAGATAGCTAAGCCCTTCAATTACATTCATATCATTCATAACATTCATAACAATTCATAAATGTATTTGTATTCATAACATTTTCTTTCAGGGAGTTAAGTGCGATCTAGCTCGTGAAGTTTATTTGGGTCGTCCGCCATTTTTGATTTAATTGAAAATGTCGGATACAAAACAAAGCATTTGCCAATATCATTACTGTGGTATTAAGGAAACAATAACCCTTCAAATAGCGTGCGTTTTTTTATTCACCCGGTGTATACTTAAATTCTATATCGACTGCTAGAGAAAATGAGATCCAGTTGTGGTAAAAAAATTTGTCAACTCTTAAAATTTTTGTGAATTTTCTAGTGCTGCAATGAACATAAACCCAGTTGAACAGTTGGAGAAAGATCGAGAAGATCAAGAACGGAAATTGAAGAAAATGGAGAAAGAAATGGAGCAAGTTTTCGAAATGAAAGTAAAAGAAAAGAAAAAGAAACTAAAGGATTCAGAAGGAGAAGTAAGTCATAACTAGGCCGTGTGGCACCTAGGATAGAATAGGCCTATTTGTTGTAGTTCATTTTCTTGTAGGTATTTCTAGATCCCTGGAAACTGTGCTCTTTATATTAGAATGTTAGCATGGTCATTGGACTATACTGTAGCCCTAAAGCTTGACAAAAGTCCCAGGTTATTGGGGGAAACACTTTATTTTTACTCGTTCTGAACCCGCACTTCACCCCGAGAGTTTTCTTTCTATCCTTTGTTTTCAGTTTCAAGTTGCCACTGCTAATTATGCTGTCCAATTATTTCACCGTCTTACATGAAAATTAGAAGTTATTGAATCAATTGTTGATGTCCATAAATTTAGTTAACTCACTTTTGATCCTTTCATTGTGGAAAAACTTGAGCTGAGATTGATTATTCCTAACGTGTAAGAATTCTTTCTTTCTAGTATCTTTTGAGAACTTTATACTTCAGCCTGTAGCTTCTTGGGAAAGTGGCTTCTTGATACTACTTCCTTTGAAGTGTTTTGATTTCCTAAGCAAATTTATTGATGACTGATCGATCTTTTTACCCCAGTTTAACAGGAAGTACGAAATAACGACACGTGGTCTGGAACAACAAAGGAAGGAGATTGAGGAGAAACGAAAACAATTAGAGAAGGACAGAGAAGAATTCGACAGCCATTATCATCTTCAGGACGGACTCAACAATTCAAGGTCATCCAGTAAATCTTCTTTGAAGTAAGTTATAAATGCAAGGGCTGAGGCAAGGTAAAAATGGCAGACAAACAAGCTAGGCCAACTAAGACTGGGAGGAGGGGGGATTTGATGAGTGCAGATTAGGGAGGGAGGGCGGAACTTGATGAGTGCAGATTAGGGAGGGAGGGCGGAACGTGATGAGTTCAGCTTCGTTGGCCTAGACTTCAAGTTTAAGGTATTTTTGTCCTTTGCAAGACCTTTTCACAGTTTTGAAAAATGGCTTTACAAACCGGTTTTTATGGAAAATTTATACCAGAGTGTTATAACTCCAGCTGAAAAATGCAACCTCTACGGGTAACCTTTTGCAACATTTTTATCCTACTTTTATCTTTATATTTTCTATAAGCCATTGCATTGCCATCACAATAATCGTGGCTGCAGTATAAGCATTCCCGTCTCATGACAAATGCTTGAATTTCCCGTTTATTCTCAGCCATTTTCTAAATTGTGAAGAGGTCTCTCTGGTCGTCTGCTCATTATTTCGCCTCAAACCCTTGCATCTAACACATAAAATAAATGCACTGTGATTTAGTGTTAAATGTAAATTGCAATAAACCGCACACACTGACTTGTGCATTAAAATCTACTTGAACACATAACTATACCACATAAAAATCATTGTATATTCGACTGAAATAAACAAATAAACACTCAACTGTTCCTCCACATAGATAAATAATTCAATTCACTTCTAATTATAGCACGCGCTCTAAACTTATCATAAAAAGATAAATCATAGCTCAAGCACATACTAACAAGCGCAAGATGTTCAGTTTCTGAATGTTTAATAAAAGATCTTATTTTAAACAACATAGTATTTTTGAGGTTTTTTAAATATAGAAAACCACACTTATTTTGCATGGTTGAACCTGGGTGGGTCAAAAATTGGGCGTTTGCTGAAATGTTGTTTTATAAATTGTATTGCTGTGGAAAAGCAAAGATTTGAAAAGTTACTCACGCCGATCCAAAATTACTGAAAATTTTGCTTGGAAGCTGATTCTGNAATTGGGCGTTTGCTGAAATGTTGTTTTATAAATTGTATTGCTGTGGAAAAGCAAAGATTTGAAAAGTTACTCACGCCGATCCAAAATTACTGAAAATTTTGCTTGGAAGCTGATTCTGGAAAGAGGTTTAGAATTTTCGACCCAATGTTGCCAAATTTATAAACAGCGATGACGAACACGGCCAGGGGAGCAAAAAAAAGAGAAATGTGTATCCCTTGTGTGAAAAACTGTGAATGATATACAGAAATCGGTAGGAAATTCACGAAATTCCATCTCAGCAAACTATCAAACTTTTTTACTCACCCGGCAAAATATCCCTGAATAAAAGTTAATATAAATCCAAGCAGCTCTAAACATTCGTAATAAATATTGCTCTAAAAATAGCCACAAGCCTTGGAGGAACTTCTGCGGTTGAAAAATTTATTTCTAGATACTCTATCGATTTTCTTATCACTGCTTTTTCTTGTATTCTTGAGACATATTATATTTCATCTCTTTAAATGAGGTAGATATTTTTGTACCATTCTTTAAACCATTTTTGTACTTTGAAAAGTTGATATTCAAGAAACTGACATTTTTAACATTCTTCTTGAGACTGTTTTCCCACAAATATTCCACAAAGATATGGGTTAAATTCTTTACGATTGATATTTTATAAAACTTTGGCAGACCCTTAGATTTCAGCTATGTAAAACGAACTTTATTTGAAATGAATTTCTTCCAGGTTCTATGTTTTATTAGTGGTTTTACTGGAAAATAAACATCTATTGAGACAGGCAAAATATTTATGAAATATACTTTACTGCCCTTGCAAATTCTGAAACTAGATTTATTAGTTATTTAGTAGGAAGATTGATGCTAGTAAATTTAAGTCGAATTTTAATGACGATATTACGATATTTCGATAATTTTAATAACGATATTTCCTCCTATAGTGCATGCCCAACAAAGTTCGGCTCGTTGAGGCGTAAGGCAGGTGATAAAAATAGTAATGGCGTAACTAGAAGCTCTTCCTTGAAATGGAGCTTTGGCAGAAGAAATAAAAACAGATAAATTTAAAGATTTAAACAAGGTAAAAATCAGTATCTATGTTGTGTGATAAAATTAAAATGCATTCATCCATCTACAACATTGATTTTCATACTAAAAATCAGCAATTTTATAGACGAATTTTCACTAACATTTCACGATACATTAAAATTGGGAAAACACACTTCAGAGTATTGCACTAGAGCTAATACTAACATTTTTGCATGACGGAAAATTGAAATTACCATTATTCGAAAGTTACTAATTTTAGTACTAATCTTGCACATTACACTTCAATCGAGCAACTTTTTTTCACGTAACTTTATTGCAACTGATTGTGTTTAAACTTGCATGTTTAACCATTTTCAGCACGCATCTCCGTTTAATTTGTTTTGCTTTTTACTTTACTTTGCTGCTCAATTTCTAGGGCGAATCATTTTATGTTGTGTTGTGTTGTGTGTGTCGATGTAGTGTTTTTTGTTCTAATAGCGAGGCAGATATCAGTATTTATTTCTAACCCTTCACTGTTCCCGAGTTTTCTTGCTCCCTCTTTGATTTTAGTTATTTTTCATTTTAATTCTGCACTACGATTAACTAGATAATAGATAATAGTAAGAGCATGTTTTCCCTTCTTCACTATAAAGGAAGTCAAGTTTACAGAAATCAGGCAAAAATTCGCCGTGAGTATATACCAAATTACGCAGGCCTTTAACGCACTCTTCACTCTTAACATTATTCTGGTTGTTCCCTGGCGATTTAGTAATAAATCAATAAATCAATCCTTTTGTTCAACTGATATACAAGTTAATACTTGGATGAAGTCTCTTAATTAGGGTCTGGAATCGTCGGTAATTAGAAAAAAATAAGGATTTTCGATATGACATGGCATTTTATGATTAAAGCTCGCAATTTATAACACCCCCTCCCCTTTCTAGTTGCTGGTGACATGTGGGAATTGGTCGGAGAAATTTTCCTTACTTTTTTTGTCATTTCCAAAGGGTTTTTTCTTCCATGTAGAATTGATTGTTNTGCTTTTTACTTTACTTTGCTGCTCAATTTCTAGGGCGAATCATTTTATGTTGTGTTGTGTTGTGTGTGTCGATGTAGTGTTTTTTGTTCTAATAGCGAGGCAGATATCATTATTTATTTCTAACCCTTCACTGTTCCCGAGTTTTCTTGCTCCCTCTTTGATTTTAGTTATTTTTCATTTTAATTCTGCACTACGATTAACTAGATAATAGATAATAGTAAGAGCATGTTTTCCCTTCTTCACTATAAAGGAAGTCAAGTTTACAGAAATCAGGCAAAAATTCGCCGTGAGTATATACCAAATTACGCAGGCCTTTAACGCACTCTTCACGCTTAACATTATTCTGGTTGTTCCCTGGCGATTTAGTAATGAATCAATAAATCAACCCATGAATAAGTCAATCATTTGTTCAACTGATATACAAGTTAATACTTGCATCAAGTCTCTTAATTAAGATCTGGAATTGTAGGTAATTAGAAAAAGAATAAGGATTTTCGATATGACATGGCATTTTGTGATCAAAGCTCGCGATTTACAACACCCCCTCCCCCTTTCTAGTTGCTGGTGACATGTGGGAATTGGTCGGAGAAATTTTCCTTACTTTTTTGTCATTTTCAAAGGGTTTTTTCTTCGATGTAGAATTGATTGTTATCCGGTGTTTCTGAGTAATTACCAGGGAGGGAAGTTCAACTCTTGCAAATTTTGCAAAACCGTTGCTGGCCTGCTTTCAAATTGATTAATTATCCCATCGTTGGGCTAGTTTACTAATAAGGCCGTTGAACAACCGGAATAATGTTTAGACAATAACCTTAACTATGCAATGAATATTTAACTCCCGAAATTCTTTAATTTGACTAACCATATCATTGATTTACTTAACTAACGCTCAGACCCCAAGCCTCTCTAACTACTAACCAACTCAAGTTATAAACTGACCATTTGCTTACGAAACTAACCAGACTTTTTACACTTTTTTATCTGTCAGCTAAATTGCACACTCTGTATTTTTTGGTCACATACCACTGATCGTTATGTACATTCGATTTATTTGTGATCTTTGTTTCGTCATTGATTGTTGTGATTTCTCTTAAATACTGTTGTTGATTAATCACTTCTTGTCATACACGGATCTGAAATTTTTGCAAACAAATGTTGCGTTACATTTAAGCTCCAGTTACACTGTGAGATTTTTGGCACGGCTCGGATCAGATTTGTACCCATACCAAAATTCATCCGTGCTGGGTGCAATATGGTGAGGTAGTCCAAGCACGGGTAAGATAGTGAGGCAATTCGAGTACGGGTGGAAATGGTACGCGTAACACAAATAACGCAACGACTTGGACTACCATGTAAACTCCCCATGTAAACGCTATGTAGATCCAATGTTTTTGGTACGCATGACAAATTGTTTCCGTGCCATGCCAAAAAGATTCTGCAGCGTAAATGGTGCTTTTAAGTAGCATCTCTATCCTTGAATAGTCGATAAAGATTTTGACCTAGAGCCAAACGCCAATGTAATTGAATTGGATATACAGTATCGATTTTCGAAATTTCGAAATTTCCAAATGCTAAAGATGATCTATTTAGTAGCAAAACATATCTATGATAGGCAGGCTGAAGAAGTTTTATGTATTTTGTTTTTTACTTTCTTTAGCTTTGTTTCCTTATTAGAAAGATTTTCTTTATTTCTGTAGAATATTTTCAACTGTATACTACAGATATTTTGACCGTCTACAACATCCGGTTGCTGCTTGCTTTGTTTATATTCTTCAAACTCGGAGCATTTATTCTTCAAAGGATTTGCAGACCTGCGGGGGGGGGGTACTTGACCAATATTTCTGCAGGGGTGTGCCCAAGTTTTTGATGACCAACCCACTTCTATGATGATGCGACGGTTCAACAATCCACTTTTATGATGAGATAATATCTTTTTAAACAATAGAATTTCAAGAAATTTTATTTTTAGACCCATTTTCAACGACATTTCTACCAAATTACACCCTGTTTTTGAGAATTTTCCATTGCAAAACCCATAAATATGAGGGGCACATACCTGTCTGTGAATAGTAGTGAGTACCTCCCCGTTTGCAAACAATTGTGTTATAAAAAAACACTCTGAGCTGCACTCACTTAACTTCATTAACAGCTAGTACTTATGCTAGAAATATTTTTGGCAGTTTTTGACTTGTTATTATGCTCTATTCTACAGGGAAGACGTTAAAAAGGACAAGAAAAAAACAAAGAAATCACACTTGTTCTAACAAATGCTGTTTCTAGTCAAATTATTTGCAGCTGTATACACCGCAAACACGACGAATTCGTGAAGCATACGTAAAGCATTCATCGATGATATGCGAGGCAAGCATATGAGATGAAATTTGTGGATAATATGGTTTATCTTAGGCCATAGACTGGACTGTGGATTCTTTTATCATCTCAGACTTTGATAAAACGCTATAATTAATCAAAATGATACAAATAGACAGTCAGTTAGTAATTTAAAGGAGAGTGTTAAACAAAGCTAGGCAAAGACAATGAGATTGGGTAAAGCGCAGCTAAATATAGTTAGGGCCAGGTTTTCCTGACTCTGTCCAAACTAGGAGCAGCTGAGAGAGACTATTTGGGCAAGTCATCTTTTGAGCGAAATTCCTCGTAGCCAACTACTCAACATTTGTCAAAAAGGCGCATTGAATTCAATGGAGTAAATCATAGTTTTAAGTATAACATGGTTTAAAAATAGCACAGATTTATGCAAGCTGCTTTTTTGCATTGCCTTGATTGTAGTTTACCTTCATGACGAATTTTGTAAATCGCTCAATTCTGGTTAGTCAATGAAAAGCGAAAGATGTTATGCTTACGCGATCTGCATGCGTTTTTATCCACCTATTTTATCTCCCATGACATATAGGATTTTGCAAAAACAGTCTATCATATATAACGGTAACCAGGCGCTTCCTAAGCACTATTAAAAGCTTCGGGACGACTGCACTTTAGCGGACCAGATTTATGTCATATCTCTCAAGAACGAATTTGACCAAATAACCTACTAACCGTAACTAAAGCCTACCTTACTCTAACTAACCCTAATTAAAACCCCTTTTCCAAAACCTAACCCTATCCCTTACCCCATGACACATAACGTGCCGATATTGAAAGCTGGTCCGCTAAAGTGCAGACTAGCCAAAGCTTCAAATCAATATTTTATTGCCATCACTCTAAACCACCTAAATATTGATACAAATACCTCAAGTGTTTATCTAAGTATAAGTTAGACTTTCATCAATAGATTAAAACAAAAATCATTTAAATTAACTAATTAGATCTACTTCTTCAGTCATCCAAAAGATTCACGTTCTTTTGCTCAACCGGTATATTCCATCGCTACCTTTCCAGCAAGTCCGCATTCTTCGAACATGATAAACTTGAAAGCCAACGCTGTTTCATAGATAATTGAAATGCTTTGTAATTGATGAGATTTAGGCCAATTATTACAACTATATATTGATTTCTTCATATTTGTATATCAAGAGTAAAGCTGAATTCATGCTTGAGGCGTCTTTGTTGGCGCTGTCCTAATAAGGCTCGAGTTTCAGTTAATAGCCTTCCTTGGGTGAGGCGCGTGTGTTTCTTTTGACTTGCCCCAAGTCTACCAGGTGAGTCAAAAAATGTGGAGACTTTTGAAAGCCTGTAGCTCTCAAACCAATTTTCAGATTCCTATATATCGATAATACCTGTGTACATATCAACTTAGATAAGAAAATTTAATTTCTGACAATCGGTCTTATCGTTCTCAAATTACAAGCGATTTTATAAAATGCTTCATCTCAAAATCCTTCAAAACAGGCCTACAATCCTTGATAAAATTTGCTAGCAATCCAGCCTCATGAGGATAGAAGATAGACAAAAAAGGCTGAAGGACAGCCCCAAGTGTATATGATTATGCAGCAGCCTCTTTGTATACCAAGTAAACGTTTGAACAACAAGATGGACGGATAGAGTTTGATTATAATAGCTGTTGGGCTAAATTGCTAGCAAATTTGATCAAGGATTTTAGGCCTGTTTTGAAGGATTTTGAGATGAAATGTGCTTATAAAATCGCTTGTAATATGAGAACGAAACGACCGATTTTGACGAACTAAATTTTCTTATCTAAGTTGATATGTTAGCTACACAAGCATTGTCAATTTATAGGTATCTGATAAATGGTTTGAACGCTACAGTCTTTCAAACGTGGATTAATCTTTTTATTCACCCGGTATTCTATGAATTTTGCCAGGCCGATCCCATTCGTAGTGGAACTGTGGATCCGTGAACTGTGGGAAAGGGATCTGTCAGACCAACTTCACAAAATTGACTTGGGGCAAGTCTAATCTTACTGGAGCAGCTGCAATAAAAATGCGCCAAGTTTGAATTCAGCGTAATGCTCCCTGTGTATTTTTTGCCATAAGTACATCATCATAATTTTTATTATCATTATTTGTCATCATATCTATCTGAGAATCAGTTATGTTTTCTTCATTCTTTGATTAGATATAAATGAAATAGATTGCATAAACAAAAGCCTCTTCGCTTGCGTATTCATCTCTCTCTGACGTCACAAAATGCGAGCTTTATTTGCGCAGCGTAAACAAAAATGCTTCGTATGTAAAAAGGTTTAAAATGTTAATAAGTGTCTCAAAAATACGTATCTTCGTTTATAAATTCATGTCATTTGTGATCATACATAAACCAGAGCTTTAGAAAACTTGTCAAGTGAAAAAGTGTAAGCACTTGAAGCACAGCAAAGTTTTGCAAGTTGCACTTGCTGTTTTTAATACCTTTTCTAATAGCAAACCTCGTGGCTTAAAAGCAAATCTTTTTCTATGTCAAAACTGTACCTTTCTTTTGGAACACCTGGTACACTCCAAAAGAAACCGTGGGAAAGAGTTGTGTTACAGAAGTTCTGTTTTGCCGAAAATCTACGACAAGGAACGTAGGATGGCGGTGCAGCTGTCGGAGTACCAAAATATTATTTCCCTGTTGATGTACACCACAGAAACTTATTAACAAGCTGAAATTATCCAAATGGTGGTTCTATAATAAACCTGTCGTGTCAATTGCACTCTTTTAATGTAAGAAGCTTGGCTCTGATCTTTGTAGTGCGGTTTCTTACTTTTAGGTCAAATTCTTGCAGTAAAGGTTTCTTACAAAGTATCTTGATTTTCATAAAATTGAACGTCACACAATTTATCACAATTCATTGAAGACCACTAATATAGCTTTTTGAGCCTAGAGAATTACAAGAAAGAGCCAAAGCATGAACAAATATAATACTTTTAAGCATTTTTTGGGTTGGTTATGCACTTTACGTTTAAAACGCTTGCACTTTGCAACTCATACCCAAAAGTTGCAAAAGTTTCTTGACCTCGAATTGACCTCTGATAGCTTCTAGTACGGTAGAGTTTCTTAATTTTCTGGAATTGGCTATGTTGGATTTGTTTCTATATTTTTGGTCACCCTGTGACGAGTCACGCCTTCATTAGACTTCGCACACATGATGGAGAACGAGAGAGCACATATCAACGAGCGGAGAGAACACATATCAAGTCACAGATCAAGCACGAAGAAACGAATGTTAAACATTGAACGTTTGGACATTATCAGTTTATATTTTCATTGGAATATCATCTCTTGGAAGTTTTTGAGTGAAGGAAATATGTTCCAGAGTAATATGTTTTCATTTATTTGTTCCTTGTCTCATATTTATAAAGAACGCAAGTCCTTCTGTGCATCTTGGACAATTTTATGAGATGCTCAGTGATTTATCTAACAGGCTACTTGAGTTTCTTACAAGCGGTTTCTTATAAAAAATGAGTGTATCTGGTTTCTTCATTGAACAATTCAGCGTCATTTCCATCTTAGTTTCGATCAGCTGTCTGTGCTTTCGGTACGTATATAAGATATCTGTCACGAACTCGCAGCTGCTCGTTTTTAGGGTCTGGTAAATAAGAAGCATCTATTTTAGTCTTTTCAGCAAAATATATACATAACAGCTTACTATTTACAAAGCGAAACGTTTGACTTTCCAACGACACTTTTCTGTCCTTCGGTCGCCTTCTCTCCGCTACGCCCACTTCTTACAAAAAGCATGGAAAACAATACCCAGGGTAGGAAAACAAAAGAAATATTGCCAAAAAAATACGTCACATATCACTCTCTAGAAAACTTGTACCATTTCGACAGAAAACATAATAATTTCATAATTTTGTTTCAATTAAGTCACTGAAATCATGCAAACATAAATCTAAACAAGTATATAACGCGGGGGGGGGGTGGGCCAAAAAAGTAACCCCAGGATAAAACATTTTTCTGGATGCAAGATTTTATACACTTTATGTGGCACTAAGTACGACATGAAATACACCTATTGAGTGAAAATCAGTTCATTATCAGCTACATTTACGGGGAAATGAGGCTTAAAAAAAGGATGGCTTAGAAAGGACCGTTTTGTTCCAGGACAAAATTTAGGTACCCTGTATTTTTTTATTATTAGGCTCTGGTACCCAGGGTAACAATTTAGGGTACGATCACTGGAGTCTGAACAATAGAGAGGTCTGGACCTACCTGTGTGGTCCAAAGGCGGGAAATTGGCACTTCATGCACGCCAAGNCAAACATAAACTAAAAAAGTATAAACGCGGGGGGGGGGTGGGCCAAAAAAGTAACCCCAGGATAAAACATTTTTCTGGATGCAAGATTTTATACACTTTATGTGGCACTAAGTACGACATGAAATACACCTATTGAGTGAAAATCAGTTCATTATCAGCTACATTTACGGGGAAATGAGGCTTAAAAAAAGGATGGCTTAGAAAGGACCGTTTTGTTCCAGAACACAATTTAGGTACCCTGTATTTTTTTATTATTAGGCTCTGGTACCCAGGGTAACAATTTAGGGTACGATCACTGGAGTCTGAACAATAGAGAGGTCTGGACCTACCTGTGTGGTCCAAAGGCGGGAAATTGGCACTTCATGCACGCCAAGATCATGCAGGCGAAATTTCATCCAGATCACATCCATCGTGTCCCTGTGAAGAAATGAGATGATGACGTCATTGATGCATTCTGACTCATATTGATGGCCGGCTTTTGAGTGAGAAGCAAAACAATTTTAAGCTGTCGCAAAGAAGTCAAAGAAAAGATCAGTAAACAACGCGAAATATGTTTTCATCCATTTAGAAAGTCTTTAATTAACTTATGGGAAGTCATCAGTCTCAATTTACTGCAAGGACGAGGTGAAGCAAGGCAATACAAAGAAGTTAGACGTCTTCCAGCGAGTGGCCTACTTGCCGAAGACTCACAGCTTACAAGAATTTCGAGATGGAGAAAGCGTTCCTGCTCACATTCGCCATGGCTTGCGTACCTGTTTACACTCAAGGAATAAACACAACTTTTCAGAATAATTCACAGCCGCACAATATATCTGGCCTCACCAACCAGACGCTTAGTAATGGAATAAATTTCTCCTGCAAATGGAATTTTAAGTTCAAAATTGTTGAAGTTGCTGTGGCTGGTATTTTCATGTTGAGTGGCCTTGTGATTTTAACTGTAGGTATGTATGGGTTTGATTCTTGTTTATTTAACGATAAATTTTACAGGCAAACATCGCTAAGAAAACGGAAAGCTCGAAGATCTTCGAGGGTTATAGGAGGAAATCAAAAGCCAAGCCCTTTGCCAAAAGAGATGGAAACCACAACATATTGTTGGCATTGTTATTAATGTTTCAGAATTTTAATCACTATTATCAGTTACTTTTGCTTGCCCACTTTGTCTATTGATATTTGTGATAAGATTCCATGATACAAACAATTAGAATAAAGTGCATTGTCATCAATTTGAAAAGAAAACAAAAGGCTGGAGGAAACCAGGCTTGCTTGTCTCAGGCCACATTGAATTTTAATTTCACACCTAACCAAGATTTCACCAAAGTACCTCAAAATAGAATGACAGAATATTTTGCTGGTGATTCAGAACTTGAAAAGTGCTTTGGAAGCATATTTAAATTAAATTTTACTTTTGCTCAGATGTAATCAAGAGAGGAACATACATTTTTGTGTGCTGCAAATATTCATGATGCTATGCTGCAACAGGTGTTCCATGTATACTAAATGACTGCATTCACACCTGATGTCTCAAGATTTGAATGGAGATAAAATTATACATTGTTTTCGTGCCATAATCTTTTCACCCACAGAAAATACCCCTTACCCTCAGGGAACTCTCTCATATTTCCTCAATAATTCAAAATCTAACAACATAACCCTTCCCTTTACACTTTTTCAATGTTGTCTCCACTGGTCAGAAGTGGCTATTTTAGGGGAAAGGCAAATATCTTCATGTTATACTGGTCACAGCAAACCTTCAGATAAATTCTGAAAAATATTCAGATAAAAAAGGTCTGCTGATTTTTTGATTTTAAACTGTCACAACAGTTTAAAAGAGTTAGCAATATTTGACCCATTACTCAACATAGTTTACCAGGTCTTTACCACACAGAGTGTTTAACGTATCTTACAAACCCACTCTTTGGATTTTGGGGCATTCCTGATTATTATCCCTGAACATTTTTTGGCCCCTAAAATCTTTAATGGGTAACTTAAGATATACCGGGTGTCCCAAAATGATGTATTGGCGTTTGATAAATTATCAAAATTTGAAAATTCAATATATATTGTTTATAATTTTCTTTTTTGAGGTGTTGCAAGAAAATCAAATTGAATTTAGGAAAATAGATTATCCTCTCAACGGCATCAATCAGCGAAATTCTGAGGTTTTACTAGCTACCTGGTTTTGAAGCATGCTACAAAATTGCATGGACTTCTCAGCAGATCTATCTTTCTGTCCCTTTGAATTCTTTGACATGGTTGAGTGTGCTAGAAATTAATTTTGTGATCATGTACGAATCAAAAATCAATGTGAAGTCGTAGAATTAAGAATCCTGACAGGTGCAAGATTTAAGATGTCTTCTAAATCCTATGGCTCAAAATATATGGGGTTTCATATCATTTCAAAGTATTTCACATAATTTTGCATAAGTTTTATTTGCTAAGAATAATTTGGCCTTTGATTCAACTAAAAAAAATTAAAGAGAAATGGCAAAACCAAATTTTACGGATTTCTCAAACCCCAGTACATCATTTTAGGACACTTGGTATATAATGAATGAACAAATGAATGAATGAATGAATGAATTACAGACAAAAGTAATGTACCATTTTTCATTCACATCATTTTCACAATCAACCACCTATTCCTGCTTTGGTTGCTGCACCCCACAGTGCTAACCAAGGTAGAAACCATTAACGATACTGGTGTACCTTGAAAGATTTGCCAGGGGCATGATCTATAACGTGCCCAACAGTTTAAACAAAGCCAATGAAACCGTCCTTTGATTTGGAAAACTAGCAACCTTCGTAAGGAATGAGATTTTGTCATAAATGTGCATTATACATAAAATTTTGCAAAAATATTAACTCGAAATATTATTCAAAGCTAATAATGAAATGCTAAGTTTGAGAGAAACAGCCACAAATCAGGGATTTTTCGTAGAAGATTCTAGAACTGCAATTTCAAAATTTGCCAAAATTCATTGATGGCCGCAAATATAGCTTTTTGAGCCCAGAGAATTACAAGAAGGAACCAAATCATAAACAAAAATTATACTTTTTAGAATTATTTGAGTTTAGTAATTCACTTTTTTTTAAACACTGCACCTCATAACAAAAAGTCGAAGAAGTTTCTTAACTTTGAATTGACCTCTGCTCGTTCCTACTGTAGTAGAGTTTCTTGATTTCTGGAAGAAGCTATTCATATAAGCGGTTTCTTGTAAAGAATGAGTGTAGACCCCTGTAGCCTTTGGTAGTCTGCAGAATTTACATGAAGTGAAATTTCCTAATATTTGAGTCCAGGTCTCATTCAAATGAGCAAAATCTGATCGTCTTGCAAATATTGTTGTGTTGATCAGAGGAGTAATTCTCCATTAGCTTATGAATTTTAAAATGAAAATGAACTGAACTGAACTGATGAAAAATAGCATATCAACATTACAAGAAATTGCTCTCTTACTCCTGCAATAGAATTTTTAAGCAGCTGCTATAAATCTTATTATGAAGCACCTAGAAATGCTTGTATTTTTTTGTTTGAATATCATGAATATTTGATCAAAGATGACCAGCATGCCAGCTTCTTGTTTATGTTATAATTGAGTGGGTTGCATGGAGTGTATTATACTTTAGTCCTACTTCTAGGAGTAGCCATGGCGCCTCACTGTAAAGGCTTAAAATAATGAACAGATGTTGTAGGTTTTGTGAGAACTGTCCAATGTAAGGTATGTATAGCTATCAGCTTGAATGTTTACTTGCTGCAAACGTGTATAATTTTGGAATACAATATTCAACACTTGGCACCACAACATGCCACAACATGCCACAACATGCCACAACAAATTTTTTTTAAATTTTGGAGTAAGACTAAACAGTGTTAATATGACCAGCCTCGCTCTGGCAAGAAGTGTTGAACTGTATTTTTAGTAAAACGATTAAATGCCGTAAAGATATAAATGAAAATTCAAAATACAGAAGGCTTTGTTATACGCTTTGAGTGGTGACCCCAGGGGGGTACTCCCTAACTTTCAATACGGGTCCGTGCCAATATTTGGGGTCTGAAATCTTAAATTGAATCAATATTTGGGGTCTGTGAACAACAACATAAACATAATTCAATATTTGGGGTCCATGAATCTGAAAAAGGGAGAATCGTGAGATTTAGCGCGATTCAATACAGTGTTAGATTCAATCATTTGTATGCCCCGTACTTTAGTGTTCATCCGTTAATATATGATGCAATAAATAACCATATTTGGGGTCCATGACCCAGAATAAAAAATAAAAAACAATATTTGGGGTCTCCAAAACATTAGACTCAATATTTAGGGGTCAGAAAAGAAGTACTGGCATGGACCCCCCCCGTATTGAAAGTTTGGGAGTACCCCCCCTGGGATTCTCGACCTATGACCTGATTTGTTGCTTTCACTCCAGACTTTATTGAATTGAATGTACCTATTCGCACAAACTGCAACTCATAACCTTACTGTTCAAACCCGGACAAACGGCCCCAACTTTTTTGGGGCGACAATAATTTTTGATGACATGTTTTGGATAAAAGCTGTAAACAAGCTCGAGGTTGGTCTCCAGTATTTTGTGAAACAGTGTCTGAGCCTTGTTGAAGAACGCTATGTTACATTCGCGACCATTTTGGCTTTAATGTGCAAACAAATGTAAAAAGGGAGGGGGGTATCATCATTGCTATCAGAGATAAATGCTATAGGTTTTCAGAGCGTGCGTGGTGCTTGGAAAACGTTTTGCTTCGCATTCTTAGCACTGTTTCCTAAGGCGCAAAATTCGTTGTCCTGGTTTATGAACAGTTTGTGGATAAGTTCACGACGATGGGATAAGTCTACACCAGTCCTTGTTGAGCAGTGGTGTGTAGTTGTTGCTGTAGTTGTATAACGAAGCAAAGGACTCTTGTCGTAAGTCTAACTTAGGTACTAGGGCCAATTAGGATGACGAAGAGGAAAAACTGATTTGAACAGCAGAAGAAAAGACGATTTTTGATAGCCTCGTATAGTTTTAGCTAGGAGTAAATCATATTGCTAAATATATTTATAACATGAACTAAGAATTTACATCGACATAAGCAATGGCTTGAAAGCCTTATTCGGCGTTTTTCGCTAATAACTTTACAAACAATTATGGTGAACGAAATAGACGACATATCTTAATTCTTTCATTGTTAACCACGTAGTTCTAAAGAGAAAGTTATAAGTGAAACCTAAATAACTGTGATATTTTATAAACATGGCCTAAATTTTAAAATTGTGAATAAAAATCAATCTTTCTAAATTCAATGTATGGTAAAATAACTGCTTGATCTCACGATAATAAACAATTTCGTCTTTCACAAAACGCAGAGAGACGCCAGGTGTCAAGAAAGGTTATACCAAGAAAGGTATAATTCGTTTGTTCGTGTTACCAAAGACTTATACTTTCGCAGCATAGGTTTCAAATTTTCAAATCTTTGAAAAGGTTGGTGTAAAATTCTATGACCTATTTCGTTGAACTGAATGGCTTGTAAGAAACTTGACCTACCTGGCTATAATTCTACCGTTGGGCTTTTCTGAAATCTTCAATATTTTCAGAATTAGCGGGCTTTCTTCTTTTTTAAGAATTCAAGAACAATTTTGAAAAGCCTTAAAACCATCATATTTCTAAACTTTTTGAGGAAAAATTGAAAGTTTATGAATGTCTACAATATGTTATCTTTCATTCTTCTGGTTTACGATTTAGAAATTTGGTGACGTCACATCTTCGAATGAGTTGAAATATAGAATGCGCTGTAATTTCGAAAAACATTCAAGATTTCTGAAAAATCCAACGGTAAAATTATAGAAAAGTAGCTAAATTTTCTTTCAAGGCATTCAATCAAAAGAAATATCTCTTAGAAATTTACACCAACCATTTTAAAGATGTTTTTGAAGCGTAAATCAAAGTGATTCAAAATCACAAACTGTATAGTAATTGGTAAACAAGAGGTAATTGTTTTTACTCCCAGAAGTGTATTGCTAACTGCACCTTCAACGCTCTTTATAAAGTAGATTTTCAAAACGAAAGAATTGGGGATTTTTCTTCAAAAGTGACAAACGCGTACGAGATTCTTATGGAGTGATATGCCCCTCGTATTGACCAATTTTCAAATACGGTCCAGACGTTTGGAACTCTAACCAAACCAAGTAAACCAAATTATTGTCTTCATGTGGTACAGAACTTGCAAATTGCGGTGAACAGTATGATCATGTACGTGGGTGAGCCTCTGGGGTAAAGAGATTCTTACACTGTGTGGGAGCAATTTCTTCAAATTAGATACCCCGTCTGGGAGCAAATTGGCAAGAAAACAATAGCAAAATTGAACTTTCGTATCGAAATCCTGTACGAGTGCAATTATATTAGAATGATATGCCCTCTTGGGTCGGACCACTTTTGATGAGAAACGATGCCCTGTTTGAGAGCAAAATCGCTAAAAACGATACCCGTGAGCGGCACATACCCGGCACAAAAATTATCTAAGTACCCCCCTCCCTGGGAGAACAAGTCGTCAGCTAAGATCAACGAGATATTAATCAGACGTTATTCAATGATATCTTCCTCCAGCTTTGCAGCACCTGAAGACTTTTCTTCAGCCACACGTTTAATATAATTCCCTTCTTTACATCTTTATTGTTTGTCCCTCCGCTTGAGCTCACTTTTTAGGTCACAGAACCATATACTTCTGCATGAACGAAATGGGCTCCTGCAGCTTAAATCCAATCGCGACAAGATCTGAATTTATGAAATTTTGGTTCAAATGAAGTAAACATGCTATGGTGACTATCTCTTCTCGTGTCAGCTACGAAATGAAATTACTTAGTAGAATTTGATTGTGATTGCCAGAATTAAATGGCTAGGAAAATTTGATTTGCAGTGGTATCTTGTGACGGAATATTTTGACCTAGCCCAAGACCACTTGAACATTATCTCTTGTACGAAATCAAGTTATTTATCAGAATGTAATTATGATTACCAAAATGTAATGAAGAGGAANAACCCTTTTTGGAAAAATTACTGTGTCTCAAGAGGAAGTTTTTCAAAGTGTGATTTTATAATCTTTTGCCTGCATGAGCATATAACAGATATTGTTGCAAAAAGAAATCTGGATCTATGTTGAGCTAGCAATTGAGGAAAAAGACTTGCCCTCAATAGAGATTTGTGCTGATTTTTCACGCTGAAACCTTTTCTACTCAATCATTACTTAGTTGTTACCCTGAAGAACTAATTCGTATCAAAGAATTGAATGAATGTTTTACAATGGGACACGGAAAGGAAACACAGGGTTAGTTGAAAGAAGAAATCCTCCTGTCAATGGACTCATTTATCATCAGTACCCGATGTTTAGAACAATCTTCGGAGACCAGCATAGGCTTCAAATCTTTGAAAAGGATAGTGCAAATAGCTATTAAAGGCACACTGTCGTGGCGCTAATTGGATAGATAAGACAATCAAAACGAACAGAATAAGGCAAGCTTCAGTAATTTCGCTGTACATCGAAATTTATGAAGATGACAATGATCTGACTCCGTTTATTCTCGAAAGCAAGCATGACCCAAGAGCATAAAGGCTTGGTAATTTTTTGGAGGTTGGATCTTTTGGTGGTGATTTCCAGAGTCCAGAAAAAGGTCGAACCTTCCTCCGAATGCCAATTTCGTTAGCTAATCCTTCCTCATTTTATCAAGTCAACATAACCAGATCTTCAACCCCTTGCGTTGTTTATATCCCTAAAATTTATAAACCAGTTGCTGTGGCCAAATAACCCAAAATATTCCTAGTTTTCTCTTAAAAATTACCAAACCTTCCTCAAATATGGCCTTAACAAGCAAAACGATCCTCCGGCTCACAGCCGTGGAGCGGTGACTTTTTCTGGACTCTGGTGATTTCATCCTGACGGCTAGCCAATCATATCCACGACAGTTTGCCTTTAGAACTTTCTTTGGATTGAGTGGCTTGGAAGGAGCTATAGATAATTTACTTTCATTCTACCATTGACTTTTTTAGTTTTGTGGTTATTTTCAAAATTAGAGCGGTTTTCTTTTTATGAAAAGGAGGGTTTTTGAAAGAATTCAAAACCATCGGTGATTTCTAAATTGATGGAGGAAAAGTGGTTAAATTTCCAAGAAAACCATCGTTATGGAGGGCTATGATATTTTGGCAAGAAGATGTCTGTCGCCGTTTTGGTTTAGGATTTAAAATTTGATGACATCACAATCGCAGACGAGTTGAAATTTAAAAACGCTGATAATGATAAAGCTACGAAAAAGTCAATGTTAGAGACTTCTTTTTTATTCCGGTCAATAAGCGTTTGATAAACTTTCCATGAAACTTCATCCATAATCAGGAAAGTATTGTAGTGTTGAAATTTAAACCGATATTTCTTGTAGTAGAATAATTGTAATTTGCGCTTGTGTCGTTTCAAAATAAGCACCTACACTTTTGCACAGAAGCATAAACGTACTGGAAGATAAAATCTAGGGGGGCTACCCCCAAAGAGTCTATTGTTAAGCCCCCCTGGCTCGTACGCTTATGCATGGAAATGTCAAATTTGAATTTCTGGTACCCTCCCTAGATAGGCGATTTTTGTCCGCTTCATCGAGATCGTGTCTTGATCTTGAAGTGGAGGGTACTTGTTTTTCAACTGCAGGCGCATTAAGCCCGGGCTATAATGTTTAATTGTTTGTTTGTTTTTTGTAATGTCGAATAGAAGGGAACCAATCTATGGCAAATTTCAAGCCACCACAGTGCTTTTTGTTGTAGGGTCTACTGTGGTAAAATAGGTAAGTTTGAAGTAATATAAGTAAGGTAAAAATGTGAATAAATTTTTGTGAGAATCTTCATGTAAAGATTTTCTCTAGGTACATCTGTTGGAACTAGGGTACCCTCCTTGAAGTATTGAATGTTGATTGAACAGTTGACGATCTTCCGTTTTTTGGCAATTGACATTACCAATTTTACCCCCAGCCTACCCGTTTTACCCCCTGCTTACCCTATGTAACGTACATACATTTAGGAGAGTCTATAAGCTTAAAGTAAAACAGCAAACAAGAAATTATTTTCGCTCGTAAGACATGCCAAGTCAGAAGCAGCGTGTAGATAGTCTGTAGCAATGTTAGCCTTATCCGAAGAAAAAGTTCTGTGTCCAGCAAAGGTGAATTTTGTAAATCAGGTGTCCGATAAGACGAAGTGATTTTCGGTTCTGAAGAATAGCTTTCATACGCCTTCACTTCAACGCATCCAAGTATAAGATTTTTCTCTGTTTATTTTGATTTGATTGGGTGCACTCAAAATGAAATCTATGCGTTAGAGCCGTAAATCACCCTCCATTGTCGAAAAACTGGTTCTTTTATTTTACAAAATTCGCCCTCTCCCCCCCCCCTCTCCCGGGCCTAGACTGGTCATCGTAAGCCCTGGCATTGCTTGCAGCCTGGTAGGCTGGTAGTCTGTTGATGCCACTTGCAACAACTCAAACTATTTAACTATAGGTACAAAATACTTACTACGAAGCTATCCCACCTGAACTTTGTTTCTTCCCAGAATTATGCCTGGTTCTAGTTGTAAAACTGAACGAATCTTGGTTGGAACGATGCAGATATCCTTCCTTACTTGTAGTCTTGAAACAACACGTGTGCTTCCGACGGCAATATTTTCGGTTAGGCCCGTTTTGCGATCAAAACTTCAGTTTCGAAGATGCCCCCATGATTCTTTGTGTAAGAACATTGCTGACAAAGTGACATCAACTTTTTACAAAGTTGTTGAACCCCTAGGGACTTTGGAGGCATTGCTCTCTTCTTTTGAAACTGACAACTGGAACATTTTTTTTTCGAAGAATATGTTCAGCAAGAAGAAAGCTTTGGAAAGACAGCGAAACTTTTTGTTCTGGTTTAAACCAAAAAGGGTTTCGCTTGCTTCTTTGTGATGGGGTAAACTAACTATAGACTCCCCTTTGTTGTCTTTGTTGTGTTAACCCTTTACCTCGACGCGTTTCCTTGTAGTTTAAATTTTTTAATTATTTGGTTGCAGAAGGTTATTCCAGTAACTTTAGTCATTGTTATTTTAGAATGTAGTTTTGCGTTTTTATACTTTAAGGCGAGTTTCCAGTCTGTGGAATTTGCCGAGCGGACGGAAATTCTATTGTTTACGAAAGAAATTGTCGCTTTGTAATTGAATAGAAGTTTAAGGTTGAACGATTTTTTATTGTGTAAAATTCCGCCCGCTCAGAGAATTCCACTGACTGGAAACTAGCCTTTAGCCAGATTTTTAAAGTTTTTCTTACGCTAGAAAAATGACAAATGAACTTTGGTTTTTACGTATTTATAACTGGAAATTCTCAACTTTTATTGAATACGGGTGTTGCTGTTTGTCTGTTTTTGTTTAATAATGATGTATAGTATTTAAGGTTGTACATATTTACAATGTTGCCAATGTTATTGCACTTGAATTTGATCTTTATTTGTTGTTCTCTGTTCTGTCATTATTATAGTGGAAATAAAGCTGAATTAGGCCAACCTCGTCCCCAGGGCCTTTTGTCATATTGGGACGTAGGCCCTGGGGACGAGGTTGGAATTAGGCCTGTTCTTATCTGTAGAAAGATTTGAGCTATGGCCTATTGCATGCATTGAACAGTCGGCAGTCTTACAGACCCAATTAGTTTGAAAATAAAGTACCGTAAAGGCCCTTTTTTAGCCCCCCAGGGGGCTTATTTAATTTGGGAGACTCCAGAAGGGGCTTAAAGTCAAATTACAAGGCTATAAATAATAGATTGTTAGGTCTTTTACCTCCTATTTTGTACCATCTAACATACACAATTTTACGAGTCCAATTCACAAATTCAACTTGGTTTTATAAAACCATATCAAAATTAACATCCAGACTTTTTAGCTAAATATATGGAAAATCGTTGGTACCCTTTCACATTTGATATAAGTTGGAGGGCGCTTATTTAAAATTGTGGCTTGCACGAGAGGAGCTTATTAGAGAGGGGGCTTAAATAGAGAGGATGGCTAAATAGAGCTTTTACAGTATGTTATTGGAGTTATCGAGGTTCAACCACCGTAAAGATCCCTGCGCATTGCGTAACAACTTTGCAAACATATCTGTTTTTATATCACCACTGTATCATTTTCGAAAGTGAAAATCCCTAAATGCGAATAAATTGGCACTGAAAGCGTGGGAAGAAATCTTAGACATTGTCGACGTTTGTAGTTGGTAAATTTAGAATTTTTGTTGCTTAGAATGGAGCAATGACAGAAATCTGGCGGACACTTATGTCTAGACTGCAAAACCAGACGATGACTGAAAAAGGTGTTCTTTTTCGTACCCCATATAACCTATGCAGGACATTTAAAGAGCCATTGTCACCCAGGATCCTTTGCGGGCACGCTGCAATTTTAGACTGTCTGAAAATCAACTTCGGCCTAAGCGGAAAATTTGGATCCACACTGCAGCGGTTGAGATGACAAAGACTGTTCATTATTTACAGAGGGGTTGGTACCGAAGAGAAATGTTTTCTGGTCCCAAAAATCTTCTTACCCAACTCAAAAGGCGATGGAAAAACCCTTTATCCAACCTTTTTATGTCAGAAAAATTATTCTACCCAACCCATTTCTCTTCGGTACCAACCCCTCTGTAAATAATGAATGGTCCATAAAGTCAAACTTTTCTATCAGTTCAACTACTGCAGTGTGGATGCATAGTTTCTGCTTAGGTCAAATTTGATTTTTCAGACAATCTAAAATTGCAGCATGCCCGCAAAGGACCCTGGGTGACAATAGCTCTTTAAAGTTAGTTGACGGAGCTAAGAGGGGGTAATCTATAAATAGGACAAAAGAACACCCACGCATATTATTGTTCCCCTAGCTAAATGATATCCACGCACGTGTCGCAATCATCAAATACAATAGGCCACAATAGGCTAATTTTAGACCTGCATATGCAGCTCTCGAGTTAGCTATTTATCTCCGTCAACTAACTTTAAGTGTCATGAAGGACACAGCATAAGAACCGATGAGAACAGAATAAAGATTGCGAAGCGGGGTGACTTTGATCACTTGTTCATGGCTGCAAAATAAGTGCAAAATAGCTCCAAAATATTATTCCCTTTTTGCATATTATTCGTCTGATCCACAATGCTCTCACGAAAAAGGTCTGTTACATTCCTCCAAACGTAAAACATTGGTCCAAGTCATCCCTCTTGATGGAAACTGCCTTTCTATACATAAAAGAGCAAATTGTTGCCCAGTGATGTCTATTTTGTTTGACAATTAGTGGGGAGCGACACGCTTCCAAACCCACTGTGTAGTTTCATCCCTGCTTATTCACGAAGGACTTTGTTTCCACTAACGGTAGTCTTAGACATTCTATTTTCAGTTGAAATGGATCCCATGTACAACAAAAATGTTTTCAGTTCAACATGGGTTTCTAAAATTAACTATTCTAACCAGTATCTGAATTTTCACTAGACGAAACGTATTTAACACTGTCTTGCACACAATATCAAAAGATCGAACACAGAAGGTCTTTTAGCTCGTGCTGTAAGCTTCATCGACTATGATCCAAGGGCTTGATCCTGCGACTTACTACGTTGAGTCCCAGTAATCGCTACCACCTACCCCCTTACTCGTTCATACTGGGACTAAAAAGTTGGCCCTGTTAAGAACGTGTCTCATGTTCAAAATTGACCAGCGCTAAATTACGGAACTCGCCGTGATTGGTACCACAGGAGTTGTGGTAAGTGGCCTAAATATGGCCATCTATTTTGTGCTAAAGTCACGAATCCTAGTATTAGCGAGAAGGGTGGGTGGGTGGATGGTAGGGATTACTATGACTCAAGTAACAAGTCTACTTGATCCTCAAATGATACTCCAGAAGAGAACCGAAATAAGCCACTTGCTGACCGTTGTCGTCTGACATCGGTCACAGCTCGCTCGTCAGATAAAATCCGAAAGGGAACATCTGATAATGCCAATAATCCGATTTTAGAGCTGCTGCAAACTGCAAAATGTTTCCTGAGAAAACGAGCTTCAGGCATAGGCAAGACTGCCTGTAGAGGAGAGTGGGCTAGTTGTCACAGGGGTAAATTGTCACTGTCACAAACTGAATGCAAACACTAACCGAGGAAAACTTTGCCGATGATGTTTTCTGGGAGGTTACGATGTACTTATTTCAAATGTACCAGCAGAAATCAACATCAAAGCATTCAATTGAAAATGAGTGTGTGACAACTTTCCCCTGTGACAACCAGCCCCACTTGTCAATTTGCAAGCAGTATCGCAGATCGCCGAATCCCTTGTAATTGTAAAACTGTTCAAATATCAAGCACCAAATATCCCGCGTTTCTTGTAATTTATGGCTTAAAAAATTTAGCTTAAAAGTGAAATATTCGCTTTGAAATTAGCCAATCAGAAAACCCGCCAGATTTTTTGCGTAGTCTGTGAAAATAGATATATTCTCTGCAAAGAATGGTTTTTTGCCAATCAGGAAATAAACTCGCATTAAAAAGGATCCGCTCCTTGAGTCATAGACCTTTTAGTTATTCTACAAAAGAGTCCGAGTCGAGCGATATTTCCATACATTTTGTAGAAATCTCATGAATTTGGAATGTACGCAACAGTGATAGCAGCTGTAACGCCAATCAGTCGAAATGTATCAAATGTCGCTCGATCCAGACTCTTTGTAGGACGGCTAAAAGGTCTATTGTCGGTACATCAATACAAGGTTTTGTTATAAGAACTTGGTTTACAACAAACTAGTACTAGGATGGCCGAAAATCTAAAAAAACTCTAGTGCTCAGTTGGGAAGGAGCTAAGAAACTTTCGAAAGCAAAATTCAAAGATATTATGGAAAATATGTTGGTCGTTTACAGTAACCCCTATTCTTGAGTGATATTAACCAACCGTTTTATGTTTTGAATATAATAAATAGGTAGAACACGTTTTCTTCCCACCTGATGTTTTATATGTAAAGAAACATATCTGCAGCAGCGTTAGAAACTACATGATAATTCATGCATTTAAAAAATAAGAAACAAATTAAGAAACTTTTAGTACTATGGCCTGATCCAAGGTTCTTATAAAAAACGTTTAATCTTGCAACAGGATGGTTCCATTACTTGATAATTTTTTTTTAGTAGGGATTGATAACTGAAGAAATTTGTTTCAAGAACGGTAATGCGGCTAGCGCTCTGTTGTTCCGTTGGGGCGAACGGAAAGTCATACTTGTGGGTAGCTGAGAAGAATTGTTACAAATTACAACCAGGTTTAAATTGCAGTTCATAATATCATTATGTAAATATTTGCAGGCATGGTTAGGCAAGATCACATATTTGAAATGAAGATATTGTTTTAAAGGCTCAAATTAATATAATATTTGCAACATAACATGAATGGTATTTGCATTATAATATTGATGTCTGCTTTGGAAAGAAATACGAGCTATCGTATATCCTTGTCGAAACATGCCCCACCTTGCAGAAAGAGGCGTCACTTCTTTTAAAACATTACGCAAATATTATTGCATTCTTCTTTCAAATGAATGGTTTGAAAGGACCTTTAGGAAATTCACTGCAAGTCTACTGCGAGCATTTTTTATATCATGATTTTTCAATATTAGAGTGTTTTCTCTTTCATAGAAAACAATAGACGATTACGGAAAAGATGGCGTCGGGGGGCATTTGACCAAGATGCATTGCGTTCTATATTAGAATCAACAGTGATTCTATAGAAATTCGATCACCAAACGCAATGCATCTTGGTCAAATGCCCCCGGACGCCATCTTTTCCGTAATCGTCTATTACTGCAAAATTTCGATGAAAAATGAAAGCCATTCTAACTCCTAAATTAATGGAGCAAGCAAAGTAGTTACATTTAAAGAAAAGCTTAGTTCAAAAAGTTATGCTATATGATGGTAAGCATTTTATGATTCAGCAATTTGATGACGTCACAACCTCAAACTAGTTGACATAAAAAAGTTCTGTAAGCGTGCAAATAATCTAAATATCAAGAATGCTCACGGTGGAATTGTAGCTATATTATATACGGCTTTCCAACGATTCGAAGGCGTTGCTCGGGGCGTTGCTTTTTCGTTCTTTGCGATATTATGTTAAATTGGCTACAATTATAGGAACTACGGCTGCACTCACGGGCGTAGGGGAAAATAAAATCTGGGGGGGCTGCCCGATAAAATTTCTATTGTTTACCAAATTTTTTGCCCGACTTAGGGTTGATTTTTGCCCGAAAAGGCTGATTTTGATCAATTTTTCCAAAGTTGGGGGGGCTACAGCCCCCAGCCTCCTACGCCTATGGCTGCACTACAATTAAATGGGCCTTTGCAACCAGCATACCTTGCACGTGCCATCTCTTTGTCGGTGGCCATTTTCGTGGACCATGAAAATGGCGACAACAAAGAGATTACAAAAGGATATGAAAACTAATACGAATGACTCAGCCAGCTCAGCAAAATGATTTTGGCAGCCACTAGTCGCCAAATACTATTTGCTCAAATAGGAAATTGATATTGGGCAAAGATCAGTGAAACTTGGTTGGTAAGGTCGAGTCTTTTATCGCTCAAGGCAGTATACAACAATGCTGACAACTCGGTCGTTGCCACTTTACAAATTTTGATATGTTGAGGTCAATTCAAATCAGTTCCAAGGTCCAGCCACTTAACAGTGAAACTGAACAGCGAAGATATCTTTCCGTTTTCCGAAAGGTTTATTGGAACTTAACTGGAACGGAGCACATTCTAACTTTCAATATTTAGGCTTGAACGTCGAGCTGGGGTGCTTATTGAGCTACGGCTCCCAAAAAAGCATGCATCCAAAAAACCATCTATTAAGAAATACCTCGCTTTCCGATTTTGGTACAGTGCTTCTAGCAGCACTTACTTAACTAAATTAACAGCTATCTGTTTCTGGAGTTCTGAACGCAGGTGCAAACTTTTAAGTAGGCATCTGAGACGAGCACACGCATTTCCTACAGAAGACTACAATGCATTAGGTATGCAAGGGCTTTGAAATCATTTTGCGTAGATTGCGCGAGGGGGAGGAAATATAACATCAAAACATCTGAATGGAAAATGTAGCTACAACTCTCTGATGAGTGGAACCTCCCCTTGTTTTTGAAAACGTACGTCTAACTTTCTCATACATTTCATCAAAACTCTAGTACGCTACCTACAAACCATATACATAACGCAAGGGACAATACCACGGGGAACCAAAGACTAGGTCTGATTTTCTGCACGTTTGGAAGACACTTCGGATTAGATCCGATTTGTGGACTTGTGAAGCAAACCAGCTCTGACACCGCAATATATAACGCATTTCAGTAATCTAATACCCCCTAGTGGAAAAGTATTAACAAGTAATCAATTCAGCTTCCGCAATTGTATTAAATTAAGCTTTTGGTAAAATCACGACTGCGAGATGAAATTAGATTCTAGTAACTTTTTGATGATTTACTGATTTGCTAGAATGCATGAATGCAAGAATAGTTTGTCGACCCATACCCTTATGTGCATGTATGAATATTTTAGAAAGGAAAATATGTTCCGTCTCTTTAGGGGACTAGCTAGCGTGCGGACAATTCTTAGGTAATTCCAATCCAACAAGGCCGTACACAGCAACACCAGGGGCAGTTGCTCCTAAAACTCCAAAGGAAACAATAAAATTTGCTGTAATTTTGACCTGATATGAGGAAATATTTCCCCTTAGCCCCCCTAGATATTTTGAGCTGTGTACGGCCATGCAATCCAACACTGGTTACTTGCGAAGCAGAGTGTATTTACACATTGACATAGATGAGAACATGCTCGAGCATGCACTAGAGTCAAACCTAACGCATCTTACTGAATGTTTAATAAAAAATTGGCCATGCAATGGATCAAAGACGAACAAGGGAGCTCTATATTCAACTAACTGTCTTTAGCTGTTCGAGACAAAAGTGTTTGTCAGTTGTGAACAGACATTCGCGTGCGAGAGAACTTCGACGACTTCCCAACGAATTCTGACACTTTCGAGTCACTAAATCCATCCTTTATTTCGGCATCGTCTGCTCCATGATCTATCAAGAACGACGCACAATCGAAGTTTCCACTCTGCACTGCAAAATACAACGGAGTGAAGTTATTCTTGCTTTTCAAGTTTACATTTGCTCCATGCGAAACCAAAAACTCGACAGCTTCGGTAAACCCAATTTGTGCAGCTCGATGCAACGCAGAGAAGCCTTCTTCGTCTTTCAAATCAATNCAATCCAACACTGGTTACTTGCGAAGCAGAGTGTATTTACACATTGACATAGATGAGAACATGCTCGAGCATGCACTAGAGTCAAACCTAACGCATCTTACTGAATGTTTAATAAAAAATTGGCCATGCAATGGATCAAAGACGAACAAGGGAGCTCTATATTCAACTAACTGTCTTTAGCTGTTCGAGACAAAAGTGTTTGTCAGTTGTGAACAGACATTCGCGTGCGAGAGAACTTCGACGACTTCCCAACGAATTCTGACACTTTCGAGTCACTAAATCCATCCTTTATTTCGGCATCGTCTGCTCCATGATCTATCAAGAACGACGCACAATCGAAGTTTCCACTCTGCACTGCAAAATACAACGGAGTGAAGTTATTCTTGCTTTTCAAGTTTACATTTGCTCCATGCGAAACCAAAAACTCGACAGCTTCGGTAAACCCAATTTGTGCAGCTCGATGCAACGCAGAGAAGCCTTCTTCGTCTTTCAAATCAATGTCAATCCTTTTCTTCTTCTTGAATAACTTCCCAAGTTCTTTAAAATCGTTGTGTTTCACTGCATCATGGATCGGATATGAAACTCTGTGTGGAACTGAACTACTGCGTTTCAAAGCCATATTCCCATTAGAATCAGGGATGCGCTCACCTTCATCAGATGCACGTCGTAGCAGGGAGGTATGCGATGTATCGGATTTATTTTTCTGGCAGGATAATAACAAAGTTTTCAATGATCGTCTTGGGTTGTATCCTAATCCACAGATTCCAGATCTTCGTGATGTTGGACTGGGCAGAGCAACCAAGGATTCAGTGTGTTTAATTTCCGCAAGGCGCTCTTCGATGTCCTTCTCTGTCTGCCAACTGTCCTGACTGTGCAGTGACGATTTTGTATCACTTTTAGCATCCTTGCTGCGCTCATGGGAGGTGATAATACCATTAAGATGAGTCTCCATGTCAACGAGATACTGCTTTTTCTTTCAACAAATCCCACGATCACAAATTTGCTTCCATAGACGAATATTACCGTCTCAAATCAAATGTCGAAACACTGAATTCAATATATGAACACTAATACTCTTTAATACCTTTAATACCACTGAACCCGCGAATGTTGCTATTTTAAACCTGCGAAGAGTGATGTACGGTCTTCTCTAATGCCTGTGTTATAAGTCTTGCTGATTTTCAAACTTTTTTCCATAAAGATGAAATTACCTTCAGCTTATAAAAATACTGGATTTCTCCTCATCATTTCCATTCGCTACAAACTTTCATGTGCTTAACTAAGAACTCTGTGATGTGATTACTTTTCACTGCACTTATAATGTAAGGAGCGGCTATCAACCCGCAATGTTGTGACGCCCCGCTTGCACGATCTCGCTCTTAGACTATGATCGTTTGAGCCCATAACCGCTATGATGTCATCAGCTCAGCTTACCACAGTGCAGGCCAAATAAACTCGTTGGGAAAACTCATAGAAATGGGAAACTGTTTAGTGTTAAAANGTCTTGCTGATTTTCAAACTTTTTTCCATAAAGATGAAATTACCTTCAGCTTATAAAAATACTGGATTTCTCCTCATCATTTCCATTCGCTACAAACTTTCATGTGCTTAACTAAGAACTCTGTGATGTGATTACTTTTCACTGCACTTATAATGTAAGGAGCGGCTATCAACCCGCAATGTTGTGACGCCCCGCTTGCACGATCTCGCTCTTAGACTATGATCGTTTGAGCCCATAACCGCTATGATGTCATCAGCTCAGCTTACCACAGTGCAGGCCAAATAAACTCGTTGGGAAAACTCATAGAAATGGGAAACTGTTTAGTGTTAAAAAAACAACAGTAATCGAACCTAACTCGATTTATACCCGTCAGGCGTCTCAATAAGGGTCTGGGTTCGATCAAGTCTTAGTGAAGAAAAACGAAAGTGCGGATGGTTTCGAGTCTTTTTTATTTAAGTTTAAAATCAATTTTGATGCGTTGTTCTTTGCAATAGCTCAGGGGCTCTCTGAGTTATAAATTTAGAATGATCAAATTCTTTAAAGGTCCAAGAATGATCGATAGGACACCAAGTGTGTATCAGTGTACAAGTTTTATCAGTAGTGAGCCACCTTAACCTATTGTTAATGTGTTTTGAACTTATTTTTAGTTGCTAGTGAGCCACCTTATCGCTGGTCTACGAATTTAAATTTGTTTAGTAGTGAGCCACCTTAAGTGCAGAGCTCAAGGTGGCTCACTACTGATAAAATTTTTGCACTGATACACACTTGGTGTCCTATCGCTCATGGTCCAAGCAGAGGGCCTAAATGCTGCAAATGAGTTCCCTGGTCTTCTCAACTCGCTAAGTCCTTTCCTTTCGTCAAGCCCTCTCCTTTCGTCTAATATTTCATTGATGGCTATCTGAGGCCCTGGTTTGAGACGGGATTCGAGCATTGCCAGCGCGGGAAAAAATATCTCGATCCTGCTACACAACACACCGGCAATATATGCTTCAGAATAAATGTCAAGAATGTGCAAAGTTCTGAATCTTTCTGCAGCTTTCAGGTGGTTTTTTATTGCTGGTGCGAGGGATGCTACATTGGGAAATTTTGGCCCGCACGGGCAACGCCATAATTTTTGACAATGTTATTGCCATCGCGAGTAGAAATTTACTCGTGTAGCCTTAGCCTTACAAGTAGATGACATTATGCGCAGCCTCAAGACACAGGGCTATAGCTGTATAATAAGATATTTAGGGTACGTAAAATGCAGCCCACCCAAAATCATGCTGAAGGTAGTTGACTTTCAAATGCCCTGAATTGCCCCAGTGGCTATCTTGGCCCTCGACCTGGACGTGAGAATGTTTTCTCCGACCGGAACCGTCCCTTGCATCTGAAGAAATCGGATATTGTTACAGGGCCTTTGAAGTGGCTTCGAGTTTGCATCACAAAATTTCTTCGGCAAATGTTATTCTTGCATCCTCCTTTGGTTCTTTAATCTAATTATCATTCTATCGAACCTAAGCAAAAACAAGTTAATGGGGCGAAAGCAGAAACAAGAAACAATTTCAACAAATATCCCGAGAAATCCCGCAAAATCTCATAAGGACGTCCGGACCTTAATTTCCAAATATAAAGCCCAATTAGTAAGCTAAATCTTAAGACGAAAAGAAAATTCCAGCCCTTTAAATCATAAGAAGATACAATTAAAATAGGATTTAAATGTAGGAAAGAAATTACAAACATAAACATAAGTCAGAAATTTAATAAACTCTAGTCACCTTCCTGCACTGTCCGACAAAAAAGGTTGGATTCTGAAGCGATCACCAACGTCATTGGCATAAGCCTAAAGCTGAAGAAGTCACACTGTCATTCGCGCGAGCATACAAGCATTCTTTTTATAAGAATCTTAGGTTCGGGGCCGGTAGCAAGTTTCGTAAATTTTAGGACATTTTGGCTACCAAACGTTTCTTATGAGTTTCTTCAATATTTTTTATCTAAATGTAGAATTAAGGTGTCGGTTTCAACTAGCATGCTCTGCACGTGTCATCTCTTTGTTGTCACCATTTGCATGGGCCATGAAAATGTAGCCTGCGTGCAGACTTTTGGTCCTTTCTTTCTCCTCCTCCCCAGTTACCAAAAAGTCTGCACGCAGGCTATGAAAATGACGACAACAAAGAGATGGCACGCGCAAAGCATGCTGGTTGGAACAGATCCTTTAACAGCATTATGAGCAACGGGAACTGGATTTGTCTATGAAGTTTGAAATCAAACTTTTGCATTTCATAACTTCTATGATTCAACGTGTAAAATGACGTTCTTCTTGACCCTACAGCCTATATAACAAATTACCAATTCAGTTCACGCATAATCTTTAGCTCAAGGTCGGATGAGCTAAACCTAACAGAAAATGGTCCAATTTAAAAAATAGTCTTTTTTTTACTTCAAATCGTTTGACGCATGTAACAGTTACGAATCTTAATCATATCTATTTTAAAGCCAATTGGACATTTTTAATATAATAGCAATCATTAAAAGGATATCTTGACCAAATCGAATCTGATAAACTTCTTACTTTACACAAAATTAGTGCATAGCCAACCCATAANGAACAGATCCTATATAACAAATCTTGACCCTACAGCCTATATAACAAATTACCAATTCAGTTCACGCATAATCTTTAGCTCAAGGTCGGATGAGCTAAACCTAACAGAAAATGGTCCAATTTAAAAAATAGTCTTTTTTTTACTTCAAATCGTTTGACGCATGTAACAGTTACGAATCTTAATCATATCTATTTTAAAGCCAATTGGACATTTTTAATATAATAGCAATCATTAAAAGGATATCTTGACCAAATTGAATCTGATAAAGTTCTTACTTTACACAAATTTAGTGCATAGCCAACCCATAACTGTCTGCTATTATTGTTCCCTTTCCTTCCGTTGAGAACAAAGTTGAATTGTTTGAGAAATCAACAAAATTTGGTTTCCTACGAGGCTAATCTTAAAATCTTTGAAGTTTCTTTACATTCTGTTGTAAGAAAGACCAAATTATTGTTTTCAATACTAACAATTTTGAAAGATTTTAAGCAGAATTCTTAACTTTACGATTTCAAATTACACCTTCGATTCGTATAAGGCTCTAGATATTTCTATGTTCTAGATTCTAGATTCTTTCTGGCATGATAAAAATGTTGCAAGAATCTACATACGCAAAAGATATATCTTTCTGCTTACACTTTTGTGCAAATTCGTAGTATGCTTAAAAACCAGTTAGTTCCAAACGTTAGAATTTAGCAATGGTTAGGATGATCAATATCACTAAAATTTACTTGATATTTGATGTAAAATATGAAAAAGAAGATCTTAATATTATGTAGTATGTACAATATTCAAATATTGCTGAATTCAAACGCCGAAACTTTATCGACTCAGTGACTTATCCCTGCTGTTTCTTTCGCACTAAGAAATCCCCCTTCCACAAAATGGATACTGAACAGAGAACAGAGCTACGTTTTAACCATTACTTTCTTGGAGCATTTTCCATATAAAAATGTCGGCAAAGAGATTCCCGCACATGAAAGTTCTTTGCGGAGATCGGAGACAGAATCCAATCCAAAATTTACTAAAGGATGCAGTTAGCGGAAATGCTTTGGTTATCCAACGCGTAGGCTTATGCCAACTTTAAGCCACCAAAATCTTACATCAGATGGCTAAAGCCCCACTAAACCAATAAAATGCAGCCTACATACGACCACAGACTTGCTGAAAAATCCATCTTAAATCATTGTTTAACCCACAGAAACAGTACCGTGCTAATTTGTCGAACGTCTGCATTCAAAGAAATATATCTACCAGACCTGTTTACATTCTGTTTTGGCAACAAGACGCGAACAGCCGTGAAAATGGAAACGTTTTTGATCTTGTGATCTTCTTTTGGGCGCTTATAATTCCCTACTGGTTGCGCAAAGATTGCTGCTCAAACTGAGGTCAAGTCTTTGAAACAAATTATGTTTTCGTTTTTCAAGCATCTCCCCTTTTTCCATTGCATTAAGTGTTAGTTCCTGGGCTGTATCTATTGCTTGTGTTCATGAAGCTAACANCCCCCCCCCCCCCTCGGATCGGAGACAGAATCCAATCCAAAATTTACTAAAGGATGCAGTTAGCGGAAATGCCTTGGTTATCCAACGCGTAGGCTTATGCCAACTTTAAGCCACCAAAATCTTACATCAGACGGTTAAAGCCCCACTAAACCAATAAAATGCAGCCTACATACGACCACAGACTTGCTGAAAAATCCATCTTAAATCGTTGTTTAACCCACAAAAACAGTACCGTGCTAATTTGTCGAACGTCTGCATTCAAAGAAATATATCTACCAGACCTGTTTACATTCTGTTTTGGCAACAAGACGCAAACAGCCGTGAAAATGGAAAGGTTTTTGATCTTGTGATCTTCTTTTGGGCGCTTAAATAAACTCCCTACTGGTTGCGCAAAGATTGCTGCTCAAACGGAGGTCAAATCTTCGAAACAAACTGTGTTTTCGCTTTTCAAGCATCTCCCCTTTTTCCATTGCATTAAGTGTTAGTTCATGGGCTGTATCTATTGCTTGTGTTCATGAAGCTAACATGATAAAAATCATTATAGTGCGAGAAGCTAGATTATATTTGAACTACTTTACAAAGGAATCAATCGTCTGCTGCGGTTATTCCAAGTTTATTGTTACAGTAGTCTTTCCAAAATATTAAAACGCAGCAATTTCTTCCGACGAAACTTGTAGAAACTTTCCCTTGTCACGTAGAGTCATTACAAGCGAAACCAGGGACTTGCTGCAGAGCACTTCAGCCCCTTCGACTTTTACTTTTCTTGCCTTTTTCTGCGAGGTTTGTCTCCATTCGTTTTTATCATATTCTTTTTCGTTGCATTTCTTCCAAGATTCCTTGTCTCGCTATCCCTTCGACAGACTCATTGCAGCAAAATCTAACACGCATTTAGACCATGCCAATGCATACCACTTGGTAGGGGTTATGTGTAAATGCACTCATCCTGATGCTTACATGCAACGCTTCCATGCAAGGAACGGAGAATCGAAATGATTAGAATGTTTTCTGTCTATACTCACAGACCAAACTTGTAGGGTGTTCTCCTTGGAGTTGCTGGTGTCTTTCTGCCTGGAGTAGCAATGCGACTCCTGCAATGAAACACAAAGAATAAATCAGTACGTCACTGCAACTCTTTGTAAGATTAAACTAAAAAAAACAATTGATTGGATATCTGATGTGCCACAGGGATATTTGCTCTCACCTTTCCTCTTTATGACTTCTTTTGATTACATATTTATTAACCAGACAATATCACTGAGAAATTTCACGTACGTATTTGTTATTTGGGCCTAAAAGCACGTGCTGGTTTGCAGTTGCAGCGAGTTGGCAATTTCGATTAGGATTCGAGAGCAGGTCAACGCAAAAGAATGACAACCATGGTTTTAACATTAGATTGATATAAAGAATACTTTAAAGCCAACAAAGGACTATAGGTATGTTGATTAATGGGCTTTAGGCCCACAATTCTATCTTCATAGTGCCCTTGCTTAGATGGCATAATTCATTTCACTGAAATTGGTCATGTCGTTCTAGAGTTGTACGAAAGTCTGTTTTGGAAGCTGTTTTGGAAATGCTTATAGAAATTTTGATGAAATCAATGACAACAAGCACAACTGTCGTTTAGGGGGGAACACAAATTTACAAATATGTGTACCTTTCAGATGAAAATATGTGATTAGTTTCTTTGAAGCTGAAAACAAGCAACATTTGATCGTAGATTCTAGTACTTTTTAAAGCCATTCAAAGAACAGCTCCTATGCAAAATCTTCAGTAACTCTAGAACCGTATGATTAATTTTAGTGAAGTAAACTTTCATATCTAAGTTAACCTTTTAACAATAAAATTTAATACCGGGTGTCCCAAAAAAAGTATACGGATTTGGTCAACCCTAACGATCAGAATTTAGCATGAATCAATCCGAAATCAGTTTTAAAACATTAATCGGCACTTAACTTGAACATAGATACCTTGCTTGTTGACATTGTTGCTTTGAGAGTAGAGATATAAATCTTCAAAGGACAAATTTGCCTCCACCTCCAAACCAGAGCTTTGGCGTTTTGGCCTAACCAAACATTTTAGCTTTTCAGGAACCCAAACCACAACATAAACGGAATTTCAAACTCAAGAAATGCGTGATATGTAAAATTGATATTTGTTTCTTAAGAGTATAGTGTCGTGTGAAAATGAATGGATCTGTTTGATTCACGTCACAGAAAGTTTAAAGCACAAACAAAAAACTGAAGAACGGATAAACTCCGCATGAGGATAGCTAGCCTCTGCACAAACGGAAAATTCTCCGTTTGTACGCAGGCTATGAGGTAGCCGGGGCCAAGGGGCCAAGGGGTCTATTACTATTTCCAGAAAGCGTAGGAGATTGTTGGAAACAAAACTGATTTGATCGTATTTTTTGAGGTTTTTTCTTAACAACTGAAAGCCCTTTTCTAGAGGCATGCAAGATGTTTAAGAAATGATATATCCCTCGATCAGGACTTGTCTCCAGCAAAATTGTCAAGCATCTCTCCAAAACCAAATTTGAACTTTGAACTTCAAATTAGTTCTCGACATAAAATATATATATTTAATCAGCCATTTAAACTGCAATTCTCATTATCAGGAAAGACAATTATCTGGTAAAATATTTACTCGCCCACTCCCTGTCTATTAGCACTTGGAAATCAAATACAGAATCATACTTATAAAGGGAAAATGTAATATCTTGCCATCACAAAATTCTCAAATTTCTTTCGTTCAGCCCAAAATCTTGACGGGGTGGCTGAAAAGAGTATTTGCATTTCCAGTTTGTTCATATAAGGTATAAGGCCAATCTTTTCATTACTTAATATCTTCGATGGCATGTATCTGTTAAAATGTAGCTGAAAGAAATTAAATTTTTAACAGAAATTGAAATTTGAATATCAAGTGCCCAAATATCGGCCATTCCAATTTTGGCAAGAGATATATTTTCAAGAGATAATATCTTTCAGAATTTGCTACATTCAAAGGAGTACATACGTGACCTTTATATCTCAAATAATCTTCCACCGTTACAACAAAGTCTATTTACTTTGAAAGCATCTGAATTGAAGATTATTTGAAATAACAGAAAGTTTGAAGACTACAAAACAGCCGAAAATTTTCAGAGAAGAGGGGACAGGGGCAATTGTGGAACAATTTCATCGACATTATTGTCTTTCCCACTTTCTGGCACACTGGAAAAACCTAAATCATTCGTTGCCCAAAGAAAATGACTTTTGGGATCAATAGATATTAGTTGTTTTTCTTTCAACTGCATGGTTCTTCTCTGCGCACCTTTTAGCATAGCCATATTTTCATGAGTCAGAAAAACTCCCAAAGGTTTTATGTAATTCCTTCATTTTTGGAGTAAACTAACAATGGATGCTAATAGACCCAGAACATGTCGACTATAGCTGTGCGCCATAACTTTTCCCACATGCGACACATATCTGCTTCCTATTGGCCTACATTCCTCGTTAACATAAAACCAGTTTTACGATGTCAAGTACGACTTTCTTCGTCAGTAACAAGTTCCTTGAATAAGCAAGCATTATCATCAATTTTAAAAACACTTGAACACAATTCAGCTCCTTGAAAAAATGGATTCATACTGAAAACCAAAATCCTGGATGGTATGCAATTGGTTTGGGGCTGTTCCAAGGAGGACACGAAACTTGATTGTTACGTATATTCATTCTATGCGGTGAAATAATATTTATCACAAGTGGGCTACCACAAGTGGAAAATTAAAATGTGCCCCTGCCTGGGATCGAACCCGGGATCTTCATGCCAACAGTCCCTCCGTCAGATCTCTGGTCTCACACCACGACAGAAGCCAAGCCTTCATCAGAGCCATGCATACGTATATATAATCATTCGGCAATAGCTATTTTTCTTAGCAATAGCTTTAATAATTCTATGCGTATATTTTACGGTTGTTGATCTTTTGGAGCGCCCGAATTCGCTCTTTTTTTACGCATTGGTATCTAGGAATAGATATCAATGCAAAACATGCAAATCACAAGAATTAAGGGCTCAGATGTTTCAAGAACGGCGTCGCAATAAACTCACCTCAAGAAATTTCTAGCAGTCAAGTAACAGAGGTGTGGTGTGCGTTTTTACGCAAAATGCACGAAAAATATGTCGTAATTTTCCCTTTTAATCTTCAGTGGATTTGATGAGCTTCCCGGTTGCGCAGACTTGAGAAATAACCATGAAGAAAATGAAAACCTTTTCGTGAGAAACTGGTCACAATAGGAAACTTCTGACAATAGCCAAAAAATGGATTTATGCTTTTTACCCCACCCAAAAAACCCGGTGGTCCTACGCTTTGCTGTTTTGAGGATCTCCTGCGCAGCTAGCTATTCTATCGAACACACAAACAGTTTTGCGAGACAGTGAGTTCTAATAGACCATTCCGCAGTCGAATGCGAAGGCGCTGTTCACGTTGCTTCTCGGGATCGCATCGGGGTTTCGAAATCGGATTAGATTTCGAGTTCGGAACCTCCCATGCGATACCGAAATGCAACGCGAACAGCGCCTTCGCATTCGATTGCGGAATGGTCTATTGAAAACCTTCGAGGGCTCAGGTGTTCACAGTCATATATAAACATTGTCTAAAAGACAACTTCGAAATTACCTTGGTGACGAAACGGCCAAATTCCTTTGCGCCTCTCTATCTTTGATCTCTTCAGCAGCTTTCTTCATCTCTTCTTCCATCGCCATTTTATCGCTCTCTGTTTTTACCCGTTTCTCCTAAGAAAGAAGGAATCGTTTAATTATTCCACAAAAAATGCCCAAATTAAACAACTCGAATAAACAGTCTCCGTCACAAGCACATCCAACATTCTATGCTAAGCTAGATATAGTACACAATGTCCAAAGAAGAGCTACCTCACTTTGACATATACTTACTTTTTACTAGCTTGCAAATTGTCCAGGGGCCAATTTTGCAAAACACAGACATCAAATGAAAGCACACGAGTCAGGCTTTCAGAAAATCAACATCTAATTTATATCAGACCGTTACTTTTTTGAGAAATTAGAATTTTCCAACAGATGGCCATTTTGAAACATCATGTATGCATGTATGTGATAAAGTAGTTTATGGATAACTTATAATAGTGTCTACTATGCCCATCCAAAATAAAGACCCTAAATAAATAGCATATATAGAAAATCTGTGAGTTGGTACAAATTAGAGAGGCTGTAAGGTAGAGGTAAATAAGAAATTGACAATTCTTTACCTGTCGAGCTGCAGTAGAATCTTTGACCGAAAAGAACATTGGGCCTAATTCAGCCAACCACGTGCCGTCAACAGCAGTTACACATTGCATATACTCCTGTTGGAAACAACAAGTCAATCAGAGATTCAGCCGAATTTGACTGATTAAAATTTGAGGCTGAATTTTACGAAAGCTAAAAGACGTTATTTTATTTTCTTAAGAGAACAGGTTCTATCAATGTGTTGAGCGTTTGATAAAAGTTCCGTGAAGCTGTTTGTTTGTACCTTTCACGTAAGATAGACAGATACAATCGAGTTGGTACGGTTCGCTGATGTTATTAGATTATTGTTTGGGGTTCATGGCTCTTTTAATTTATTGTGACGGATAAAAACTCACCAGTAATGATTTCAAATCATAAAGTCTTTACAGTAAAGTAAAGGCAGACTTTTTAATTTCAATTTTCATCTTTCGGTACATCACCCATAAATGGTAGCTCCAAAGCAAAAATCTTGATTTCACGGGGTTCATAGCAACAGCTAGAGCAATATAATCAATCAATCAATCAATCAATCAATCGATCAATCAATCAATCAATCAATCACTTGGAAGAAGAAAATTTCACCACTGAAAGGCTTGAAAGANTTTTTTTTTTTTTTTTATATCCATTAAAAAAGTTACAATACATAAATACAAGCTACACTACTTACAAAATTACTTTACAATACTACTGGGACGATACCCCCAAGGAGCAAAAGACTATGACTACCCCGGGGCCATAGACATAGAGGTTAAAAATAAACTACTATAGTCTGTCTCAAATTACATGCCACGAGATATGCCTGCGATCAATCCGAATTTAGGAAGGGTGGTTTAGGTATCATCGCAACTACTGCGTGGCATCTAATTTGAGGTAGACTTTAAGATACATGACTAAAAGTAAATGAAAGGAAAAAGGAACTTGGGACATGGAAGATGGCGGCTGTGGTTTTGTGACTTTTAACGGAGTTTGGAATTTTCTAATCAAATCGACCAGATTTGTGGATGAATTTAAGCGTTAGCAGGAGTATATCTTTATTAACTTCATCTGGGAAATTTTTATCACCATACAATAAAATCTGCATTAGAAGATTATTTTGACGATCGGTATGTCCATATGGTCGTATTAAAGCGAAAACTCCGTTAAAATTTTCAAAAAACCGACAATTTTCATCTGTCGGTACATCACCCATAAATGGTAGCTCCAAAGCAAAAATCTTGATTTCACGGGGTTCATAGCAACAGCTAGAGCAATATAATCAATCAATCAATCAATCAATCGATCAATCAATCAATCACTTGGAAGAAGAAAATTTCACCACTGAAAGGCTTGAAAGAAGAAAGTTACCTTAGAAGTCATGATAAGCTCATGATACACAACATAATCTGGGCTGTACCCCATACCATATAAGGCACTGGTAGGGTGAAGATGACATGGCATTCCGGTTCGCAAATTGACATATTCACCAATTCCCTGAAAGATATAGCAGAAAAAGTTACAAAAAGCTTTACACTTAATCATCGACGATAGTACCGGGGGCACCAACAAAAGTTCAGGCGTTTGAAAATTCGTATTACCTAGAGTACTGGATGGATTTGGATGAAACGAATTCTGCTTCATAGCCAAAAGACAGAAGTTTTTTGTCATATTTTTTAGGTTTTTATGGGCACTGAAAATATAAGTAAATTCACCTTTATGAAAAATCCTTGATTGCGAAATGCTTGAAAAAGGGCCAAAAACGTGCGATCAAATCGTAAAGAATCTCCTCAAACAGAACAATATTTCTTACCTTGAGTCTTGCGGCTTGGTGGAAATACGCAGAACAAATGCAGTTCCGAATAACATCCCATTCAAAGCCTGATGACTTTACATCCATCTTTAAATTATGCATAATATCCTTCAACTGAGAACGCACTTCACGAACCTGAAAGAGATCAAGCATCGTTTATAAACAAATATTGCAAGGAAGACTATAACATGGATCGTTCCAAACCAAGGTATAAGTACTTCGGAAGGGACGTTAAACTAGGGGTCCCATGCCTGGATGCGGCATGCATAGTAGGCCCAAATTAGCTGTAATCTAGCTAGAAATCTTTCCAGCCTACATAAACTAAAATAAAATAAAGTACCGAATAAATGAATGAATTGAATTAATTAATTAATGAACGAATGAATGAATGAATAAATGAATGAATGAATGAAAAAAATGAAAACTTCTGGAAGTTTGAATTCGGTTTATTACATACATGGAACATGGATCAACATCAATGGCCTAAAATATACCGTTATATTCTGAAGGAAGAAAGCGCTTAAGATTTGTTTGGGTTATTCATTTCATACGCCAATACGTTCAAAGTGCCAAAAGAGACGTAACTCTCTATGGATGTTTCAAAAGAGGATCTTGGATGTCTCCAAATCTCTAGAGAGTCAAGGGAGAAATGTCGAGGAAGAAGACTTGATGACTTTCATTCAATACCAACCTTCCGCATTGCTTTTACATGAATGAAATGCTCATTACACCATCCAGCAGAATATCTGTCGATAAAGAATATTTAAAATAAAATTTGCAACGTGAATTTCCGAGAGACAATTTTTAGGAAAAATTACTGCATCAGTACCGCATTTGCCAAAATCTACGTTTGCATAGAATCTTTCGAAAGGGGTCAAACATTATTAAGAAGTTACAAAAAAGTGCTGCTCGTTATGATGTTCGGCTGAAAAACTGGTTCATTTGAGAAGTGTTATGATGGCGTTATTTGGGCGTAAGGTTGTGCTAACGTTGCCAGTACCTTATAAAAAAACGGGAGTACATCGCTTAGAACTTAGAACTGATTCTAGAAATGATAAAACCCAATTTGTAAAATGTAAAAAAAATAACTAGTAAGTCTGGAATCGAGATAACGACATACCCACAGCAATATTTACAGAACGAAATTTCCCAATGAAGTGGTATTTTGGTCACTCTTCCAAGGTAATATATAACTCAGACTTACTCATTTGCTTTCCATTGTTGATAAACATGCAGTAGAGTCAAATGATCACTTTCAGGGACCTGAAATTTCTCTCNGGCGTTATTTGGGCGTAAGGTTGTGCTAACGTTGCCAGTACCTTATAAAAAAACGGGAGTACATCGCTTAGAACTTAGAACTGATTCTAGAAATGATAAAACCCAATTTGTAAAATGTAAAAAAAATAACTAGTAAGTCTGGAATCGAGATAACGACATACCCACAGCAATATTTACAGAACGAAATTTCCCAATGAAGTGGTATTTTGGTCACTCTTCCAAGGTAATATATAACTCAGACTTACTCATTTGCTTTCCATTGTTGATAAACATGCAGTAGAGTCAAATGATCACTTTCAGGGACCTGAAATTTCTCTCTGGCATTATCACTGTCTTCTTCACGACCTTTGGGCCGATAAAAAATTGAAGGCACTGACAACATTGACACGATAATCTGCAACGAAAATTGAAAAAAGTTAAAACATTTATTACCTTCTTCGTAATATTCCCTTCAAATTCCATGACTCATAATCATGTATACACTAAAACCATGGGTAGTAGGAAAAGCGGAATGTTTTTTGGGGTTTATCCAGTGGTATCAAGAATCAGAACTATTAGGCCTGCCTTTGTGCATGTTTTCTTTGTAGATCTTCTCAGTTGTCCTGTCGAGTTTGCAATTTCAGAAGGCTGCAGTCGCTTTCCATCCACCTCTCCAACTCGACAGGACAACGGAGAAGATCGACACAGAAAACATGCACAAAGGTAGGCCTAATAGTTCTGATTCTTGATACTACTGGATAAACCCAAAACACATTCCGCTTTTCCTACTACCCATGCTTAAACATGGAAGATTAGCAAGCCTCGATCATGTCATGTGGCTCAAATCTTTAGCTTAAAATATCGACAGTAAAATGGTTAACAATTCGGTTCCTCTGCTTTCACGCTACAAACAGACTAGTTTCTTTGGTTTGTTCTTCGATCTGAAAATAAATTTTTTTGCTGCTATGCAAACAGTCTTATGGGGAAAGCAGCTCTGGTAAATTTGCTCGGAGATTCGAAAGTAAATGTTTTTGGCTTCATCTTGGAAGCATTTACGAAATACCTTATCGGAGCGACAAAAATTATCGCCTCTGGTAATAAAGAAATGGCAGCCAAAGAACCGGTTCTGTTCTAGTTGATGACTCTTACGTACTGCGATAAATAATAATACATATCGAAGAAAATTACACAAGTTACAAATGTCCCGTGACAATGTACTTTGTGAAGCTTTTCAAAGTCGTCGCATTCTAAGATGACTGTTTAAAACAAAATAGAATAAATCGATGAGAAGGGGTAAGAAATAAAAATAATCAGCTCTTACCAAGATTTCATCACTGCATCCCATCTCGAGAGATGTTATCAACATTTTTGACAATGAAGGATCCAATGGAAATTCCACCATCTTTCTACCAAGATAATTCAAAGATCCAGTATTGTCTAATGCTCCGAGCACCCACAATTGGTACATCGATGTCAGGATGTTGTCCTTGAGGGAAATCAAATATTGGCTAATGTGACATTTTGAAAAGAGCTGCGCTAGATTAGTTTTTGCCACGTTTCGTAATTTTTCCTAAAACGTGCTACCACGCCATTTTCCTAAAATACGCCATTCAATTTTAGCAATAATACCAATCAATAGACTTAATCGGCTGAGATTTGTTTTACCCATTTCAAGTCTGTGATCATACTCTTGGGAAATTTTAGTATTATTCTACTTTTTGCATTCATGGCATAAGTTTTCATGGCACGAAATATGTTAAAGAAATCAAAAGATGTTTTATCAACAAGCACTTGACTTGAATTGGGTGTAAATATTGAATTAATCTATTGAACATAATCCACAGTTTGTTTCTTGAGGGACTGAATTTGTGATAATTCTGAGAAGCCTTAGAGCCAAGATCAACTGCAAGGTTCATTTTAGTTTCGTGAAAATTCCGGTATTTAGGCGCAAATTTTAGGCATTTTCGCTCTGCATTTTTTATCATAAATGCGGGGGCATAGAAAGGTAGGAGCAATCGCTGTGTCATACTCTAACCAAAGCAATCATGCCCAAAGAAATCCGGCTTAGTGTAACTCTAGCTTTGATTGGATAGCGCCCCAATTTTCACGGGCGAGCTATTTTCACCATCTTCATTTTACTAACTATTTTACAAAAGCCAACAGAAGCTGAGATTGTGAAATAAAAAATGTGTGCCATATTTCATCCAATAAGCACCCTATACGTTTAATACCTTTTAGGGTAATGAACCAAAAAGTGCATTCTGCTGCTTGAAAAGCAACAGGCTGCAGATATTTTAACAAAGACCAATAATCCTTTTCTGGTTTATTTCCATTTGCTTGAAAGTTCCTAGAGGACTGTTTCTTTAAAGAGGACCGTTGAAATATAGGGATGGTTTGCTAAGATTGTCTACCCGGGTGCGCCAAAAGAAAAATTCAGGTGTTGAAATTCGCATTACCTAGAGTACTGGATGGATTAGGATGGATCCAACGATGTCTGATAGCCAAAAGACCAAACTATTTTTATATTTTTCTTTGTATTTTTGAGCATTGAAAACATGGTTAAATTTGATTTTACCAAAAAATCTTGGTTGCGAAATATGCGTGAAAAAGGGCCTAAAACCCTCGATCAAATCGTAAAGAATCTCCTTGCTCAGTCGTTGGCGTTCTTGGGGAGGAAGCATCCAAAAGAGCCTTGAAATCAAATACTGAACATACGGTTTTCATGATGCATACCTGAGGAGGAGGGTCCATGAAGTGGAATTCCAATAAATTCTCGACATTCAAGGACTTTAGCAACAACACGACATTCGCTAGATTTGTTCTCTGGATTTCTGGGACTGTTGCTTTCAGCATTTCCTCTTTATATTGATGCTCTGTGTACAGCCTATATGCTTGTCTGGATTGAATAAAATGAATATCATTATTACCAAATCGAGCAAAATAGTTCAGCAATTAGTAGGATGATAATCTAAAGCTCTGCGAAGATAATCTTCGAATCATTTATTGAAATCACAATTTCAAGAGACTTCCCATAAAGAATTTTTGACACAAGCAATAAGACTACTTTTTCACTTGGGAACTTTCAAAAAGTGTCAAACTTCTAATTAAAGCTGGCTGTAAAGTATATGAGGCATTGAGAAGGCATCAAACAATTGGAAGACATCTCCACAGACGCTCGACTTACGTTCAAATGAACTATCCTTCTCAAAGTTTCCTTGAAATTATCACACAAGTATCAGGATGTCAACGCTTCTGCATTACTTACCCTGGTCCTGTTCTACCAGCTCTTCCTGACCTTTGATTTGAGTTGGCCTGAAATGGAGACGTTCGCAAGCACAATGGGTAAAGTTGGTTTGAAAAGACAAAGGCATCTAAACTGCGTCATAAATATTTGGTTGTGCACTATCAAATTTCATGCCTTGCTTAACTCTATCTACAAATAAATAAAGAGCTTTAAATTGTTTCCTTGGCTTTAAACAAAATGCATATGCTTTATGCTTACAGTTGTCATGTAACCATTGACTGAGCACCTTCTGAAAATTTTTGGATTTAGATTTCATTCAGAAACTTTAGGTATTTCATTTCAACATTCACCAGGTAGAATATGAACTTAATATAAGTACTTTGCAAAAACCTTGTAATGCGCAATTTGGTTCATACAAATATATTTATTACGATAAATGAATATAAAAAATACTTGATTACCTGGCTAATCGGGAAAACTTGCAGTGAGTCCATACCAATCCTTGGATTGAACAGTTTCAATTTACAGTATCCAGAATCAATGACGAACATTATGCCGTCAACTACAAGGTAAAGGATAACCTTATCAAATGCTACACTCCAAATCTAATGAATGTTCTGCTTTGGAACAATTTTTTTTCTATAATAAATAAAATTTAAAATACATATAACGAAACAACTCAATTCTATCTACTGTTGAGATGGAGGCAAAAAACATAATGTTATCAAGTCGCCTCAGTTTAGAACAATAACAGACAGACTTACCGTCACCCATAACAACAAAAAGAAATGACAAAAGCGTATCTTTAATACCTTAAGATGATGTGCAGTAAACACCAGCGTATAAGAACCAAATGGATTAAGAACCTACAGGTTGAAATTTTCAATTTAGACCCCCATTTTATAAGACCCCATTGAGTAATTCATTATAAAAGAACCCAGGCTGAGTTGTAAAAATTGTAGGCTCTTATACGTGTGTGTTTACTGTAACATTTTCTTATATGAGGTTATTTTTAGAGAATAAACAATGTATACACTTTTCATCTTCCGCTCATCATCTTTCATCTTACAGCTTAAACAACCACGATTATCAGTTATGCAATTTAGCCTTTCTTGAGTTGTTGAATTCTGCTGACGGAAAGCGCAACAAGTTTTTGAATGTCCCGGCAAAAAGAGCATAATTGTCTAAAACTACAATTCCTACAGTTTTAATCTAAAGCCTTGGTCAAACGCATCCAACATTTCATCCAACATTTACTTCCAAAAAAATTGAAAGTTCATCGATGTTTGCAAGAGGGGTGGTCAAACGCATCCAACATTTCATCCAACATTAAATCCAACATTTCCAGTAAAATCCATGATCATTATTCGCCTGCGCAGCGACATATATACAAATGATAAAAAAGAAGCGTAATGCAAAATAAAAATTAGAGTGGCTGACTTCGAAAGCAACAAGATGAAAATGATTGAAAATGGCGGTCAAATGACAGAATATCAACTTTTTAGAACGTTCTGCGCATGCCCACAAATGAAATGTTGGGTAAAATGTTGGATGAAGCGGTCAAACGCATCCAACATTCCATCCAACATTTGAAAACAAAATTTGTTTTTGATCTCGATCAAACTTCATCCAACATCACTCTGCAAATGTTGGATGACCCAACATGGGTGGTCAAACGCATCCAACATTTCATCCAACATGCTGAAAACAAATGTTGGACGAAATGTTGGATGCGTTTGACCGGGGCTTAAGTTAATTTTTTGTTTGTGGCCGGTATTAGATGAAAACGTTAGAAAGATGGTACGAATATTAAATACTATTTTCGAATCAAACCTGTCAGTGACGTTTCTGCGATATTGGTTGCAACAATGCACTTTCGAACGCCATCAGGAGCCTTTTCAAATATCTTTGCTTGTAAATCACTTGGTAGTTGCGAATAAATTGGAAGAACTGCTAATGGTGGCGCCTCTTCAACCTCGGCAAGCCTTTCTGAAAACATAAAGTTGTGCAAAGTATAATAAAGTGTTCGAAAAATATCTAGTTGCTTCTTATGATGTAAATACAGCTGGTTATGTAGTTATTTTTTACTCAATGACAATGAGTGTTATTTACATCGTGCTTGATGCAGTATAAATTCATCAAAATCTTGCATTCAACATGTTTTTCAGAAAATTTTCAATATTTGGGATTACCGTTTTTTGACCACGATTTATAAGGAATCGTATTCATTTTGTGAGAAAGACTGTTCTTCTAAAATATCCAGTAAACACGAGAAGTAATTAACATAAGAACTATCATTATTATCAAGAAATGATCAAAGATATGAAGAATTTTGCGAGACTCGATAGGTTTTCCTTCATCCAAGGCTTTACTTCAAAATGCAAAATCAATCATGTCCACACAAAATTGATCTGCTTTCTATTACATAATGTGTTAATCCTGTAGTTACCTTAAAGGGAATGTGCAATGGTAAATAGGCTTGTCTATAAATAGAACAATATTTACGGTGCGTGTGTAACTTCGATTTGAATGGGCGACAATATATAAGTCCTACCTGAAATGAGGTCACATGTAACTTCAATGTCTTCCTGTCCGGGCATGAAAACGAGGATATCTCCTATCAAAAGAAAAAAACATGATATATTGGAATGTTAGCTCTAATTGAAACGTAATCTTTTGTCGTTAAAGCGATAAAATACATTGCGTTACAAATAGAGCATTACGCAGCTTAGGGGCCGATTACATGGAGCGGGCTGGCCCGGTTAACCGAGGTGAAGGTTTTCACCCGGGATCCCGGGGTCAATAGCAGTTACAGTGTTTGAGAGACTTTCGATTACATGGCAAGCGGGCTAGCCCGGTTAGCCGAGATCTCGTCTGCTGCCTGCCGGGCTAGCCCGGCAAAACGGGCTGGAAGTTACACATTCTTCTCATGTAATCGATTCAAGGCCGGGCTAGCCCGGCAAAGCGGGCTGAGAAATCTGCAACGCATGCGCTTTATGAACAGATTATACGATTATGGCGCCAAGTATTTCACAGCCCGGGCTGGAATTCTCCATGTAATCGTTCAGATCATTCAGCCCTGTTAGGCGAGCCAGCCCGTTTAACCGGGCCAGCCCGCCCCATGTAATCAGGCCCTTAGGTTCGAAATCTTTAAAAAGGTCGGTGGGGACGACTGCACTTTAGCGGACCAGCTTTATGTCATATCTTTCGGGAATGTATTTGACCAAATAGACTACTAACCCTAACTAAACCCTACCTTACCCTAACTAACCCTAACTAAGCCTAACTTACCCTAACTAACCCTAACTTACCCTAAAAAACCCTCTTCCAAAACCTAGCCCTGATCCTAACCCTTACCCCATGAAACATTAGTTGCCGATATTGAAAGCTGGTCCGCTAAAGTGCAGACTAGCCGGTCGGTGTAAAATTCTATGACCTATTTCTTTAAATTGAATGGCTTGAAATAAGCTTTAGCCACTTTGCTAGAACTCTACCGTTGGACTTTTCAGAAATCTTCAATATTTTCAGAATAGAGTGTTTTCTTCATTTTGAGAATTCAAGAAAATTTTGAAAACAAATTAAAACCATCGTAATTTCTAAAATTTTGAGGAAACGTAGAATAATTTTCAAGAAAAACATAGTTTATGAATGTCTACAATGTGGTGTCAAGCAAAAATCTTTCACTCTTATGGTTTACGATTTAGAAATTTGATGACATCACATACTCAAATGAGTTGAAATATAAAACATGCTATAATTTCGAAAACTATTGCAAATTTCAGGAGAGTCCAACGGTAGAATTATATAGCAAAGTAGCTAAAGTTTCTTTCAAGCCATTCAATTGAAAGAAATAGGTCACGAAACTTGACACCGACCTTTTTGCGCCAATTCAAAGATTTGGAACCTATGCTGCACCACGCTACCACGAAATGATGTGCAGGTAAAGCAAACAAAATAGCAAGGTTTGGATATAAAATGAGGAAGCAACACAAAGGCAGAAAGAAAGCAGAAAGAAAGCTATTTAGTAATGATGTAAGTAGGAATTCTAATCTTGATTCTATCAGACAGTAATATCGTAATCATGTTATAAGAACCGCAATTTATTTAGCTATAGTAAAATTAACATTCTTGAGCAAGATTAGGGTGACTTATAACACCTCTGATTCAAAATAAGGCTTTGCAAACTATCATTCAAAAAAATTTGTTATTCCTAAAAAATAACTTGCTCTTTGGCATATACTTGAGCAAAGAGAAAGTTTAAAATGTGGCTTATTCTCAAATGTTGAAAAACTTTCTGTTTCACCTCGTAGACATAGATGTCAGTTGAAATTTACGATAACGCAAAATTACTCATGCAAAACTCTTTGATTGTTTCTATTCGCGGATATTTTCACCTGACATCTAGTGTGAGACAGACTTTAAATCTCAGTCCTACGTCAAGCAGCCGTTTTACAATTTAGTAAAATTTTGCGAATCCGATATGAAGTGAATCCAGGATCGTCTAAACGGGGCCTCGAACGTCTCCCGTTTACCAGAACAAAGAGCTCATTCCAAGCCTCTGTTCGCTGGATTAAAAAGAGCTATATGCAAGTAGTAACGATTCTCTTAACGATTCTCAAACTTTGTATCCTCATAGACATACCTTTAGTTGGAGTGAGATGAATCTGCAATGCCTGCTTTACAGCACCATCAACATAATCATCAATCGTCGACTTGCTGTACAGAACATCGACAGGAAACGTACGGCCAGGTATCTAGAAAGCGAGAGGAATTTACGTTATAAGTTTCATTAGCGTTTTGTATTGTCATAAAAATTAGGACAAGAAAACAAATCACCTTTTTAACTGAAAAGGCACTGCGATGTAAACTGATTACAGAGTCGTAGCTATCACTATTGATAGGCTGATGGACGCTCAAACCAGTATGAGCGGTCTCGTTTTCGTGCAAGTGTCATTTTGATGAGCGACTACTGGGACTCATCGTAATAAGTCTAACTGCGATGTATAGCTTGTTTTGAAATACGTTAAGCTCAAGCTGCCAAATTCAACAGAGTCAGCAAAATTTGTAAAAGTGAAGAAACGACTTCATTTTTTGGAATGCAAAAGTTTTAAACAACAAGATATCTGATTTCACGTTTGTCTTATAATTCGTTTGTTTGTTTGTTTATTTGTTTGTTTGTCAACTTATTTTGATTCGAGTTTTACTTGGCTATGCATATTTACATATATACAACTAATCTAAATCGAGAAATGGCTGCATTTTTTACAGAAACCAGACTTACAATATAAACTGGTACATTTCCAAAGAAATTTGAGAACTTTGTCGAATCCATTGTGGCAGATGTGACGATTAGTTTCAAGTCATTCCGTCGAGAAACAACCTGAAAGAATGGAAAAGATAAATTCTGAGAAATTCTCTAAGAAGCACGCAATAACTTGGCAAAATAATGCATGCACAAAAAGTTGTAAAAAATTGATTGTAATTAGCATTATTTGTTCAATTTTCAAACTGCAAACAGACTCTCGTCTCCAACAGAGTGACCTTAGAATTGGCTAAAAGAGCAAACATTATAAGCAATATTTTCCAGTTTGATCACTTCAAAACCATTTTATCCTCAAATATTCAAGCACTTATTTGATCTTATCGTAAAAATTCTCACCGAAAGAAATGCAGGGAAACGTGGGACTGTGTGATAAAATTTTGCCAAACAATGCTTGACGGATAACTATTGCTGTACGAGTAAAATTAAGCAGAATTTATTGAGAAAATATTTTGGAAAAGATAGTGAGATTGAAAACTTGCCTCTCTTAGAAGTCCAAACAGTACATCAGTGTTTAAAGATCTTTCATGAGCCTCGTCCATAATGATAACACTGTAATGATCCAGATCTGCCTCTTTTAACGATTCTCGAAGTAAGATACCGTCCGTCATGTATTTTATGATCGTTTTCTGCAAATAAAGATAACATTAGAAATCAGATATCAATAGACGATTGCGTTAAAGATGGCGTCGAGGAATTTTTACCAAGATCCTTTGCGGCATTGATCAAATCAACCAATCAAATCAATCGAAATTCAATGCGACGCAAAGCATCATGGTAAAAAATTCCCGTCTGCCATCTTTAGCGCAATCGTCTATTGAAATATTCATACGACTAAGTAAGGTGGTAAATAGAAGATGAAACAGGACCCCTTGAAAAAAGCACTTATGCCGAAGAGCTACCCTTCCGCTGGTTAAATAACTACATGAAGAGAGACTTTGAAAATTGCGTGGATTAACAGAACCAATTGATGAAATATTTCAATCATTTTTTACCCCAAAAAACCCTCAGCTATTCCTGATTCAACATTTCTAAAAAAAAACTCCAACTATCAACTACAAAAAGTACTGTAACGTAAGTAAAGTAATAACTGATGCAAAGAACAACAAATAGTAAAAGCAATACCACAAGACACCTGTCGTAAAGCTTCATGTTTGACAGGAGAAATATTTGGAATGTGCTTAAAGATTTCGGGAAGGTTGAAAGATTTTCGAAAGCGAGATAGTAGAGGTGCATAGCATTCGATCTAAAAGGCTCATTATAAACATTACGAATGCAAAACAAAACAGAAGTTACGTCAAGTGATGGCAAACGGTTTTCAGAGCAGTAGTGGTAGCTGTTAAGTGACGAACATTTCGAAAATTCATTGATGCAAACTATTGTCCGGCAAACTTTTATTTCAAAGGAGCTGGGTCAAGTTACCGTTGGGTCATATATATCCCTATGCTATATATTGTTTTCGGCACGTGTCCATTGTTTTCTGTACATATTTTGGTGGATGGGATGAATCCACAATAAAGTTACTTTAGAAATCCACCGATATCTCTGTAATCTTACAACATATGAATGTTTCGTTTGTTTCTCCGTGAAATTCAAGAATCCATCTTCAAAATAACACTTTCATTTTGAAAACAATTGTGGAAGTCTAGGTGATATGGCCTACCAAAAACTGCAAAATCACTGTTTCGAGAGAGGTTTGTTTACGGTTATGTAACCCTGCCCCTTTAAGCAGCCAGGCACGGTCTTGTTCCAAAAGTTTTTTGGTTACTCGCTATATGGAAAGTTCTTGCTTACTTCACTAGTGACGTCCTCAAAACGAATCGCATATCCAACTTCTTCTCCTAATTTCACTTTCATCTCTTCACTGACACGTTTGGCTACAGACATGGCAGCAACACGTCTTGGTTGTGTACATCCAATCATCCCGTAATTCGTGTAACCATCCTCATGCATGTACTATAAATTGACGAAAACAAAAATGTCAAATATCAAATCTTTTAAAGTTGGATAAATTTAGAACTGCACAAGTCTGATATTTAGCATAAAGTTTCAAAATTAAGATAAGGTCAAAGCATCAAAAAAATGAAAATTGCGCAAGGAAAACCGAAGATTAGAGATATGAAACGATGATAACTTTCAATAAAAATAGATAACTCTATCGGGTAAGTCGGAAAAATGTTTCCAATCTTTGAAAAATCGTACCACAAAAACTATAATACCGATTTGGAAAATTACAAATCCGTAGCCTAATTGAAGGTTCAACTTAATTTTGAGAAATTATTCATAATTTGCAATGCATTATCTTAATCTCAAATGAAGGATTCCCAAAAACTAGCTTCCGTGGGCCTTGCCTAAAACTGTAAGTGAGGGCTCAATTTGATTCACTTTTCAACGATTTAAATGGTAAAGTAATATTTTTCTTGTTTCATTTCAAAAGCGGTTATTGTGCTAAATTGCTTTTGGTAATTTCATACCTTTTATTGTGAACCATTTCGTTTTTCATGTTATTTTTCAATGTTTTTCTAAACACAGACATTGCTTTGTAATGATACGGAAACTGTCGACATGTTATTATGCTTCCCCATCAATGCTGGGCACCAAAAAGTCAAAATCTACATGATAGTGAATAGGCCATTTTTTTGCTGTTTTTGGGAACATCGAGAAATATAACTTTTGTTTAGTTCCTAATTTTAGGAAATATTGCACCTAAAATTACGAGAAAAATCTTGAAAATTAAGTTGAAGCCTCAGCAGGATGATGGAACTAAAATTTCACAAAAAAGTTGCATTGCCTTTCCAGTACGATTTTTCAAACAGTGGATACAATTTTGTTGTTGCTCACCCGGTATAAACACACAAGTGGCTGTTAGAATTGAAGATGAAATATTACAGCGTGCGCATTTGACTGGAAAATATCATAGCGCAATGCTACTTTTGCTAATAAAATTGAAAAGTTTTTTATGGGTTTAGCAATCTATTTTTAGGAAGGCCATATTTTTTCAAGGNTCTCCGAAAGAAATGCAGGAAACGCGGAACTGTGTGATAAAATTTGCCAAACAATGCTTGACGGATAACTATTGCTGTACGAGTAAAATATAGCAGAATTTATTGAGCAAATGTTTGGAAAATAATAATAATAATAATAAAACGAATATTTATACAGGATGTACACTTCAACAAGTTAAAAACTGCTGTTATCACTGTGTGTCCTGTGCCGTATGCCTAAATGTTAGCACCCTAAATTTTTACAATTAAATGTGAATCTCATAAAAAGTAATAATACAGATGTATAAAAAAACCAGATCAAACAATTTACATTCAAAGTTTCGGATAATTATCAAATAAATAGTGAGATTGAAAACTTGCCTCTCTTAGAAGTCCAAACAGTACATCAGTGTTTAAAGATCTTTCATGAGCCTCGTCCATAATGATAACACTGTAATGATCCAGATCTGCCTCTTTTAACGATTCTCGAAGTAAGATACCGTCCGTCATGTATTTTATGATCGTTTTCTGCAAATAAAGATAACATTAGAAATCAGATATCAATAGACGATTGCGCTAAAGATGGCGTCGAGGAATTTTTACCAAGATCCTTTGCGGCATTGATCAAATCAACCAATCAAATCAATCGAAATTCAATGCGACGCAAAGCATCATGGTAAAAAATTCCCGTCTGCAATCTTTAGCGCAATCGTCTGTTGAAATATTCATACGATTAAGTAAGATGGTAACATAGAAGATGAAACAGGACCCCTTGAAAAAAGCACTTATGCCGAAGAGCTACCCTTCCGCTGGTTAAATAACTACATGAAGAGAGACTTTGAAAATTGCGTGGATTAACAGAACCAATTGATGAAATATTTCAATCATTTTATACCCTAAAAAACCTCAGCTATTCCTGATTCAACATTTCTAAAAAAAACTCCAACTATCAACTACAAAAAGTACTGTAACGTAAGTAAAGTAATAACTGATGCAAAGAACAACAAATAGTAAAAGCAATAACACAAGACACCTGTCGTAAAACTTCATGTTTGACAGGAGAAATATTTTGAATGTGCTTAGAGATTTCGGGAAAGTTGAAAGAGGTGCATAGCTTTCGAAGTAAAAGGTTCATTACAAACATTACGAATGCAAAACAAAACAGGCTTTGCGTCAAGTGACAGCAAACGGTTTTCAGGGCAGCAGTGATAGCTCTTAAGTGACGAAATAATATCTTAAAAGTTCCATAAGCATTTCAAAAATTCAATGATGCAAAATATTGTCCGGTAAACTTTGATTTTAAAGTGGCTGGGTCACATAACCGCAAACAAACTTGTAATCTCTATGCTATATATTGTTTTCGGCACGTGACCATTGTTTTCTGTACATATTTTGGTGGATGGGATGAATCCACAATAAAGTTACTTTAGAAATCCACCGATATCTCTGTAATCTTACAACATATGAATGTTTTGTTTGTTTCTCCGTGAAATTCAAAAATCCATCTTCAAAATAACACTTTCATTTTGAAAACAATTGTGGAAAATCTGGGTGATATATGGCCTAATAAAAATTGCAAAATCACCGTTTCGAGAGAGGTTTGTTTACGGTTAAGTAACCCAGCCTCTTTAAGCAGCCAGGCACGATCTTGTTCCAAAAGTGTTTTGGTTACTGGCTATATGCAAAGTTCTTACTTACTTCACTAGTGACGTCCTCAAAACGAATCGCATATCCAACTTCTTCTCCTAACTTCACTTTCATCTCTTCACTGACACGCTTAGCTACAGACATGGCAGCAACACGTCTTGGTTGTGTACATCCAATCATGCCATAATTCGTGTAACCATCCTCATGCATGTACTATAAATTGACGAAAACAAAAATGTCAAATATTAAACCTTCTCAAGTTAGATAGATTTAGAACTGCATTCTGCATAAGTCTCATATTTAGCATAAAGTTTCAAAACTAAGATGAGGTCAAAGCATAAAAAAAAATGAAAATTGCTTCCAAAATGTTTCCAGTGTTTCCAGTCTTTGAAAAATCATACTATAAAACTATAACACCAGAATAACACCGATTTGGGAAATTACAACTCCATAGCCTAATTGAAGGTTTAACTTAATTTTGAGAAATGATTCATACTTTACAATGCATTATCTTAATCTCAAATGAAGGATTCCCAAAAACTAGCTTCCATGGGCCTTGCCTAAAACTGTAAGTGAGGGCTCAATTTGATTCATTTTTCAACGATTTAAATCGTAAAGTAATATTTTTCTTGTTTCCTTTCAAAAGCGGTTATCGCCAATGATCTTAATAGATGCCGTGTGTTGTATGCTAAATTATTTTTGGTAATTTCATACCTTCTATTGTGAATCATTATTTTAAACTCATTTACACTTTTCATGCTATTTTTCAATGTTTTTCTTAAACACAGACATTGCTTTGTAATGATACGGAAACTGTCGAAATGTTATTATGCTTCCCCATCAATGCTGGGCACCAAAAAGTCAAAATCTACATGATAGTGAATAGGCCATTTTTTTGCTGTTTTTGGGAATATCGAGAAATATAACTTTTGTTTAGTTCCTAATTTTAGAAGGAAATAATGCACCTAAAATTACGAGAAAAATATAGAAAATTAAGTTGAAGCCTCAGTAAGATGATGGAACTAAAATTTCACAAAAAAGTTGCATTGCCTTTCCAGTACGATTTTTCAAACAGTGGATACAATTTTGTTGTTGCTCACCCGGTATAAACACACAAGTGGCTGTTAGAATTGAAGATTAAATATTACAGCGTGCGCATTTGACTGGAAAATATCATAGCGAAATGCTACTTTTGCTAATAAAATTGAAAAGTTTTTTATGGGTTTAGCAATCTATTTTTAGGAAGGCCATATTTTNACACAAGTGGCTGTTAGAATTGAAGATTAAATATTACAGCGTGCGCATTTGACTGGAAAATATCATAGCGAAATGCTACTTTTGCTAATAAAATTGAAAAGTTTTTTATGGGTTTAGCAATCTATTTTTAGGAAGGCCATATTTTTACAAGTTTGATTTTTGCTGTTTCTTTTCTCCTTTTACATTAATTTTTCTTGTCTTCTCTTATTTCGAGAAATTATCTAACAGTCAGTCTTGTGCAAGTCTAGATGAATCTAGCAAGGAAACGTCCGGAAGTTTTGCTACTCAGTTAGACCAGAAAAATATCTCTTCGCCTTTAAAAGCCCTCTAAAATAAAGCCACAATTTGAAAAATCTGTGTCTTACCATGGTCTTACTTATTACAGTATTTTGCCCTATTGTTAACGTCTTTGTAAGATCTGATCACTCTGAGTTCATATCTTATAGAACATTGAACACATTGGACATTTTTGGGACACCCCAATCTTGTTATCAATCCAGATAAAACTTTCCGAGTGATTCTTAAAACATTCTATTTACCAAAACTTTGAAACATCTCGTTGAATATTTTGCTGTGACAGATAAATTCGCATCGAAGCAATAAAAATGATCTAAATTTTTAAAAACACATTTCATCGAAGTTTATAAAGGTTTCAGGTTTGTTTTGAATTAATTAATATGCCCTGTTGTTAAAGACGAAAAATCTTTGCAAAGCTTCTAAACAATTTACAATGAATTTACGGGTCTCAGATTTCTTTTTAGCAAACATGAACATGTTGTGTTGAGCAAAATTTCACTGGCTTTAAAGCCGCACCATTGTTTAGATTTCTAAACGGATCGGACATTTCATCATCAAAAAATTTGAATAGAACGTCGATAAAACTTGACCTGGAATTTAGAACTCTGCCAAAATCTGACAGCTGAAAATTCCTTTATCGTTACAAAGGTCAGCATATAAGTCGCAGAGAACTTTCCTACAGTAAAAAAAAAACAGTTTCTGTTTCCTACCGAACAATCTTTAGAAAAACTAGCAATTAACAGTGAAAAGTTCAAGCCACACCTCAAATATAATATCGCGAAACTAATGCAGTTTGCAGAGCAAGAGCTAAGCCCTAAATGACAGGATTCTCCAGACATGTTTTGATGTGATTTACAGAGGTCAACCAAAAATACTGTAGAGCTAACCACAAATCGTGTGACGGGACAATTTGTAAAGAGAAGCGCACACTACTTTCCTGATTACTGTTGGGTGTTTACGACCTCAAAGAAGATTAAAAATGACGTCAACTATGGCGGGAGAAATCAGGCAGGAATTATTAAAACTTGAAATATGCTATTCTGTGCTGTTCCTTTGTGGAACAATGGATTGGATGTGATTTCCTGGAAATGTGACCTTTTCGTTTAAAGGGGCCTTCGCAACCGGCATACCTTGCACGTGTCATCTCTTTGTTGTCGGCCATTTTAGTGGACCATTAAAATGGCGGTAAAAAGAAACAACAAAAGGATGTATTCACAAAGCATGCCGGTTGCAAACGCCCCTTTAACTCTAGTTAGAAAGAGTTAATAGCCGCCAAAAAGCGATAATCCACATTTTGTTTACCGATCTTAAACTTTGTAAGTGAGAGGAACTTGATCAGCAAAAGTTTTCATAACTTCACGTCGTATCTTCTGGGCAAAGCTGCTCCCCACGAGACCACTCAAGGACGAAAGTAAGGGAGAAGCATACATTGATCCCACACCAAGCTCTTCGGGCTTAGATGATTTCAAAAATGTTAAAACCACAGAAGGTCTTTTGTCCCAACTCACACATTTATTGTTCTTGATTTATAATTTGATACTTCTCACCCAGCTGTGTTTTGGAGTGAGCTAAAACTTACGCTAGACAGGTATTGTGTTTTGAATGCCAATAAATGCCGCACAGTAAGGTTGAAATTTGTAGAACAAGACATCAGACATCACAAAGCGATTTGCCTCTCTAAAGAATAGATTTCACACCTCTTTTTATTCATTTTTTTCATCCTAAATTCTTTATACAAAAAAATCCCTTTAGCTATATAAGCTCAACAAAGTGAAAAAATAAATAATTAAGTTACATTAAATATTGTATATACAGTTAAAGTTAAAAATCATGTACAGTGATCTAGTGATCTATCTACATGGCAGCTGCTCTTCCAGGGAGACGTGTTTGGAGTTGATTTCAGCTCTTAATATAACCCTTTAGTTCAGGGGCGGCGCCAGCCGCCAAAAAGTGGGGTGGACACGCGAGCGGAGCGAGTAAAATGGGGGTCTGGGGGCTTACCCCCAGAAAATTTTTTTAAGACCACGCCCTCTAGAACGTCGGAAAACACCCTTTTGCTAGATAGAATGCAAATTTGTGTTCTTTGAATTTCGTCATTGATTTGACATGTTAGATTTTATTTGCAAGCCATAATTTACTTCAAACTACAAGCGAGAAAGGAAAAANTATCATAGCGCAATGCTACTTTTGCTAATAAAATTGAAAAGTTTTTTATGGGTTTAGCAATCTATTTTTAGGAAGGCCATATTTTTACAAGTTTGATTTTTGCTGTTTCTTTTCTCCTTTTACATTAATTTTTCTTGTCTTCTCTTATTTCGAGAAATTATCTAACAGTCAGTCTTGTGCAAGTCTAGATGAATCTAGCAAGGAAACGTCCGGAAGTTTTGCTACTCAGTTAGACCAGAAAAATATCTCTTCGCCTTTAAAAGCCCTCTGAAATAAAGCCAAAAATTGAAAAATCTATGTCTTACCATGGTCTTACTTATTACAGTATTTCGCCCTATTGTTAACGTCTTTGTAAGATCTGATCACTCTGAGTTCATATCTCATAGAACATTGAACACATTGGACATTTTTGGGACACCCTAATCTTGTTATCAATCCAGATAAAACTTTCCGAGTGATTCTTAAAACATTCTTTTTACCAAAACTTTGAAACATCTCGTTGAATATTTTGCTGTGACAGATAAATGCGCATCAAAGCAAGAAAAATTATCTAAATTTTTAAAAACACATTTCATCGAAGTTTATAAAGGTTTCAGGTTTGTTTTGAATTAATTAATATGCCCTGTTAAAGACGAAAAATCTTTGCAAAGTTTCTAAACAATTTACAATGAATTTACTGGTCTCAGATTTCTTTTTAGCAAACATGAACATGTTGTGTTGAGCAAAATTTCACTGGCTTTAAAACCGCACCATTGTTTAGATTTCTAATCGGATCGGACATTTCATCATCAAAAAATTTGAATAGAACGTCGATAAAACTTGTTCGGAATTTAGAACTCTGCTAAAATCTGACAGCTGAAAATTCCTTTATCGTTACAAAGGTCAGCATATAAGTCGCAGAGAACTTTCCTACAGTAAAAAAAAAACAGTTTCTGTTTCCTACCGAACAATCTTTAAAAAAACTAGCAATTAACAGTGAAAAGTTCAAGCCACACCTCAAATATAATATCGCGAAACTAATGCAGTTTGCAGAGCAAGAGCTAAGCCCTAAATGACAGGATTCTCCAGACATGTTTTGATGTGATTTACAAAGGTCAGCCAAAAATACTGTAGAGCTAACCACAAATCGTGTGACGGGACAATTTGCAAAGAGAAGCGCACACTACTTTCCGGATTACTGTTGGGCGTTTACGACCTCAAAGAATATTAAAAATGACGTCAACTACGGCGAGAGAAATCAGGCAGGAATTATTAAAACTTGAAATATGCTATTCTTTGCTGTTCCTTTGTGGAAAAATGGATTGGATGTGATTTCCTGGAAATGTGACCTTTCGTTTAAAGGGGCCTTCGCAACCGGCATACCTTGCAAGTGTCATCTCTTTGTTGTCGGCCATTTTAGTGGACTATTAAAATGGCGGTAAAAAAGAAACCACAAAAGGATGTATTCACAAAGCATGCCGGTTGCAAACGCCCCTTTAACTCGAGTTAGAAAGATTTAATAGCCGTCAAAAAGCGATCATCCACATTCTGTTTACCGATCTTACATTTTGTAAATGAGAGGAACTTGATCAGGAAGAGTTTTCATAACCTTCACGTCGTATCTTCTGGATAAAGCTTCTCCCCACGAGACCACTCAAGGACGAAAGTAAGGGAGAAGTATACATTGATCCCACACCAAGCTCTTCGGGGTTAGATGATTTAAAAAATGTTAAAAGCGCAGAAGGTATTTTGTCCCAACTCACACGTTTATTGTGGGTGTTTTTCTTGATTTATCACTTGATATTTTTCACCCAGCTGTGTTTCGGAGTAAGCTAAACCGTTCGCTAGACAGGTATTGTGTTTTGACTTGAATGCCGTACAGTAAGGTTGAAATTTGCAAACAAATATCCGACACCACAAAGCGATTTGCCTTTCTAAATAAGAGATTTCACACCTCTTTTTATTCATTCTAAATTCTTTACACACAAACATTCCTTCAGCTATATAAGCTCAACAAAGTGAAAAAATAAATGATTAAGCTACATTAAATATTGTATATACAGTTAAAGTTAAAAATCATGTACAGTGATCTATCTACATGGCAGCTGCTCTTCCAGGGAGACGTGTTTGGAGTTGATTTCAGCTCTTAATATAACCCTTTAGTTGCTTTTTGCATCCATTGATTGTAGGGAGCTCTCTGATATCAATGGGAATATCGATTGTTCCCTGCTTTAAGGTAAGGGGATATCGTTCCAAGCTCTAGGTGCACTCAGTGCACTGAATCAAATCAAAATAAACAATGAGAGCAAAACATCCTGGTCGGCTGCGATGAAGGTGTCAAATTTATTCTTCATAAAGAAAAATCGCTTTGTAATGTCAAAGAGCTGAATCTTTAGTTTTACAAAATTCACCCTTGCTGTGCCGTAGAAAATCAGCTTGAACCAATGCGAAACAAGAATCAAGGGTCCACGTCGGAGCCTGACTAAACAGCACAAGAAGCAAATTATTGCACCTGACCCTCCAAATAGGTAATGCTAGCCCGGTCTGTATTATTAGCATTAATGTAAGATAGAAACAAATTTTTGTTCCGTGGAATCTTCTGGCATCTATTTTGAAACACACGTTAGCATCTGTACATATTCACGCTAGTTTGTGTTACTTTTCTTTCGCTGAACTTTATTTGAAGTTGAAAATTGTAAGTACCATTCATAGTCAGAACTCGGTATTTTGACTATGAATTGTAACTTGTATTGCAAGTATTGTCTTTTTAGATTTAATGATATATAAACAAAACTACTGTATTTCTAACCTGTGTTAACTGAGTTGTCTTTCCTGATCCAGTTTCTCCGACAATGACGACAATGTTGTTGTCTCGAACCACTCGCATGAGCTAAAAAATAGAAAAAAGTGCAAGTTTTAAATAAAACAAGAAAGCACGACCAAAATTTGAAAGAGAACACGGGAGGATAACGAAAAATTAATAAAAACAAAGAACGTAAAGGATCACAACGGACTAGAGGTTTGAAAGACAGGAAAGATAAAAAAGTTCTGAAAGGCAAGAAGATTTCTTCTAGAAGAGTGCTTTCTGCAATACACACACACACACAGAGTGCGAGGGAACATGGACCCCAAGTAAAAGACACTCATCTTCAAGATATTTGGGATGACAATGACAAAAAGAAACTTTAGAAGACAGACATGGCAATCTTTTGAAGCTCCGGTCAAATGGTGCCAACAGTTCGCTAAACATTGCCGAACATCGATGTTTAGTGAAATGTTGGCAGCGTTTGACCACCTTGTTCACTGACCCAACATTTGCTGGACGTTGTTCAGTGTAGTGCAGTCCAGTTGAGTGATAGTGTGTATTCAGGTTAAGGACGCATACGGATGGGTCACGTGACCACCTGTCAAAATATTTTCCCGCTCTTTTCTGTCAAAGTTCATAATGGGCCTAGTAACCAAGCCAAAGCACTGCAAAAAGCTGTCAAAGAGAATCCTTCCTGCCTCAAATACGCTCGGATTGTGGTTCAATTTGATGGTAAAAGAATTGAGCATAATGTCTAAGATAGCTGATGTTTTTATTGTCATTAACTTGTCTCCGTTGCATCACTACTTGCAGAGTGGATAATGTATCTCATGATTATTATAATTACCATGCAACATGAAAATTGCCAACCTCACAAGACCCGTCCGTGTGCGCTTAGCAATCACAATATTGTTGACATGTAGACATATTTATGACTTGACATAGTCAATAAGAATCATACAAGGAAACTCTTGTCAAACCTCTTGTCGAGTCGCAAATATCGGTAGATACTGCCGTTGTTCTTTCAATGTCTTTTTCCTTGCGAAATCGCTGACACCTTCACTTTGACCCTGCATAGCGTCAGCATAGCGGTGACTGGCTTTGTAATCAACATCCCCTTGTCCTTTATCCTGCAATTAAGACAAAATGATTGCTTTCAGAATTGATGCATATTTTAGTCACATCACATTACTAAGAACTACCGGGCATAAACAAGTTTTTAAAGTTTGAAAAATTTCGCAAATTTGACGTTGCTACTAATCTTTAAGATTACTTTTTACACATTTGCTGCAAGTATCAAATCATGTTTTGCACTAAAATACCGGGAGTCCCAAAAAGGTGCTCCTGTTCGAAAAATCACCAAAAATTGATTACATGGCCGATCTTTAAATTTATTTTTTCGGCAAGTAGATCAAAGACCAAATTATTTTTCCAGATATAGCTGATCTTGTGATTGGTTTTAAAATTAGCAAATCTAGCTCTTTTCATCGCTGCCTGGTTTTGAAGAACACTACAAAAAGTATCGATGATTAACAGTTTAATTTCTCTTTGTATATTAAGCTTCTAGTTTTGGTCGTAAATGTCAGAAAGTGAAGGATAACGATCATGCAAACTATCATTGTAGACGTGAAGGATAATGAAAAATCTCCAATTAATGGCTCTTAAGCAAGATTTACGATGTTGCTTAAAGAGTATAGCTCAGAATAAGGTTTCACAACTTGTTATTGTATACCCTTTAAGTAACGAAAACAAGAATTTTATAATCTTTAAATATATTTGGAACATTGACAAAAGAGATGGAAAAGAAAATTTTATGATAGGTTTGATAATCGAATTTTTGTGGTTTTTTAAACGGGAGTACTTTTTTTGGACACCCGGTAGCTTTATCTATATCTATGATCTATATGAGTAAACACAAGTTAAACAAAACTTGCAAATCTTGATTTTATGTAGGGTTGTTTGGGAGGAACTGCAATCCCAGCATGTGAGCACAAATTTCATATTTTAATCCATTCCTGTCCTACTCTCACATGATATGTTGCAATACTCTCTGACGCAGGAAAAGAATCTCTCCTCCATGTGCTATATCAAATCAAAACCAGCATTGCGAAATTGTCTAAACTCCCTTTCAACACTACTCGTCCAGGTTTCAGGTTTCAAGGACATTGTCCAGATAAAAACAACGGGCAGTATTGGCCCTACTTTGCAGCGAAAAACACAATGCAATGGAAATATACCGGGAGACTCAAAAAATATCCCCTGTTTGATTAGAATAATCATTGCAGCAAATTTACTTAAGCTATAATAATCAAAATTGATTTTTCTAATAGCTACAAAATTAAAGTATTATTGGTCTTTTTTGGTTAATTTTGAAAATAGTAGCCCCATGGTAAAATCGATAGATTCAAAAAATTAGTTTTGCAGAACATCCAGAAAATGGCCTAAACGCATGATCAAAGGCATCCCGAAATAAATGCAACTTGTTGGTTTTACTATTTTCAATACTCCTTTTTCAGAGCAATAAATAAGATCTTAATTTCAGTTTCAGTTTATCATTTTATTAGTTATGCTAATTCTCAAAAGGATTTCGAATGGATTTCAAAAGACCTGGAAGATTTGATCGTGCGTTTTAGGCCATTTTCCGGCTGTTCTATCACAGACTGATTTTTTAAATCTTTCGAATTTACTAAGGGACTACTACTTTGAAAATTACAAAAAAATGTAAAAAATACTTCAATCCTTTAGCTATTAGAAAAATTTATCTCCATGATTATAGCGCAACTGATTTTGTTGCTATGATTTTTCAAACAAGGGGACATTTTTTGAGTCACCCGGTAGTAGCTTCGTTTTACGCCTTCTACTACATACAAGGTTTCCGAGTCGGAAGAAGTAGAACAAAACTGATGAATATCAGGAGAGACGAAGCAATTGTGGCATCCAGAACAAAGGCTTTTGCCATGCTCTTGCACTTCAAACAAGATTTTTCAAACAAAATTTTTTGACGTAGAATTTAGATTTAGCACCCAAACCTTTAGCCTGCGTCACAGATCATAACCAGAGGAAGTTATGGTCTGTGACGCAGGCTACTAAACCTTAGTCTAGATACAGGTTTTCACACTGCTCATATTGATTATATGATGATAAAAAATTCGGAACGATGAGGGATTTGACCGTGAAATGACTACGTCTGACAATAGTTCACCTCCAATTTTCCGGTCAAATCAGTTATAACTTATCAAACTTTTTATCGCTGTAAAATCAACATCGTAAGCACCAAGAGAGTGACAAATTGTATTTATCTAAAGTTTGAATGTTAAAATCCGAATCTGGGGTCTTCCAAAGATTCACATGAAAAAATTTTGAAACATTTCCAAAACGAGTCCATTCGTTGAAAGGGTGTAAGTACCACATAGTACGTTGACATCATGGCTGAAACGATACAATAAAAAAAGTCACCTCTGCGTCTTCCTTTTTCTTGATCCCCATTATATTACCAAGTTTGGTTCCGGCTAGTTCCCACTCCTTTTTCTGAGCTTTAATTCGTTCCTTCTGCTCCCTGTGAAGCCTTACAACGTGGCAGCCTTTACGAGCAACTTGTGCCATATCTGCAGTTGGATCCTAGAATAAGACATAGTTTAGAAGAGACGAATGAAATGCAGCAGGGTGCTAAAACGAGAAGGAAATGATTGGCAAGAGAGACGAAAAGATGCAGTTGCATTGAAAATGATAACCATGAAAACTACAAATGATAGGCGTCATCTATGATGTAAAGGCTATTATACCTAGACCATTGGTATACTAACAACGCATACTTATGAGCACCTGAAGTCTAAGAACTTTTCTGAAACAGTAGACTTGCCAGAGTATATCTGATACAAAAAATCACGCATTCTGACAACGATAGAGATCAGAAAGATTGAAAGAACTCCAATAAGAACATAAAGTCTACCTCCAAATTTCAATCACAAATTTCACAAAATAGGATACCTCGAGTATCTATCAGCAGAAATAATGGTCAAAGCTTTTTTCAGTTATCCTACGAGATGAAGCCAAGGTACTAAATTTGTCATTGGAACATATTTAGGGATCGGCTAATGATTAAAGACCATGATCCTTGCAGTCTCGCAATGGATTAAAGAAACCTAGTCAACAATTGGAAAATGTCCAAATACTTCACATGACAAACTATTCAAATGCATTACCTACCTTGATAGGTACGACAGGCTCTGGTTGTTTCGTAAACATGATCCTACCATCTAAAAATGGCGGCACAATATTATGAACAAGAAGATGGACTTTGGCTTCGTCTGATTCATCGAAATCGTCGTCAAATTCTGTCCGTTGTACAACACCACTGGTCAACAAACGATTCGTTTCCCATAACTCGTTGTCCTAGAAGAGACAGAAATCAAAACAAATGTCAGTAAAGAAATGAGAACGTTACTTACAAGATAACTGAAAATGCACTGGATGATCAATGTATTCCTACCCGAATAATCACTAGGAATCTATGATACAAACGAACGTAAACATTTTGTTTTTGTACCGTTTGGTCAAGGACCAAACTGATTCATGTTGCATTCAGCGGCGAACACTAGCGGGCGAATGGGTGCGGTCACCTCAAATGTTGGGTAGAACAAATACCTTTTGTTTAAAAACAATCGAAACAAACAATACTTTTAAATTAGAACAATAGCTACACCCCAATATTTGGCAATGTATCCACCAGTAGTTGCATATTCTGGAAAGAGCCTTAAGGTAGAGTCATTTGGTGTTTTAGCTATGTAGCTTTGAAACATTGCACACACAAAAATTCCCATATAAAATGTTCGTCAAATCTCCAGTCTTTAACATGGTTACATACATTCACAGAGAACGTTTAAAAAGCATAGCATGAACGTGAGAATAGCATGCTCATTAAACGTCGCAGAAATAAATAAAAAGGACTATAATTGTACTTTTTTTAATGATTGTATACCTTGAGGTTTTATAATTCAGAAATTCTTAACCAATGGGAATAAAAAATATTAGAAGAAGAACAAGTTTAAGGACAAAAGCATTATCAAACCTTGTGGAGATTTTCAAAACAGCGATCCTGGGAGACTATCTTACTAATAGTTTCCTCTTCATTAGAGTTGCAATTTGGACTAATCGTAAAAAATGCAGTATTGGCTCTGTAACCTTGCAATGTAAAGTAAAACCTATCAAAGTTTGAGCATTTCCAAAGCATTAGATGCCTAAAAAAGCAAATGGTTCAATCACAAAAATTAAATGTTACTGACTGCTTACCTTTCTGACTTGCCTCGCTCTTGCTGATATCTTCTTTTGTTTTTGTTTCTTCAAAGCCTCTTCTCGCTTCTTAGCATAAGCATCGGACACATTTGCAAATGGATTTGAGTTCTCATCGTATCCAGCATCCATGTCATACCATGCACGATCTAATCTCTAGAACGAAATACAAATTATAAAGTACTAAAATCCAACAATAAAGTCCAGGGTGTGTGATTACCACAAACGGAATATCGTCAGCGACAAAAGAGATGTGCGAGTTGCCTTCATGTTCCATAAATTTGGGTTTTTTGGCTAAAAACAACTTAGGAAGGTTAGGTATAGCTTGCGTGCAGACTACACCTGCAGTATCATATGCAGTATAATATGCAGTATAAAGGTATATAGCGAACCTTCTGTTCTTCATCCCATTGTTCCTTGCCCATCTCCTGGGGCTCCTCTTTGTCATCTGCATTATCTGATCTTTGACCTACAAATAATTGCATTGCAAATTAACTAAAAATTTGCTAAATAATCATCTGACATTGGTCACAGCGAATTGCTAGATATTAGCAAAAACAGAGACAGAGCATCTAGCATACACACAAATTTAAAATAAGCAAAGCAGAAAGTCAATAAAATGTCATGCTTAATAGGGTTTGAAATATCATCACAGCACATATTCATCAATAGCACCGTTGTATAATCTACAGTTCAAAAAGGATACAAAATAAGATCTTTTATTTGCAATTGTTCCCAAAACAAGGGTAAGGTGTCAAGTTACCTAAATATGATCAATCAACAACTTTAACGAGAAATGGATTTCTATCATAGGAGCCAGGGCCGTAGGAAGCATCTTGAACTTGGAGGGGCACGACACTTCAAGGGCACTTTTTTCAGTAAGCTAAAGGGGCATTTCCTGAAGCAAAAAGGGCACTTCTTTGTTTATTTCAAAATCTTGGGGGGGCACGTGCCCCCAGTGCCCCCCGGTTCCTACGTCTCTGATAGGAGCAACCAGTTTGCACAACAACCTACCCAGAGTCAATAGAGGTTTACTGCAACACCTACCTTGACCCTGGATCATGTTAGGCTGTTAAGCAGTTTGGTTGGCTCTTTTTGAAACAAAAGAAATTTCTCACCAGAAAGAAGTGGCATTCAGTTGAACTAAAGAACGTTCCAATGGCTTAATATCACAATGAGTGGTGTTCCAATCATGGAATATTAATTTCAAAATGTTGAAAATGGGATTTGAAAAACCTGCTGTCTGCCTAATTATGCTAATTAGTCCAGCCATTTTCTGCCAAAATTTGGCAATATCTCCCAAGGGTATCTGTTGAGGGCTAGCCTCATGTTGACAACAACAGATACCCTTGGGAATGAGGTTGCAGAATTTCAAGCATACTGGACAATATTTTAAGATTCTCAGATCACGGAAAAAGTGTCTTCAAGCCTAATGCCAAGTTCTGTCAGTATACTCGCCTCTTCTAACAGATCCTGGTGTTGTTCCAAGCTTCCTTCTATCGTCAGCCCAAGCATTATATTTATGCGTTGGAGTGAATCTTGGTGTTTCACCAGTGCCAGGTTTTCTTGTGCTGGAAGCAATCAATGTAAATAAATCATAATTAAAAAAATAACTATATTTCATAGAAAGAATTCAAATAAAGGAACTTTTGACAAGCAGACTGAAACCTTCTGGTTTTTCATACTTGCAGTAGATTTTTTCTCAATAATTTTTACAAGCATTCTTATGAATTCTGGAGAATTCTTAAGAATTCCCTTGGATGCTAAAATACAAAAAAATCACTAGTAAAATGCTGGTAACTTATCACTGATTAAGTTATGAAAAAATTTAACTGAGCATTGCAGAACCACAACGTAAAACTCAAAAATGTTTTTGCACAATGAGTTACCTTCTGTCTCTTCGTTCAGAAGCATATGATGATGGTGACTCAATATCCCATTTTGAACCTCCAGGAGTTTCCTCATCCCAGGCACTTCTAGATGGTGTTTTTATGTCTAGAAGAAGGCAAGAAGATAGAATAAATGTTAACATTTTCAAAGAAAAATGTTGCGCCACAAACTTAATTATCTTATGATAATCTCCCACTAAAACTTTACCCCTTTATCTATCATATGACAACCACAAAGGGACACTTGTTGTGACTTACTCCTCCTCTATGTATTTTTAGAAGTTTTGACTGGAAAGCGAGAATTTAAAGCAAAGCTGAGAGCTTAGTGTTATGTTGAGAAAATTCCTTCAACAACTTTGAAGGGGTGTGTATTGGGTACCCAGATTATGATTTCAAAGTAAACTGGACTATTCCCTCAAGATAAATTCCTGATAATAGTAAACAGCTTGCATCTTTCCACATTAAATATTCTTGCTTTAAGCATATAACTCAACAATTTATTTGCTCAAATTCTTGAATTCAAAATGCAACATTATCCCATTCTAAGTTCACTCTTCGGCCTTTCAGTTCATCATACTCAGGGGTTATTTTAGACTGGAAAGCTTGCTATACACCTGTAATAGATTTTTAGCTATTCTAAAAAAGAGATCAAGCGACATTTTTAAACATCTTTATTCCAAAGGTTTAATTGAGCAGCATCAGAGCTTCTATCAATGCTGTGCAAATTCAAAAATGTCAGATTTCTGCAAACGTACACAGATCCCACTTGATACAGACTCTTTTGTAGAATTGCTTAAAGGCACTGTTATTTGCGCATGCAGAAACTTTTGTGTTTGTTGATTTTGGTTGTGCATTAGCTGTTAAATATGTAATTTTTCTATTGTTTTTCAACCACTATTTTACACTGCAAAGATTTAAACTTGCGTGCAAATACCAAAATTTTCAGTCTGGGTTATATTTACAATGTAGCCTAACCTCTAGAATCAACTCTTGGAGTTCTCCTTTCAGATTCATCTCCAGATCTCCTGCTACTTCTGCCTGGTGTGTCTTCCCATTGTTCGTAACCTCTCCTAGTACTAGACTGTCTTTTCTCTCTATCATCGCTGCCACCTCTCTCAGATCTTTTCTTGCTTCTTTCTTTATCTTTGTATTTGTCCTCCTTTCTCTTCTTTCCATAGCCATAATCATCTCTTGATGAACTATCTGAATACTTCTCTTGATATTTGCCCTCTTTTCTTTTCTTTTTAGAGTCTCTGGTATCAGCATACACTCCTTTCTCTCTTTCCCTCTCCTGCCTTGCTCTAATCCTAGCCTGAGCTTCTTCACTTACACCTCCAGGATGAGATGGAGTTTCCGGCTTATAAGCTCGATATTTTCTTGAGTCTTTGTGTTTCTTCTTTGATGAATTATACTCATCATCATCATCATCATCGTCATCATCATCATCATATTGTTCTTTCAAGGCATCTCGCTTTTTCCTATCCTCTTCTTCACGATTCTGTTTCCTCTTCTCTTCAGCAAGCTTTTTTAAACCAAGCAAACTTTCAGTGGGTCGCTTGAAATCTGAATCGTCTTTCTTCGATTTGCTTTTTATGATCAGCCCTCCTACTTCATTTCGTGAGCCTTCTAATCTATCAACAGAATCGAAATTTGACATTTCTCAAGTTTCACCTTCTCAAGACTCTCTTCTTTGCTCCCTCTTCTTTCTCAAGTTCACCTTGCCAATTTCAACTGATCAGTTGCATCTATGTTGTAACTGTTTGTTGTAGTTCATCTGTCTAGTAATTTCCTCCGTTTCTATTGGTATTTGGATCCGATAGACACGATTTACCTCTCCATCAAAACAGAATGTGATTTGTTCAACGTTTTTTTAGGCCAGTGTCTTGGTCTCGTTTCCAATTTGGCTGTCCTATTAGAATTGCCTCGTTCCTGAAATTCATGAAACTGGAACTGTGGAACTGTGGAACTGGAACTGGAAAAAGGAATTTTAGATCTGAGAAAGGGGTCTGACTCGGACCCGGACCTGTTCACGGATTTGGAACTAGGTATCTTGGGCCTGGAACCCTGGATCTGAGACGTGTTAGCCTTTGTATGCAGGTATGCCGGCTCCAGGCTCAAACAATAAGGGGAATCTTTGCAGGTCCTCCATCCAAACATAGATGGTCCAAATCAAATATTTTGTGGCAAGAAAGCAAAGTAAAGAATTTAATTGGTTTATGTATGCATACTGTTTAAATTTCCTTGTAGAAAGGCCTACCATGAAGGCAAGATGACTGCATCATACAAGTTAGTTCAAGACTCGAGCTGCTTAATTTTACAAGGGGAGGGGTTCCGCCCTACATTGTGGGAAAACCTTGTAATCTTTCTATGCAACCCACCTGAAATTTGTTCCTGGCAGTTTGGTATCCTTTTAGACCACGTTGTATTAATTTACTCTGTGAAGGACTATATCTTTTAGTTTATTTTAGCTCAGTTAAATCAATGTTATCGAGAACTGCCCAAACTGCAGTGATAATAACGACGATTTGACAGTTCTCCTTTACTGTACTAAAATGACCACAAACATTTAGTTAGAATAGCAGCAATCCAACATACAGCCACCAGGAGAGCAAAATCTTACTTCAACATATAACTTTTTATAAGGAAAATACATTTGATGATCATAAGCGTGCGACCCAGGCAGGGGCGGACTGGCTGCAAATTTAGGGCCCGGGCCATTTTGCGGAGAAAGGGCCCCATGACCGAAGGCAAAGGAAACCAACCAAAATATCAGAGGTTGTCCGGGGGTACGGTACTCCCACGGAAAATATTTTGTGGCAACATCCTTTAGATTGACTTAAAATGGTATTGGAAATATACTGCTATTATATATAAAGTGATCCTTGTAGGGTCATCTCAAAATTTTGTTTCAATCCCTTTGAATATGGCCCAAGAAACTGCTGGAAACTAATAATAATTTTGTCACTTACATAANTTTGTTGTAGTTCATCTGTCTAGTAATTTCCTCCGTTTCTATTGGTATTTGGATCCGATAGACACGATTTACCTCTCCATCAAAACAGAATGTGATTTGTTCAACGTTTTTTTAGGCCAGTGTCTTGGTCTCGTTTCCAATTTGGCTGTCCTATTAGAATTGCCTCGTTCCTGAAATTCATGAAACTGGAACTGTGGAACTGTGGAACTGGAACTGGAAAAAGGAATTTTAGATCTGAGAAAGGGGTCTGACTCGGACCCGGACCTGTTCACGGATTTGGAACTAGGTATCTTGGGCCTGGAACCCTGGATCTGAGACGTGTTAGCCTTTGTATGCAGGTATGCCGGCTCCAGGCTCAAACAATAAGGGGAATCTTTGCAGGTCCTCCATCCAAACATAGATGGTCCAAATCAAATATTTTGTGGCAAGAAAGCAAAGTAAAGAATTTAATTGGTTTATGTATGCATACTGTTTAAATTTCCTTGTAGAAAGGCCTACCATGAAGGCAAGATGACTGCATCATACAAGTTAGTTCAAGACTCGAGCTGCTTAATTTTACAAGGGGAGGGGTTCCGCCCTACATTGTGGGAAAACCTTGTAATCTTTCTATGCAACCCACCTGAAATTTGTTCCTGGCAGTTTGGTATCCTTTTAGACCACGTTGTATTAATTTACTCTGTGAAGGACTATATCTTTTAGTTTATTTTAGCTCAGTTAAATCAATGTTATCGAGAACTGCCCAAACTGCAGTGATAATAACGACGATTTGACAGTTCTCCTTTACTGTACTAAAATGACCACAAACATTTAGTTAGAATAGCAGCAATCCAACATACAGCCACCAGGAGAGCAAAATCTTACTTCAACATATAACTTTTTATAAGGAAAATACATTTGATGATCATAAGCGTGCGACCCAGGGGGCTCGGGGGGGCAGTCCCCCCCCCCCACGTTGGAAACATTTGCAAAAATCGGCAATTTTCAGGCAAAAAGACCGCGTTGAGTAGCGCAAAATGTTTTTAAGCAATTAAAATTTATCGGGAGCATCCCGCAGATGTCATCTTCCCGTGAGCTTATGTTGATGATCTGTTCGCATTGGAAGTAAGACAAAACAATGGTGATGGAGATATGCAAGAAATGCTTCTTACTGACAAATTCTTGGTATTATCTGATCAAGATTAGAGATAAAGTAGTAAATATGCAAAAGATTGTGTAGGAGTTTAGCAGCTTGCTTGTTTTGAATGATAAAAAAGCAATCTCTGCTCACTGCAGCAAAGATATGATTGAAGTTACTCGCACCAGGGGCGTTTATTTGGATCTCTAGGGATGCTAATCAGGTGTTCGATTTCCTGTGGTTACAGATGGCAGCAAATTCTGTCGAAATCTTGGGGTGGAAGAGGAAAGATGAAATTAAAGAAAATCTGGTCTTCCAACTTTCATATATGTAGTTATTGTTATGGTGTGATATCATCTAACGATTCTATAGAATTGTTTTACTTTAAATCATTTCTATATATAACTGAAGCAGCAGAGCAGCAGTCATGTGGGATGGGAAGAGCAGTAAAATCATACAAGACACTTCATAAAGCGAGAAGAAAATAATCTGATATGCAGGCAACAAGAGTAAGTCTGTCTTTAATTAGAGTCTGTCTCAAATTAGATGTCACGTGAAAATTTCCACGAATAAAAACGATTGAAGTGTTGGTGCAGGGCTTCGAGTAGAAAGAGATTGCTGGTGCATTTTAGAGTCTAGGCAATGGAACACGGCACATGGTAAAGACAGCAAAGATTTGGGAAAAGACCAAAATTTTGTTTTATTGGCCAATTCAAGAGTTTTACAAAAAATTACATTAGAGTCGAGTTGCTGTATTTTGCATGTGAACAACTCAGGGCATTTTCTGAGGAAACTTTCCAGCTCCACGATTTCCAACTAGAAAAAAGAAGAATCTTCAGTTTAAGCACACAAAAAAACCATTTTGTATCGTCAGCTCCCATTCCAGCTCCAGGAAAGTGCCTGATGGATAGGCTCCCCATCATCCATCCTTCCAGATTCCTGATTCCAGGTTTTCCACGTTAAAAATTTTCCAACTAGGATATGCACGCGTCTCATGCAATTGGATTTGAATGGTAGTTATATAAGCAAAGATAAGATGTTTGTTTACATCCATGCATGTATTGTAGATAATGAAAAAAGAAAACGTCTATTTCAATGAGATACGCAAAATGATGAAGACCTTTTGTGAAGCACCTGAAGATGAGGCCTGTAATCTATTCTAATTAGGTTCATTGAGTTCATTGTCACTCTGCAAATGTCATCCTTCTGAGAGGACGTCGGTGTTTACTTTTGGCTCTCGCGCATGTTTTGGGGACTTGTTTTGCTCTCTTCCCTGCCAGGGAGCAAGTAACGGAATTGCAACAGAAGATTGAAGGAAACTATAAGATAAATTTCAAACTAGAATCTCGTTGGAATCTGGACTGTGAAATAGAACGTCAAAATTGGAAACTCAAATTGAAAAAGAAAGGTAAGCAAACACGCATGTCAATCACAAATTTTGTTACAGTTGACAAAAACATCATACGATCGTTGATAGCGTTTTGAAAGTTGAGACGTAATTGTTTTCCAATTTTTCAGTGAAGATATTCCTGTGCTTTCTGTCATAAACCTGCCAAATTGAAAGTATGATAAGTTTAAAATCCGATGCTTGTCTTTACACGAGAAATAACACTCCTAGGAAGATAGGACGTCTCTTTTGCAGTTTCTCACTTTATGTAACAATACCTCAGATTAGGTCAAATCAGTTTGTAACTTTTCGATTGTTTGTTTCGAGAAGACCGAAAATGTTTTGGCTAGTTCCATGCGTAGATAACAAGAAGACTGTACCCAGGGCCGTCGAGAGCCAGCCAGGGCCCTGGAGTGATTTATGGGATCGGGCCCTAGTGGGGGGTTTGGGGGCTTTGCCCCCAAGAAAATTTTCCGTGACCACGCCCTTCAGACTCTCGGAAAATGAGGGAAACGCCCTTTTTAGGAATAATAGTTTAAACAAATTGCTTAAACGTTCCATGTCAAGGTTATGCAAAAAACTAGTATTGGTGAACGAATGAAATCGTTTTGTGAGGGAATCTAAGCATATATAAGCCTTTGATAAAAATAGCCGNAAATTTTGTTACAGTTGACAAAAACATCATACGATCGTTGATAGCGTTTTGAAAGTTGAGACGTAATTGTTTTCCAATTTTTCAGTGAAGATATTCCTGTGCTTTCTGTCATAAACCTGCCAAATTGAAAGTATGATAAGTTTAAAATCCGATGCTTGTCTTTACACGAGAAATAACACTCCTAGGAAGATAGGACGTCTCTTTTGCAGTTTCTCACTTTATGTAACAATACCTCAGATTAGGTCAAATCAGTTTGTAACTTTTCGATTGTTTGTTTCGAGAAGACCGAAAATGTTTTGGCTAGTTCCATGCGTAGATAACAAGAAGACTGTACCGTTCTACAATAATGTACTTCTGATATTTCAGACTGTTTCTACCTTTCTTGTATTATAAGAAGTTGAGAGTGAAAATTGTTCTATTTTGGCATGATGATATTGAAGGCATGGGCATGCAGCCATGCAGCAACAGGCATGATTTTAAGAAATACAGGAATCTTATGCATGTTTATCACACACATTTTTGCAAGGCTACTTTGTATTAGTTTGTGACTAGTTTGTGTTCCAGACCCTAGTGGTTACTTTACGTTGCAGGTCAGGTTTTTGTTGCTGAAAAAATTAGTGTATTACTGCCTGAAACATTCTTGTTCTGGTAGTAAATGCCTAACTGATGAAGATGGTTTGGTTTAATTTACTGAGTGAAAAATACGGAAATACCTTTCGTGGAAATATTATTTGTTTACACGTTATGCATTGCTAATGACGTTCGAATGACTAATCTACTCTTTGTCCGCTATGGTTCTTGAATAGCATTGGAATGGTATAATCGCATCTGCCTAATATCGTTGAATCAATTGGATATCAGCCAAAAATAACTGACGTATTATGTAAGAAAACTTCTGATTCCATCCCAGGCTCTTTCACGAGGCAGGCGCGAAATTTGTTTTTTATATATTCAATTAAAGTTTACAATACAAGATACTAGTAACACTACTTACAAACTACTTTACGATACTACAAGGACGATACCATAGAGAGCAAAAGGCTAACTAATAATTTGTTTCAAATTAGATTTCACACGAATACGTCTGCGAATGGAAACAATTAAAGTGATGTTGCATGAGCAATTTTGCGTTATCACAAATCTCACGTGATATCTAATTTGAGACAGACTTTAAAACTACATAAAATTCATAAAACTACTACAAAAACAACAAAAAAGGAAATATAAAAAAGGGACTTGGTGACTCGGTGGTTGTTTGGCGAAATTCTATGTTTGAAATGATCTTAATCAAACATCAAACCGACTAGTGTTTTGGATGTAGCGCAGTGTTAACTCAATTATCTTTCTATTTAACTCATTAGTAAGGTCTTTATCGCCGTACAGTAAAAGCTGGGTTAGATCGTCATTTGAAAGGTTGGTTTATCCAAATGGCCGTACTAATGAGTAATGCAAGGACTCCAATGAGAAGATCTCGTCGTTGTACCTCGAAAGAAGGGCAGAGCAACAAAAAGTGTTCCGTATCCTCGATACGATCGTTCGTGGGGCACATAGGGATTTATGGTATCTCTAAAATTTTGTTTTAAGTTTATGAAAGTTTAACTTGCTGAGACCAACTCTCAATTGAGTAAGGTAGGATAAACCTAAGGGGTCGTGAATTCCAAAAACTGATTTTGCAGGGGGCGAATAATGAATAGCAGCTTTGTTCAAAGCACTAACAATGATTAGTTTAGCAATGGAAATCATGGACGCCGTTCCGTTGATATCTTCTATTTACGAATAATTGATTGAGTGATTAATTGATCGAATGAATGATTGTTAGAATGATAATGTACTGATTGTCGACTGATTATTTTCGTCCTAGTTATCGCCTATCGCTACTGCTACTACCTTAACCAGGTGGTAGTAGAAGTAGGACGAGAATAGTCAGTCTACTATCAGTACATGATCAACCTATCAAGGCTATCAATCATTCAATTGTTCATCATTTTGTTACATTGCATACTGATAACCTGAGTCCCTTGCATCCCTGCAATAAACCTTGCTCAAAGGAACTCTGTTGACCGCAGTAACATAATCAAGTCAAAGAACACAGGGAAGCAAGTGATTCCAGTAATAAGAAAAATGCATTCTCAGCGTTATAAAATACTTTCAAAGCTCGAAAAATCCGACAGAAATTTGTCCAAAATTTCGCATAATAGATTACACGATTTAGTCCGATGATCAACCAACCAAAATTGAACGTCTGAAGTTGTGATAATGCAGCATGGGCTACGTTACGGAGGACAAGCCATAGCTGTAATTGCTCAGACGATCATCCCAAGTTGTAAACAGACCCTAGATACCAGAAGAAGCAAGTCTTAAATACGGATAGCCAATTCATCATGCTCATTTGTAAATAAGCTCTCGACCATCATCTTCCGACCTCAATGCTTCATTCACCATCTTAAGCTGGTAGCTATGCTTACACGCCACATCAAACTTCATCAACAGACCCTAGATGCCAGAAGAAGCAAGTCTTAAATACGGATAGCCAATTCATCATGCTCATTTGTAAACAAGCTCTCGACCATCATCTTTGCCTCAATTTCTTCGACCTCAATGCTTCATTTACCATCTTAAGCTGGTAGCTATGTCTACAAGCCACATCAAACTTCATTACCTTGACTTCTAATTGTTGTTTGAGGAAAATAGCATTCATGGTGATGCATTAGAAATAAGTAAATCTTAGAATATATTTTTCGAATTTGTATTTTGAAGTTTTGCCTGTGGTTGGGTCACGGTACGGAAAGAAAATTGTGTGTTGTAATATGCACTAGAATGCACTTTAATTGCTAATTGCAGCAATTTGAGCAACTTTGGTAAAGAGTTTGAAAGGTACAAAGCTTTCAGTGAATGCATTGCGTGATTGAAGTAGGCTGGCTAATAGATTGGACAATAGTCGATTCTTTACTTTGATTGAATGTTGTATGCATGCTATGTGAAGTAACGTTGCTGTGCACCGCATGGTAAGCAAAAGTGCCAAGAGTATATTGTGAGCTCGAAACATTGTTTCTTGAAAGTTTTCCGTTAAAGGCCCATTGTCAACCATGATCCTTTGCGCGCCGAATGAAATGCAAGACAAACAGAGCCTAGGCCAGAAACGACTTTCATATCACACGAAAGTCGACTTTGGTACCATGAGGGATCATGGTTGACAAAGAGCCTTAAAAAGTTTGCAATGATCACGGGCAATAATGCACCGTATTTGTATGTTATTACCTTGATAATATTGGTATGTAGGCCTATGCCGAAGAGACAACAAAGCGAGGGAAAACAATATTATCAAGGTGATAAACTTTCATTTCTAACATACAAATACGGTGCATTATTGCCCGTGCAATGATTTAAGGTTTTGTGTTGTCTATATTTTGTTAATTCTTATTGGATACATTACGTTCATTTGAAGCGTTTTAATTAATCTCCCGTTTGCTGAATTTCTGTTTTTCTATTTCAGCAAGTGTGAAAATTGCTGACAGAAAGTAAGCGAAAGGTTTATCACCAAGAGTGAATTTATCAGTCAAAAGACAGACAATCTAAAGCCAAAAGTATTATATTCAAACCAAGACCACTCACACACGGCTGACATAAGGAATGACATAGAGATGAATATATAGAGCCTGGCAACGTTTTATAATTGCTTGTTATGCCTAGTAGCACCAGACCTTATCATGCTTCCATATCATTCGGTATTTTGATGTGGTACATGACTTATATTCTCATCACTGGACGAAATCATAGACACAGCTCACTGTTGTGAGTGGTGCATTACGCAGACCGAATGGCAACCGTTTCACTTCATGTCCTTACAGTTTGATGATCATCGGGCAATACAACACATGAATGTAACTGGGTACATCTATAAACTGCATAAGAAATTCAGTTATGGTTGTCATATTAAATTATTCGATTCCACATTCAGACAATGACAATTCAACAGACATAGAATTCCTCAAGGAGGTTTGCAAGCAACATATTATACTAGCTGAACTACACAAACATGTTATCGAAGCTGTATTCTGGCTGCTACTTGCTCTGGTTTCATTCGTGGCCAACTCATGTGCCATATACAGCCTTCAGCAGAAGCAAAAATTAAAGAAAACGCATAGAATGTATCTAACTAATGTTTTTCTTTGCAACCTCACGATGGGAAGTGTAGTTTATTTGTCATATGTTATGATCAAATTTGGCTATAATGAGTGCGCACCGAGAGATGCATGTTTCGTTGGTCTTGTCATATTTACAAATGTTAACCAAGTTTCAATGATATGCGTTTTATTGTTCCAGCTAAAAACTTTTTGCAGAGTTGGCAGCTTCCAAGGGAATATACCACGAAGTACCTCATATGTGTTTCACAAATTTGCGTTAATGGGTAGTTGGATATTTTCAGCTGGAATGGTTCTGTTGATGGTTTTTTATCCGAAATCAAAAGCGATACTCCTTTTTACAATACTGAAAGTTATTTTCATCTTTTTATTGAGCTTGTATGCTATCCAGTTGATCAAGAAGAGTTTCCGTTTACGTGTGCCTTCACCACCAACATCAGGTAGCGAAACGGAGAACTGCAAAATTGCAATGATTATATTGACGACTTTTTTGCTGATAACTATTATAACTTGGTTCCCTCTGCTGGTCGTGTTGTCTTTGCAAAAGTTCGAAGCATTCCCAAGGAGGACACTCAGTGTACCGCTGCTGGTTAGTGTACGAATAGTTGCTCTCGGACCAGTTATCGACCCGATGTTTTACTTCTGGTCCAAGAAGACAAACCGGACCGCTAGTTTAAGGGTGTTGCGGGACAGATATAGACGTAGGACAAGCAAAATTAAAACATGAATGAACTTTAAACAATTGGCAACAAATGCACTCATAGAACATAATTATTTTTTGCTACTTTATTTATTGGTGAAAGAGATTTTTTTTGAAGAAATCTTAGAAATTCAAGTAATGTTCAATCCGGTTAATTCTCTTGTTTATCTAAGTTTCTTGGTGTGTCATTTTCAAACTCGTAACCCAAAACGGTTCTAATGCTTAGTAGAGTGTCAGCTAATATACCAGCATGGGCGTTAAGAAACGCGGTAGTTGTTGTTCCTACAGCAGTTTGTTCATCCGTTTCCCTGTGCCCCGTTTTCCTTGTATCCCTGTGGCCTGCAAATTTGAGTTACACAACAACTACCTTCACGGGCATAGGGACACAGGAAGGGAAAAACTGCTTTATGAACACAACTACTGCGTTTCTTAAAGCCCATGGTAACAGGTGTTCCAAAAAGGGCGGAATTTGTAACAATAGCTTCTGTTGCCTTTCATTGAGATGCCAGTACAATAGACTGACTACATGAGTTTCAGTTTCAGCATTGAATTGAATTATGGCTATGGCTTCAAACTTGTATGAGAGAAAATAAAACATCAGATTAAAAGCATTGAACGAATACAAGGAATCACGTCGTCAGTCTACCGGTACAAGGCGATTGGCGATTGGCAATTGCAAACAAAGTCATTTCTACAGCTGATTATTCAAGCCACAAATTTAAAAATTAAGCCGCACAGGATACTTTGAAACCAAAGTGGAGTATATATAGAAAGTAGAAGAATAAAGAGTATATATAGAAAGTAGAAGAATAAATTTGCCGCACGAAAGTTATTTACTTATTTCAGAACCTGAGCAGTGATAGCATAGGTCTCAAATCTTTAAAAAGGTGGGTGTAAAATTCTTTCGCATTTTTCTTTGAATTATATGGCTTGAAAGGAACTCAGGGTACTTTGCTGTAAATCTGCCGTGGAAATTTGTAGATATCTTGATTATTTTCAAAATGGCGGCATTTATTATTTCTGAGGCTGTGACGTCATCAAATTTCTAAATCCTAAACCAGAAGAGCGACAGATTTTTGCTTGCGACCATATTGTAGACCTTTATAAACTATGGTTATTTTGAAGATTGTATCATTTTTCCTCTATTGATTTAGGATTTACGACGATTTTAATTTTTTTCAAAATTTTCCATGAATTCTGTCGAAAAACTTATAAATGCCGCCATTTTGAAACTAAGCAAAATATCAAAAGATTTCCACGGCAGATTTACAGCAAAGTACCCTAAGTTCCGTTCAAGCCATTTAATTCGGAGAAAATTGTAAACGAATTTTACACCCACCTTTTTAAAGATTTCAAAGATTTGAGCCCTATGCTAGCAGTGATTGAAGTCTGAAATGCGTCGAAGGGCGTCGCCATAGCCTGCATACAGACTTCTTTCCCCTCCTCCCCAGTGACCAAAGTCTGCACGCAGGCTACGTCGCCAGGGGTAGATTGGCGTGGACATGTCCACCCCAGTTTTTCTGAGGGTACAGTATCTATTCATCAGCAAGAACGGCAATGGTGGATCCACAGGGAGAATGGGGGGGGGGACAAGTTCCCCCACCACTTTTCTCCGAGGTCAGTTTTCTAATTCGTCTAAATCCGTTGAAGATATCTAAGGAGGGGCTAGATAGTTATCCCTAGAGTTTGATAGACAAATACGGGTGTTTCCTGAGTATAAAAAGGGTGTGGCCTTGAACATTTTTCCTAGGGCCCCTATCTTCGTTCGTCCCCGCGCCGCCACTGAAGAACGGTGTAAAAACGGTTGGGTATACCTTTCAGGACATGATTCCTTTACTTCTTTAAGGCTGGCAACACCCCTGCTTTGAGCAGACATCAGGTGGTCTGGAATGCTTCGAGTTTTATCCTACACAAGATTTAAAAATTATAAAGTTACCCTCCGATGCGAACGTACGTTCGAAAGGCCTCAGTATGCCAGAAATCTGTCTGTTTCTTTGCGTCCGCCTCCTTCATAGTTTGTCAGTTTTTTTCAAGATTCACAAATGTCTGCCTGTCATATGTTCAACACAAAAGTGATGGGTTGTGAAATCAAAAGTTCAGTTTCTGTCTTGAAACCAGAGCATTTAAACTGATCAGTGACGTCAAGCAGAATGACAAAGAAAGGAACTGAAAGCCAAGATTCGCATTGTTTGTGATGGCAAGATATCGACATCATCGGAAAATCGTATTTTAATAAGATAATTCTATGTTTTCAATCCTAAGAACAGGCCACAGACTGCTGTGCACTTATTTTTAAAGAAATTAAGAATTTGACGAAGTACCACTGATGTTTCGTAAAGTTCTCAGTATTCAGTACCCTGGGTACAATTTCCTCAAATTCTCAAGAATTCTCGAGGATTGGCTAGTCTCTCATTTCTTAAAAAAAAATCTTCCAGTACTAAAGTTCCTTTTGATGTGGACCTATTTCTATAAGAAATTCTTTATAAGAAATTTAACTAAGAATTAAGAAGCTCTCAAGTACTGGACGAACTTTTCAGCTTTTATTTATCTTTGATTTATTTTCAGGAATCTGGAGTATACTGCGGCTTGTTAATAATTGAACTATTTATTACTCGGTATTACTTAATTAATGTCTGGACCGACAGACATTAATTGACTGTGAAAAGTTCACGAAGGCACTGGAGACCTAGACTTATTACGTTGAGTCCTAGCAATCGCTAGCGAGTAGGGTGAGTGGGTGGTAGCGATTCCTAGGGTTCAACGTAATAAGTCTACTGGAGACCCCCAACGGCCACAAGCAACCTGCACAGGCATAGGGACACAGGGGGAACGAGCATAGGGACACAGTAAGGAAAAAACAGTTGTAGGAACATGTAGGAATAACTATCGCGTTTCTTAACGCCCATGGTTTCTTATAAAAAAATACGTGCACCTACACCAAACATTTGTACCCATGTGTTTGATCGTTTAGCAAGTAACCGGTTCCTGCTTTATTTCTTTTTTTAATAATATCGTTCTACAAACAGGTCAATACCATAAAAGGTTATGCTATATTGTTTGTTCAGAACGGGTGACAAATGCCTGTAGCATGATGTAAGTACTGAGGAGCATGCCTCCGCAGCGGCATGTTTTGAACTCAGTTGTAACTTCCAGTTTTCACATTCCACCCTCGAGATTGTAAAATCTTCTCCGAAAATTTTAGTCACAGTTTCAACTGAATGACAACAAAAATTCTTCAATCATTGCTATCTCTCTTGACGGAAACTTACCTTTTCCTGGCCATTGTCTACATGTCGGCTTTTTTGAACTCCCCTGCAGAGACTATTATGACGTCATGAAATATTGGGTGTATCGGATTTACATAATGTCGGACTTAGTCATAATACTGGAACCTGATTGGTTGATTTGTACCACGTGATTGAGAGGACGCTGACTGTGAGTTCGAAAACTTGACTGTTGAAATCATTTAGAAAAAGACGGCGAGACGAAGCCATGGTTGTAAACTTAAATCGAAAAGAAATGCGGGTAAAAGACTCTTGACGACCAAATCGTGAACCAAAGAAGATTCATATAACATTATCAAACACACTGCTGTACTTTGCTGGCAAAGTTGACGCCTGTAAACACACAGAAAAGCTATAAAAACTAGACTAACTTTAGGCCGCCAATACAGCGCTGATTTTGCCATGGCGGAAAGAACGATCTCGCCACAATACTTCGTGTTGTTGTTCGTATTTATAAGTGTGGTTGCGGCAGAGTTGTTGAATATAAATGTAAAAGAAGATGTTGCAGTTGGGAGTGTGGTAAAGACTTCTCTAACAGCTCCAGCTTCGGGTTTAGCATACAACATGTTTGAAGGAGGAGATCCTTTAGCAATCAAGCTGTTCGACATCTCTCCCACTGGCAAAATTACAGTGAAACGAAAGTTGAACTTCGTTGTTGGAAAGAGAAACAAATTTGATTTGATTGCAGTGAAAAGAAAGGTTGGCGTGAAATATGGAGGTAGGGCAGACGTTGTTCGAATTACTGTTCAGGATGTTAACAACCACAGTCCTGTTTTCAAAAAGAGCGAATATGAAGGCCACATTCCTGAAGGATCCAGTTCTGGTTCCCCTGTGCAAGGACTTGAAGATTGTTTCGCCACTGATGAAGATAGCACTGGAATTTCCCGCTACATTATTACGAGTGGAAATGAGAAAAATCTGTTCACCGCAAAAATCAAAGATATATCTGGCCTCAAATTATTGTTGATCGAGACCACGGGCGCCATTGACAGGGAAGCGCTGGGTGCCACACCTTTTGTTGATCTTTTCGTCAAAGCAGAGGACGGAGGAAGTCCTGCTCGACAAAGCGCAGCAGCGAAAATCCGCATCAGGATTTTAGACAAGAATGACCATTCCCCTGTGTTTGACCAAACCAGCTGGAGAGCAACTGTCCAGGAGAATGCCCCCGTCATGTCTTCCGTTGTCAAAGTGCATGCAACAGACAATGACGAAGGATCAAACAAGCAACTGTATTATTATTTCCCAGACAAGCAAGATGATTTTCTCATAGACCCATACACTGGAACGATTTACGTTGCGGCTCCTTTGAGACATGATCAAAAAGCTACGTACAAAATTAAGGTCATTGTAACAGACAGGGCAGTTGACAACCCATTGACCAGTTCCTCCACTGTAGATATCACTCTTGTTGATGTCCCAGGCTACCCCACTGCTTCCAGCACAAACACAGCCCCCACATTTGAGGGTGCCCCTTATGCTGTTACAATCCGCGGTGACTTTCCAATCAAATCATTTGTCTTGCTTCCAAGAGCCACTGATAAAGATGGCATAGGAAATAGTAATGGAAGATTAACATTTACTTTGTCACCCCAATCCAACACAAATCCATTTGTCATCAACCCCAACAATGGAGTAATTAGTGTTGGAAAAAGCCTGCCAGTGGCTGCAACGCCTATTGAGTTCAATGTCAGGGCACAGGATGGAGGCACTCTAAAAGCTGTTGCCAAAGTGACAATAACAATCCGTGCTATAAACAGGAATAAAAATGCACCTATTTTAAACCCCAGTACTGTGAATGTGAATGTCATGGAAGATGCTAGTACAACAACTACTGTATTGCAAGCTGCTGCCACAGATACTGATGCCATAGAGTATTTAATCACAGGAGGTACTGGCCTTGGCCGCTTCAGCATCAATGAAAACACTGGAGTTGTCACCCCAAAGGTCACTTTCAAATTAATGGGATTGTATGATTTGTACATCGAAGCACGGGACAAGAATCCGTTCAGACTCAGCTCAACGATGTATGCAAGAATAAATGTGAAAGCATCTAATGCGTCACCACCTAAATTCTCCAAAGCTATGTATGTAGCACAGGTGGGAGAAGAAGAGTCAATCGGACAATTTGTCACTGCTATTTTTGCTGAATTCCCTGACCCAACTAAAATTCTTAAGTACAAAGTGATAAAGAGTGATCCTGGGCTTACCTTCGACTATTCTACTGGCATTGTTTCAACGATGCAAAGAATTGACTTTGAAATTGACCAGAGGCAATCCATGGAGGTAGAAGCATCAGTCGCTGGAGTATCAGAAAAAGCAAAGACAATAGTTGATGTGCGGATAGTAAACAAGAATGATGGCATACCTGTCTTCCCAAGGTCACGCATCGAACAAAGAGTACCAGAGAATATGGGGTACATTCCAAATTTGGTGTGTCTCTTTGCTACTGACAGTGATGGCTCAACTCATGGATCTTACTCTATCAAGGAGGGTAACATCGGGAATGTTTTCAGCATTGATGAAAAGACAGGTATGTCAGTGATCGCTTCATTACCTTTTTTAAAAGTTCATTAGGTGCCCCCATACCGATCGATTCTTTCACAAATGATGTGCAAAGTATATGTTTTCAAAAGCAATAAGATAATTCCTAAATAAGATCGAAGAAGAAGAAAGTGCCTATTTTAACTTTGTGTGAAAGAAGGTATGTGTGTGCAGACCCTTCAAGTAATTTTCAGAATATATGTTGACATTAGTCATGTAAACGTCAAGCTTAGTGATCCTGCTTCATACAGAGATAATCTTCCCTGTGCAATTATGAGAAAAACAACAGAGCATTATTCATCTAAAAACAATGAAACAAAGATCATAGTCCAGACAAAAACTAGCCCATCAGATTGTTGAAGCTTTTATCTCGCTGCACTCCCCATTTCTTGTCAGTGTTGTTGTGTGACGTATCCTGTAGAAGGCTGTCATTTCTTCTAAATTTATTTTTTTGGGTAGACAAAGGAGGATGCTGTTTGCATTGGAGGTGTTTTGTAAAGACAACACCATAGAAGGCAATTTGCTAATATATATATATAATACGCAATTTCACATTTCTGTGAAAATGATGTGCTTCTGTTTGATCTTATGTATGCGCATGCATTTTTTAAAGAAAAATGATCCAAAGAATTGTTGGAAATACAATAGTTTTCTTCCCAAAATGCACGCGCATCCAACTTTTTCACAATCAATGACACCATACCATAGGGACATAGTCTTTATAAATAACAACACAGAAAACAAGAAAAAAGCTAAGTCTACAAACCACGAGTTATAACCATCAAACGGCAAGTGGAAAGCAAGAAAGAACAAAGCCACAACAATTTTGATAAACGAGATTTGAGGCTTTTGGATAGTCTGTGGAACTTGGCTAGCTATTGTCTAGTCAGCTTTTAAATGCTTGTTTTAAATACTTTGCAATACAACTGACATAATAACTTTAAGTTGTGGGCCTAGAGGTTTTCAAGAACTGTACACTCGTATAATACTTTGGTTTGAAGGTTGCCTTGGGAAGAGAAGATTTTTGAAGAAGGATGGCTTTCATTCAGTTTGAATTTTTGCATAATTCGCATTATCTTTCACCTCAAAACGTCAATGGTATATATGAGTTGTGAAGAGTTCCCTGATAGTTTTATCTAGGAAAGCCCACATTACATCACAGCTGTGTTATTTTATTTATGGCCAAAGGGTGTTGACTCAAATCAGGAAGTCATTCACCACAAAAGATGTAATCATACCTTTGGGCAAGATGAGAGATTTTTAGATCCATTGGGCAGACTCTTAATCCATTTTAAGTTGACCAGAAAATCTTAAAAACCACTGCAAAGATTTCCTTTCCTGAGGAGGAAACCAGTTGGCCTACAGAGCTAACATGTTTTGCTTGGTATCCACGTTGTGTTTGTTGAGGAGACAACAAGAGCCTGGCTGTTATTTAGATATTGTTGGATTTTTAAGTTGATGGGTCCTTAGGGATGTAATATTTCTGGCAATGGTTAACAATTACCTTCCTCTGTGTGATAAGTAAGTGAAAAAGTTTTGAAATTCCAGGATATGGGCCTCATAAGTCGCTCCTGGTTTATTTTTCCTTGGTGGCAAGTTTTTGTATCTTCCCAAATGTTCTCCAGTTTATAAAAAGTGTTGTGCAGTAGAATGAGTAGATACTATGTCTGAAAAATATTGAAAACCATTAACAAATGAAAAATGAGAGGAAAGCAAGGAGAAATTTCAGTCACCAAACCAAACTAAAGCAGCTTTGCACCAGAGTTATCTAAATAACATTTCTCCAAGTTAGTGTGTTCAATTTGTGGTATACAGGCATTTATTGTTTGATCCAGAAAAGGGAGATTGGAAAACTGAAAAGTAGCTTGTTCCTTTATTGTCACAATTTTATTTGCATTTAGAAAACTATAAATTCTGAGAAGCAGTTAGATCAGTGGCTGAAAAGGGAGCATTGCCACCTGAGAGCACAATTTATGGGACTATTTTTTTCTGACCTACTTTTCGAATCTGGAAAATTGATATGCACAAAATCAATCAATTTTGCTGGGAAAATTGCTAAGGACAGGTTTCAAGGTGCAGCTGGCTCAGTTTTTCTGAATTTAACTGTTCATGAAAGCTGAATAAATCATAATAAATAATGAAGTTTCTGGCATATTTCCCTACTTTCTCCTGATTTAAATCTTCAATTTATATAACCAAAGAGATGCATGTGTCCTGATATGTGGTTTAGTTTGGATAGCTAATTTTATTTTGCAAGTTGCCACAGCCACTTGAAAACAGAAGACTTATCAAATTTGAGCTAACCACCAACCAGACAATGATGTCTTGAAACAGAATTACTGTAATCCTCTTCAGAGATTAATTTATGTGAATAGGATTTATTGAAATGCATTGAATTTATTCATTATGATTGATCCACTGACGGAAACTTTTACATCAGACCACATCAACAAATAAAACCATTTCCTAAAAATACCTGCAAAGGAACTGTGTGGGCCAGTAATAAATGACAAATTCCCTCTCCCTTTTTCAGTGGATTAAACTGTTAACTGACAGTTGGTAACACCTTGTCTATTTTGCAAAAGAATATGGAGTAAATGATGTTTATCCACATTTTGTAGAAATTTGATGAATTTTTTAGTGTGGCTTTTTTCACCCCAATTACTGGAAGCTTTTGAATCTAATCCAAGTCCCAGATTTTAAATGTTTAAATTGTCTATTCTGTCACTCAAAATTTGTGTCTGTTTGTACTTGACAATCATAGTTTATACATCCTTGCAAAGTTTGAAAATGAGAAAATGCCTCTACTTAGAATGAAGGCAATACTTTGTCTCTGAAAGAAAGGGAAATTAAAAAATGTGGGCTTTTGAAATTAAATGCTGTTTCATACATATTACCAGGGCTGTGAATTGTTTCAAATAGAATGATTTATAGAGTAGCTACAATCAGTTGTAAAAATTGCACCCATTGTACATATATTTTCCCAACATTAAGGAATTGTAAGGAATTATAAAACATAATTGACTCTAGTTTTAATGTGTTGAATGACCAAATTCATCAATACTGTTTTCCCACATGCTGCCAAAGCCTGTGCAAACTTTAACATTATTCCATTGTGTCCTTGTTTACTTAGGGTAAATTTGTTTTAGCATGGTTGTGAGAAGCTTTATTCATCCTTAGTAAAGCACACTGAAAGGAGTCTTGTTTGCTATTAGTAATGTGTTTGCAAGTACCTTGTGACATGAATAGATTGGTTTTTGTGATAGATTTATAAGAGTTATTGCTGGTGGTAGGACTGATAAACTTGCATTTGTTATTTTCAATCAGTTGAAGGGTTGACTTGATGTTATGTTTTACTGTTGGATACTATGGATTTGATGTTCCTAAACTATATGAAGTTTCGCCAATTAATTCGAATGAATGGGGTTGATAATGGATATGCCACTTGCCTAATTTGCATGGTAACGAAAGGAATAAACCTTTTAGAAATTCTACAAAAGAGTCTGGATTGAGAGACAATTTATACATTTTTATACGAAATATTCGATTGAGTGGCATTACAGCTTTTGTTGTGCACATTAGAAAATTCCTCAGATTTTTGCAAAATGTATAAAATGTTGTTTGATCCAGACTCATTCCTAGAATGGCTAAAAGGCCTAGCGTTCTGTATAAATGATGAAACAATGGGCCTCTGGTGCCTGGCTTTCGTTTGTTCTATTTTCAGACCCTAGACTAGATCGCTATGTATCCGTTCCGATGCGTTATGGCTGTTCAATCACTTTGTAGTGCTATTTTAGGGGTTCTTTCGTTTGTTTTTTAAATTAATAAATGTGCTACGCGCAAGTTAAAGTTGGTGTGGTAACCAAAAAGGTATCTTTTTATTCTGTTTGATGTCAGTTGAAATGACCAGTCACAAAAGGGGCTTTGGTTTTCAACACCCATCAAAAAATGGCTGTCATTGCTCCAGTTGACAAGTTAGATATTGAAAACTACAGTTTTCAGTGATTGGTGAAAAAGCGACTTGTGACATTCGCCTTCAAGCTCATCCCCTGCAGGAAATGTCTTGAACAAGCCCAGAATGAGATTCTCTACACTGTATATTTGTTGAAAAGTTTGGTTTAGTCTGATAATTGAATATCTTACAGCATTTTATAACATTAGTTTGTATATATTATTTCCAGTGCAACTGTTCTGAGATGGACCACCTGTGGTTATCCTAGCAAAACAGTGGAAGATTTGTTTCATGTTTCTGAAAAACACCTTTTGTTATTGTCTAAGACACAGTTGCTCTTAGAAATCACACCACACTTGCCCACAGGGATTTGAGAGAGTCATGAAATATTGTTTTGATGGTTTAATTATTTTTGAGATCTTTTGATAAGATTACACTGTTGTTTGTCCAGCTGGTTAAAAACATGGTTTTCTGAAACTAGTTTCTGTGGTGGTCTTGACAACAAAAACAACAATACTGGAAAAAGATGTTTAACCACTGTGACAAGTGTATTGTGTTGATTTTGAGAAAACTGTTTGTGCATTCAAAGTATATTCATTTGATTTTCTTTTTTTTTATCCAGAAATTCTAAAAGTTATCTTAGCTGACTGTGGAAGTATTCAGATATTCAAAATTGCTCATTCCAGACCCTTTTGATAAATAGCTACTGTAGAAGGTCAATTCTTGGATGTATTACCCAATAGCTTGCACCTTGCAGCCTCCAAATATAAATGTGAACCAAAGCAAGCTATGTACTTGCCCAAGTCTCACTTTCTTTCCTCAGTCGCTTGATTATGGTAAAAGCAGCGTCTTTTACCGGAAGCGACCGAGGAAAGAAAATGAGACTTGGGTAAGTCCAACCAAGCTACTGTAAGAACCAAACATTGTAAGCCACGTGACAGTGTTAGACCACCAAATTAACATGTTTCAGAACCAAGCAGACTATCAACCAAATTAACATATAAGCCATAAAATCACCACTTGAGAACTCGCATCATTTATTTTGTTAAAATTTGACAGGCAACAAGAAGAATAATTGGCTCAAGCCACTTTTATAGGGTAGTTGTCTAATGCCTTTTAATAATCATTTAAATTTGTATTAGGACTGATCAACCCCATCAACTCATGGTACTCTATTGTGTTTAACCAACCATGTGTGTTACAGGTCCTGTGAACTGCATTTTATCTCTGCTGGATATTACCTCTTTAATGGTGCACCTGTTATAAATCATTGATGTTCATCCTAATCTAATATTCTCCACAATCAAAATGGAAGCTTTGCATAATTTAGACTTTCATTTGAGTGCACAGTCAAATGCTTGAATATTAGAGAATATGCTTTCAATTCTTGTTTTCATCAACCATCACTTTGTAAATCTCCGAGATTAAGTTCTGCCCCTTCACAATTGTTTGATTTAATTGTCTGTTAGGAACAGATCCATTGTGGCCACAGTGATGTTGACCACATAAAGGCTGTGATCAATGGGGGGTCTAGTATTGCCTCATGTAAGACTGTGTGACTTTCACCAAAATTATGCTGATTATCATTGACAAAAGAAAACATTGTCAAAATGTGTTATGCTTCCATTGGATTTAGTTGTCATTGTGTTTACAAGCCATCCTCATTATTCATAAAGCCAACCAAAGTTGCACAACTGTTTTGTTACTTGACCAGACTGAAACGTTTTTGAAGATTTTTGATAAATGCCGTTTACTAAGATAAAAGGTCCATTTACAGTATCAGCTATCAGTATATTTCATATTTCAATTTTTTACTGGGGAGGGTAGCCCATCAGCACAAGTGCTGGTTTTTAAGGGACGCTACCATAAAATGCTTACAAAACTAACAATTTCAATAGATGAAAAACCTAAACTAATTAAAACCCATAATGCTAAAAACCTAATTACAATCTACAACCTATTAACAACATGTATTCAAAATTTACAGGAAAAGAAAAGAAATTCATACCTGAATAGTTTCCTGGAAACTGCTTAGGGAGGGTGCTTGCTTTGACTCGGCTGAAAGGCTATTATGAATTATGACTCAGTAAAGAGTTACAAAGCATTGTTAGTCAACAATACCACTTTTTATCTGAATAGCCAAATATAGCTAAACTGCTGAAATAAATTGCTAAATATTTGTAGTGACAAAAAAATTTGAGATTTATAAAGAGAGCAAGACAAGCTCAAATCAGCTGAACTCATTAGAAATTTTTCTCTGACTATTTCCAAGTGTCGCTTTTTCATATTAAAGTTGGTGCTAATCTAGGTGCCTATTCAGTACAATGTTTTCGTTTCACATCATGGCAAAAAATGAATGCAATATTTTAAAGCCCTGGAGATCCTATGTTCGACATTCATAAACATTTTTTATTCCCTGACTTTGAAATGGTTGCACAGTCTAGTACTTTGTCTTTTGTCTGAGAACTTTTCAAATAAGTTTTTTGCAATGAATGTGAGTGAAAAATTCTTTGCATAGGGTTTGTCTCCTTCAGGGAAGTCCTGTTATCATTATCTCAAAATGTCTTCTTAAATTTGGTTATCTGAATTCAAAAATCTAGTGTATAAAGCAAAACACTCAACGTCTTCTGAGCACTGATCACTTCATTAATGCTTCAAATAACCAGACCGTTGTTTTCACAGTAAAAGATGTTTAATCATTTCGTATTTTTTGTAGGTCAACTCTCTGTCAAAAACTTGGACTTTGAGACGAAATCAAGATATGACTTGAAAGTTGAAGCTAAAGATGGCATGTCTGGAAATGTCGCAGAAGCGAATGTGAGAGTGTTAGTTTTGGATGATAAGCTGAATCCGGAACCAGCACATTTTGGGTCGTACAATGATATTGTCAACATCAATGAAGGATCTCCTGCGCTCACAACAGTTATTGAATTCCCAGTTGTTGGTGCTTCAGGCTCATTTACATGTGACTTTGGGTTTGATGTTACTCCAACAATTCTTGATAGTTTTTCCGTAAAGACACAAAGTGCAGGCTGCCTGGTAGAAACTTTGAAGACGTTGAAATGGACAAAGAAGAAGCCATTTTATAAATTCACTGTAAGAGTTATAAACAAAGCGAATGAAATGATGTGGACGTTGGCGGCAGTGACTGTCAAGATCACAGATAGTAATGACCATTCTCCTGAGTTCCTGCAAACTTCATATGCAGCATCAATCCCAGTAACAGCTGGTGTCGGCACCTCAGTCTTGACTGTTTCAGCAACAGATGAGGATGCAGAAAACAATGGAAAAGTGACATATGCTTTTGTGATTAATTCCGACTCTGGAAGGTAATTATGATCTAACAGATATGTACAGTACATGCATTTTTTGCACATTAAAGGCCCATTTCCACTTCATACCTAATACAGGCCTTGTGCACATTAAAGGCCCATTTCCACTTCATACCCAATTCGAAAATCGCATGGGATCTTTTGTTTGAAATTCGCATGCAATGAGATTTTGGCCTGTTCTCAATGTTTGATTTCTTGTGGACTATCGCATGCAAACGATTGTAGTTTAAATCAACTATGGTTCAAAACTATGAACACCATCTTTCAAACATATGTTCAAACAAAGAGATGTTAGGTACGTGTGTCTTTCTTTGGGCTATTATCGATTACCTTTTAGTATTGTTTCAACTGAGCCAAACCTCTTTTTTACAGTTTTGCTTTGGATAGAAACACTGGTCTGATCAAAGTTCAGAAGTTGTTAGAATCAGGAAAGGAGTACAAATTGACAGTTAGAGCTAGTGACCAAGGTAAGGATACAAACTCTACAAAATTTTCGTAAGCAAAGTCTCTCTTTCCTTGATTTTCTCACTCTTCTTTTTTCTCTTTAAATCTTCAAACTCAAGAAACGATTCCCTGGAAGAGCAGCAAATAGGCCCTAACAGTTCTGAAGTAATTTTTCCTGTTTGTATATAGATTATATTGTATTACAGATTGTAAATTTAACTTGTATTATTTTATGCTGAAGGGATTTTGTGTTATAAATAATTTAATTTGAAATAATATGATATGTACCGTAATGTATAAACGTGGATACAAGGGCATATAACTGAAAAATACTTTAAAGACCCATTGCTAACCATGATCCTTTGTGGCGCCAAAGTTGACTTTCGTATTATCTGAAAGTTGTTTTTGGCCTAAATCCTCTTTGTCTTGTGTTTCATTTGGCGCACAAAGGATCGTGGTTGGCAATTAGGTCTTTAAAATGTTGTTTTCTATTTTTCTAAATTGACTCACATATAAGGGCATGCCCTTATATAGATTTATCGCTGTTTTCAGTTCTTGGGAAAAGTGAAAGCGAAAGGGGAAATGCACTTGAAGTGCCATGCACTTACTTTGTTAAGGGACTAAAGGAAATGATGCAAAAAGAAGAGCTGTTGATATGACACTATGTCACAAAAATGAATGAAAATCAATGCAAAGAATGCATCATCTCTCATTTTTGTGATTTTCTCGAAACAGACTCATATATATCCACGTCTATACATGAAGTTTATTATTTGAGCACAGGCTTTAGGAGACTCTGAATTAAAAATAAGATGTTCTGATGATACATTAAGTATTGTTCTTCTTTTTTATTTCGTTCGTGATATATCAAGGGCGAAGCGCGTGGCAGAGTGACGTGACAGAGATCCATTAATTGCCAATCAAGTGTGGCAAAACGAAAGGGAGATGGAGAGAAAGTTGATAAAAGAAAGAAGAGTTTTCTTTTTCCGGAGTTTCCGTTTGAGTGGCATAATGCAATGGCTCTTTTTCACGGCACTCTGCCACGCGTGGGGATTAAAATGGCGCCTTCGTAGGAGGAGTAGACGCAGAAGGGAAACAGACTCGATATATCACGAACGAAAAATGAAGAAAAATACTCGATGTAGCACCCGAAAATCCAATGTTTAACTCGGAGTTTCCTAAAGCCCGTAAATTAAGGAAGACAGTTGATTTTACGTGCCTCATACTTTCAGATTTGCTGAAGAAAACAAGTTTGATGTCATCACAATTTTTTACATTATTTTTCTTCCAAAAGTACATCATTTATAAGCTCAAATTTATCACATAATTTTTGCACGAACATAAATTTTTCATGAATTTAGAATTTAGGATATCATCTTGCTGGTTAGACTGATACGCTGTCAAATTAACGGAACTGAAATGGCTCTTTAGTGGTCCAAAAACTTAAACCTACTGAAATTCTCAAATTTTTGAACTATTATTGTTGAATTGTTGAACTTTCCATGTTGACAAATTTAGAGCACTTTTGCTGCCATCAATTTGCATGCAGGAAAATAAAATTGTTTCTAGTATGCTAAAGATGCTGCGTTTGATTTTAGCACAAAGTCCCAAGTCCAAAGATGTGCCAATAGTTATTGGTGTCCATCCTGTCAATGTTGAATTCCCAACTTTCACAAGTTTGGTGGACACTTTCCGTGTACAAGAAGGGGTCTCTGCTGGAGCCGTGGCAAATGCCCAAGCTAGCGTACAGGGAGGAACTATTGTTTACAGTATTGTTGGTGGTAATAAAGGAGCTGAATTTGGTATTGATAGCACTGGCATGATTTCCTTAAAAAAAAGCTTGGATCGTGAGGCAATGCCAGTGTACAAATTGGTTGCCAGAGCTGCAAAGAAAGGAACCACACCAGCTTCGGTGGCTGAGAAAGTGTTTACCATCAACGTAAATGATGTCAATGAGAATTCACCAGTGTTTAATGTCCGAGGGACCAATGTTGAAGTGACAATTCAAACAAATGCACCTGTTGGAACAGTTGCAAGCTTGGTAAGTAGTACAGAGCCAATGTTCTTTAGTATAGTGGAAAGTAAAAATTGCTCCCCTTTTGAAAGACTACTGTTCTTGAATATATATATATCACAGCAATGGTATTGGCAAATGTCTTGGTTTGTAGCTGGCACTTTCAATTAGATTTACAGAGTTACCCTGGTTAAGTTGCCATTCCAATTCAAAGTTTTCGGGAGATTGAAGGCCTGCTGAGAAACCACTCAAAATCTGTTCAAATTGGGCAGAAAATAGTGATAGAATTTTGTTGATTTCCCTGCCTTACAGGGATAACTTGAATACTCTGTAGCAAATGTTATATTTTGGGAGAATTAGAAAACATTCAAAGGTGCATAAAACTATTCTGTAGCAGGTACAAATTTGTGCTGTTGCAGCTGATGAAAGTTAGTCTTACTCTTACTTCAAAGTTATTTGTTTTCTTTCTTTCCTTTGAAGTTATTAATCTTACTTCACTTGATAATGGCTTTATGCCTGAAACGTCGACAAAATTAAACTCTGTTCAAAGTACAATTATTTATACTATATTTGTTTTGTTTTGATGAAAGTTAGGTTCTCTTTTTCTCATTTTATTAACAATTATCTTTTTTGCTTCTAGTACCGTGCTTATGACACAGATTCTGGCATTAATGGCAAAGTGACTTACGCTGTACTCCCTGCTGCTGCTGGTGCTGCAAATGTGCCATTTACTGCAGAGATTAATACTGGTGTAGTCACTACCACCCAAGTTATCACGTGAGTAGATCGTGAAACTTTTTGTAGTCCACTCTTATTTTATTTTATTGTTTCTGTTGTAAAAAGTTCCGTCTTTCCCTTATCATAATCCTCAGCTATGTTTGTAAATTGTAATTTTCAGATATATCTCCCTCCTCCACTTATTAAGTAAGACTATTGCCATTGAAACCATTTGCCCTTTCAACTTTTTTCTCATATGTTGCCTTTGAAGTTCTGTTAGCCCTATTCTATCAAATGCAAGTCATTACCAAACATTCTCCTTTTATTTCTTTGAATCAATTAAAAAGATGATATGATTTGAAACATTGTGTGTTGATTCCCAAAGATATGAAAGTTAAGTCCGGCAAATTTACCATTTATATAGCATTGAAATACGCCCACCTCTCCAACAATTCCCTCTATTTTTACAGACCCTTTCCTTCAGAAGCCTCCAGAATTAAGTAACCCCCTGCAGGAGGCTTAGTAGAGATTCTACAATATATAAGTAACATCTCATCTTTATTTATATCAACAGAGCTGTTGGAGCATACAACATAAAGCTTCAAGCATCTGACTCAGGTTCGCCAAAGAAAACCACTGAACTGAACATCAAAGTGAATGTGATTGCAGGACCATCTAAAGTACCATCGTTCCAAGATAGTAGCTTCAAGGGCACATTGCAGGACAATTCAGCTGTTGGTAGGCGCGCAGGTATTATCGATGTCAAAGACAGCCAGGCAAGTGACTTCATCGATTACTCAATAGTCTCGGGCAATTTGGACAACAGTTTTTGCATTGACTTTGGCAAGATTGTTTATTTGCAGAAGCCATTCGATCTAGACAAGTACACACAAAGCAGTTTTGAAATGGTTATCACAATGAAGTACAAGAACAGCATTTCATCCACATCGCTCTGGCTGAAACTCACGAGGAAAAATGACAACTGGCCTGTGTTTACAGATGGAAATTCTCCTGTGGTCAGGCAACTGCCTGAGAATGCCGGTAAGTTTGCAGTCAGTTATGATCCAGACTTTCGGGCCTGGTCATTTGAGGAGAGCCATAGCTCTTGCTCCTCCCAAGCTCCCCTCAAATGCTGGAGGGGGCTGTAAATGGCTCTCCTGACCTGTTCAAAAAAGTAAGTTGCTCTCCTTGAAATCGAATTTTATTCTGTCTTGTATTTATTCATTCAGGAATAGCTCGCTTGAACATTACCAGGAAAACTATTTACTGCTCTCCTGCTAAAAATCTTACTGCCAGGCCTGCACTTTCCCTGTGGTAAGCCCTGTAGTTTTCTTTGCCCTTCTTTTGATGATCAGCAACGAGATCTTATCTCTGGTGTTTTTGATGTCTTACAACCATTTGGAAATAGTAATCTTTCAAATAAGGTTCTAACGCAGCTTTTGATTATGGTAATAAAGACTTTACTAACGACCTTGATAGAAATATTGTCGACTTTAAAGAAAACTGGTCGGTTTGATTAAGACTGTTTCAAACTATATATATATATATATATATATATATATATATACCGGGTGAGTCAGAAAAAACGTAGGGTGTTTGCCAATTTTTATCGACGAAGTTTAATTTGCAAATTTGTTTCTTTAAAGTTCATTGCATAAAATAAAAGTTAACTTAGATGTGAAAATTTGTTTGGTCGAAATCGGTCTTTCCGTTCCAGAATTGCGAGCGATTTTAGTAAAATGTTGTTTCGCAAGCGACTAGATTCATATTCATGCACGTGTGACCTTCTAAACCATGACAACCATATTGTTTCTCTACCAAAAACTTCAAACAAGGCATGCATTGTGTTAGAGCACAAAAGGGAAAACTAATATTTCTTATGCTGTATCCCTAGGGGACTAGTCATATCTAATTGTCATTGTTAGCAAGCTGAAAGTTCGTTTACTAGCGATAATTTCTTCACCAAAATAGCTATATCGCAAGATCGCAAATAAATACGGGAAGAAATGACCGATTTTAACAAACTAAATTTCTATAACTAATTTAATCTTCCTTCTGCAATATAAAACTTCAACAAACCCGATTTGACTTGTTTTTCTCCAAAATATGGCTTGTTGAACGCCCCACGTTTTTTCTGACTCACCCGGTAGATATAAGTAAAGAATTGTAAGAGGGGTTGTCCCATTAGCAACTTTGCATTATCATTAAGGAAACAGACTTAGGTACTTGATCGTTCATTAGCAATTACGTGTATTTGTATGTAGTGATTTGTTTGTTCTTGTTTTGTATATCTTTGTTTCATGCAATGGCCATGAGATAGTTACAGTCTTCTGCTGCCTGTCACCTGTGGTATCGTCCTTGTTGTATTGTAATGTAGATTGTAGGTAGTGTAGTGTAAGTAGTGTAATCCGTAATATGTCTTGTAAAATTTTTAACAGAATACAATGAAGAAAAACCCTGTGGTATAAACAATGCTCATCTGGGGATCTGGGGCCCATAATGTTGAAAGACTGGCTCTCTTATGTGCATTTATTAATCAAATCACTGCCTAGGCCTGTATTCGACTATCAAGGAGAAAATGCCAAAAATTTGAGAAACCAGAACGGTCATGAAGCTGCTGTCATCTCTAGTCCCTTTATTTTTTTAATATTTTTATTCATCTTTTTAGGGAGAGGAACACTGATATACCAAGCCACAGCAACAGATCTAGATGACCCTGCAGGCGGTGTAACTTACGGATTATTCCAAGTTGCAAGCAAGTTCAGCAAAGATAAATTCAGTGTCGATGCAGTCAATGGCAGAGTAACTTTGAAGAATTCTTTAGACTATGAACAGCTGGATGAACATGTAATTACTATCAAAGCTTCAGAACAGGCTACCCGAGGAGCATATGGTACGTGTACTTCATCTTATGTTTATCTGTGAGATTTTATAATAACATTGTCAATGTTAGAAACACCAAGTTTAAATTTGACGACCATCAAAGCTGATGATATCAGACTCATTAAACGTTGCCAATTGTGAGTGTTAGAGAACAGTTGGAAAGTTGCCCGAAAGGCTGTATGAAATATTTTTTAAGTAGTGAAGATGGCTCAGTGGTAGCACGGTTATTTACCAATCTGAAGGTTGATGGCTTGAGTCTCCGCCCTGCCTGTCAAACTTGCTACGTAGAGTGAAGAGAGTCGCCAACTCTCAGTAATTCCAGGCTAAAGGAATCACACGGTGTGGTTACATCGAGAGGCAGGACCAGGACACTGCGTCGATAAGCTTAGCTTCGAAAAACTAATGAAAATTATCTGTGATGTGGCCTACCTAAAAATTGCAAAATCTCCTTTTCGTCAGAATTTCCGTGACCAAGCCCCCTTAAAGCAACCTCTTCTTTTTTACAGCCCTCAAGAACCTGATTGTCAAAGTCCTTGACATCAACGATGAAGCTCCGATATTCAGCGTGAAGAGTGGTCAGCAGTATGAAGCGGAGATTCCAAAAGATGCAAAGCCGGGAGACAAAGTTTTGCAGGTCTTTGCATCGGATTTGGACAGTGGGGAAAATGGGAAAATCACCTACAAGCTAGCAAACGACAAATACAGGTTGTTCAGTATTGACCCTGTTACTGGCGTGATCACACTTAAAGTGAGAGTGGCTTTAATTCAGGACAGTTCCTTCAGATTTGCAGCCACCGCCACTGACAAAGGTATCCCAAGTAAAAGTGGCCAGGCTGGTGTTATAGTCAAGACAATTACTAGTGATGGCCCACCTAAATTCCCCTTGCCAGAGTTCAGATTTGAAGTAGATGAAAACACACGGCTGACGGGAATGGCAGGAGCGCTTAGTGTCGACACACTGACATACAGCATTTTGAGTGGGAATACAGGGGACAGGTTTAAGATTGAGAAAAACACTGGTTCCGTCTCTTCAGTGAAAGCGTTGGACGCTGAGCAAGGCATGAAGTATACGCTTGTTATCGAGGCAAGAGATACGAGCGAGAGAAGTTCAACAAACAAAGTGATAATTACTGTCAAAAACAAGAATGACAATGATCCGATGTTTAGAAACGCAAAAGATGGACTGATTGAGAAAGTTGTGTCGAACAAGGTCACTGTGGGGGAAACACTGCTTACCGTTCAAGGATATGATTTGGACGTCGGCGATGCTTTGACCTACGAAATCACAGACAAAGCCAAGAAAGAGATGTTTGAAATAGGCTCTAACAGTGGTGTCATCAAATTAAAGAAAGCTCTTGGTAAGCCAGTAGCCGGTAAGAATTACGCTGAATTTGATGTGAGAGCAAGCGATCGTGGACAACCACAACCAGTGAAGTCGAAAGTTGTCAAAATTCGCATTGTATTTGCAAGTTTCAAAGCCGACCATGTGAAGATCCAAAAATCGGTGCCCGAAGATTCCCCAGTGTCATCATCAGCCATTGTCGTTGATCTGCCCCGTCTCTACCCGTTAGGAGGATACCAGATTATGTACCCAAAAAATCACCCATTTAAGATATCGGGAAAAAGCGGTGACATCAGCCTCACTAGGGCGCTTGACTTTGAGGCAGTGCAGAAGTATGATATAGTTGTCCAAGAGAATAATGCCCAAGACAATTCGTTGTACATAAATTACAAATTGGAAATCAAAGTCGTCGACGTGAATGACAATCCTCCTATGTTTGATATGAAGACGTCTACTGCTAAAGTAAACAAAAATGCCAGGCCAGGCACTCAAGTTATCAAATTGGTTGCGACAGATAAAGACAGTGGAGATGCAGGTCGTATTTCTTTCGATATATTGACGAAAGATGTTCCATTCACAGTGAACCCACTCACTCATTACGTCGAAGTCTCCAAGATGAATGGATTAGCCAAATCTCAGTATGCCATAGATGTGAGAGCAGCGGACGGAGGCCTGCCTCAACAGACCAGCAAAACAGTGCGATTGGTTATCACGGTTGTTAATGATCCTCCTCTATTTGGCAACACATTGTACAAGTTTAAAGTCTCTGAAAATGCTGCAGTTGAAAAAGTTGTCGGTACTGTTAAGGCCAGAAGCTTGTCAGGCATTGCGCTCCAGTATGCAATCGACCCAACAAATAACAAAGGGGACAAGTTCCGTGTTGACAATGAAGGCAGGATAATTGTCCAAAGACCACTGGATTATGAAAGGGATCAAAGCTCCTTCTCACTGGTTGTTTCTGCCCAAGAGATTGCAGCGAGTTCCCTGAAGTCGACAACAAACGTCGTAATAGAGGTCAGCAACGTCAACGACAATGCACCTAAATTTTCAGAGATTGTCTACGTTGCAACAGGTATCCGTGAAGACACAGCTGTTAACTCGCTCATTTTAAAGGTATGTTACACTATGGTCTATCTCAAATTAAAGTATCAGGTGAGATTTGTGACTCGTGCAAAACTCTTCAATTGTTTTTATTCGCGGTCAGCTTCACCTGACATCTAATTTGAGACAGATTACATTCTTATTATCCAACCATGGGTGGTTAGACACTGCATGTGTGCTTTTATGGAGGAGCGCCGCAACTAATATGCTTCTGCGGAGGAAAAAATTATCTACCGGGTGAGTCAATGAAAACAATCCCCGTTTTAAAGGCCACTGCTCCCTGGATATCAAGGCAATAATAATGGCAAATATGTTACTTAATTATAGATATGTTCAAATATATTTTTAAATTTACCTGACAGAAATTGGCCACTCCGTTCTGAAATTCTGAAATTATCAGCGATTTTCTCGAGAAAGCCTCTCCAAGAAACCTTCAAAACAGGCCTAAAATCACGACCAAAATTTCTGCCTTACAGCAATGGCTTTTGCATGCTTTAGCACGTGTTATCCCTTTGGGAGAATGAAAGTGTCATCCTGGGAGCATAACAGCATTATTCCGGGTGATTTCATCCTCACATGAGGATAACACGTGCTAAACTCTGTTGTAGTCATAGCTGTAAGGCAGAAATATCAGGAAATTTTGGTAGTGATTTTAGGTCTGTTTTGAAGGTTTCTTAAAGATCCTTTCTCGAGAAAATCTCTCATAATTCCACAACGGAGTGGCTGATTTCAGTCAGGTAAATTTTAAAATCGATTTGAATATGTCCACCATTAAATATTATCTTTGCCAATATTTTTAACTTTATATCCAGGGAGCAGTGGCATTGCAAACGGGAATTGTTTTTATTGACTCACCCGGTATATGGTTCTGCGGATGAGGTAGCGAAAAAACAACAGAACCTCCTTAGCAACAGAACTTTCAAAATGGCGGCTGACACAAGGATAGGAAACAGAATCACTCTTATCATGAAGGCAATGTAAGCACAACTGCGGTGTCTAACCACCCATAATGCAACTGTAAGTCGAAACGATCACAAGCCTAGGTTATCTAATGGAAAACATTAATGCTAAAATGCTGCGAAATTTGTGTTTCCGGAACTGACTGGAAAGCGAAAAATATAATTAGTGGCACTGAGAACAATGCTTCTTTCATCCAGTAAATTTAAGAAATGGATAGGGCTGCTACAATTTAAAATTGTAAAATTTGTTGATATCTTGATTATTTTCAAAATGGCGGCATTTATTATATTTGAGGCTGTGACGGCACTAAATTTCCAAATCCTAAACCAGAAGAGCGACAGATTTCTGCGTGTCACCATATTTTAGACCATCATAAACTATGGTTTTCTTGGATATTTTATAATTTTTCCTCTATTGATTTAGGATTTACGATGATTTTAATATTTTAAAAATTTTCCATGAATTCTTTCATAAAAAATAAAAACGCCGCCATTTTGAAAATAACCAAGATATCAATAAATTTCTACAGCAGATTTACTGCAAAGTACCCTAAGTTCGTTTTAAGCCATTCAATTCAAAGAAAAATGTAATTGAATTTTACACCCACCTTTTTAAAGATTTGAAAGATTTGAGCCCTATGCGGTTTTTAACTGAAATGAAATTCTCAAGCAGGTTTTTCTTCTTTAAAGGTGACTGCGGAGGACAACGACTGCGGAGGAAAGGGTGTCTGCCCTGCTGGATCCCTCATTTACACCACAGATAAATACAAAGGCACATTTAAACTGGATGCAATGACGGGAGAAATTCGTAACATCAAGCCCCTAGACTACGACACGAAGAAATCTTACGAGTTTGATGTCAAGGTTGAAGATTCAGGAATTGTGAAGCGTACGGCGAAGGCGAGAGTGATTATAGAACTCAAAAATGTGAATGACAACGTGCCGAAGTTCAATCCAACCAAGCAAACGCTGTATATATCAGAAGATGTGGGACTTGGCGTTGCAGTAACAGTTGCCCAGGCTTCAGACGCAGACTATGATCAATTGACATATGCAATTGAAGAGGGCAAAAGAGATGCGTTTGAAATCAACAGCAATACTGGCTTGGTGTCAGTGAAAACTCGCAAGCTGCTGGACATGTCATACGCCTACAAGATCAGTGCTTCGGATGGGAAAAACAAAGGGTATTTCGACTTGGTGATCAATATTGATGACAGGAACGACATCGCTCCTACTTTCACCAAATGTAAAGGGTACAACCCTTCTGTGATCGAGAACAAACCAGCTGGGACGACGGTGATCAAAGTTACCGCCACAGATGAGGATTCAGGCCGTAATGGCAAGATTGAATACAGTCTGCTGCAGACTAGTAGTAAAGGTGCAAGTCAAGGCGCAGGAGCAGCACCAAGCAATGTTGGATCAACAGAAACAAATGACTTTATCATCGATAGTGAGGGATATATCAAGACAAACAGGGCAAGTCAATACACCTAATCGGCTAACGTTGTTTACTCTCAATAGACGATCACGCTAAAGATGGCGGCGAGGAAATTTCTACGGAGATGCATTGCGTTCTAATTTCGAATATTTGACGATTCTCTAGGACTTCGATTAAAGAACGCAATGCATCTTGGTAAAAAATTCCTCGCCGCCATCTTTAGCGTAATCGTCAATTCAAGTCATGTGACCAAACTCTTGGGACATTTTAGTATTATTCTACTTTTTGCATTAAAAGCATAAGTTGTCATGGCACGAAATAAGTTACGGAAATCAAAAGATGTTTTGACTTATGAAGAGATTGATCACTTGACTTTAAAGACCCTGCGCTAACCAGCAGCCTTTGTGCGCTTTCTTTGCAAAACCAAATAAACAACATTCTTTTTCGGACAAAAATAGATGGAACGTGCAAGGTATGCAGGTAGCAAAGGCCCCTTTGAAAATTGGAGAAAGGGAAATATCATGCATATAGCTGACAGGAAACTCGGCATTGAAAAATTTAGTATGTCGTATTGGCATTCTAAAATTAGCTCGCAAGGTGAAGACGTTCTACATCTTTGTAAACAAGTGGACGTTCTAGAATTGCAATGTGGGATTGAACAAACTGCAGTGTGGTATAGCTTCGCTGTGCAGAGGCTGCTGGTTAGCGCAGGGTCTTTAATAGACCATTGCACTAAAGATGGCGTTCAGAAATGTTTTACCATGATCCTTTGCATGCCATGATATTTATCAACTGATCAAAATCAATCAACATTTTCAGACGCAATTCCCTGACGCCGCGCCATCTTTAGCATAAGTAGGTGTTGTTGTATCTTTATTTTACATCGATGAAAACGCAAACCTTAGCCGAATAGGTCAAAACAAACCTTAGCCGAATAGGTCTCTATATATAGGAGCCATTTGTTTCTACATTTCTTTTAACCCTTTCCCCTTGTGAGCACCATAATAAACGACAATACGAGGTGATATATTATCAGGAAGTACTCCAAGGTTTATTTAATTGACTTTAATCTCTGCACAAATTCAGATTATCAAAATTACAGTGCTAGATTCTCTATTCTTATGAACTGAGGTCATTATTCTTAAGAAAAAAGGTGTTATGCTAGCACCTTTGATACCGGGCTATTTTCTGCTGATTTATAAAAATTTGAATTATCATAGATTCAGTGATATTCTAGAAGATGTTTTTAATTCTTTCTTCCTCTTTTTCCAGATATTCGACAGAGAAACTCGATCAGAGTACACTATCTTAGCTATTGCACGTGATGGAGGCCCTAACCGGACAGAGGCGGAGAGAAACTCTGCTGCTTGCCAGTTGACAGTGAAAATTGCAGATGAAAATGACAACAAGCCGGTATTTGCCATCGAGAACTACGAAGTGTCTATTTGGGATGGGATGGCAATAAACAGCATTATCCTCGAAACATCAGCTTTAGATGCAGATGAGGGCCCTAATGCTAAGATTGAGTACTCTTTAGCTCAAGACAGCAATGAGTTTTCTATCCCAGACAAAGACAGCGGAAAGATCGCTATTAAAACATCATTACTTGGAAAGACAAACACTTACAACTTCAGAGTGAAAGCAATGAATCCCAATACTGCATTTAGCTCTACTGTTAACGTAAGGGTGGAGGTAAAGAATAGCAAGCCGCCTCTGTTTACCGCTACATCGTATCATACGACTATCTCGGAAGGGAAGAAGGCTGGTTTTGAAATTATGACATTGACGATCAAGGCAGCCTCGCAGAGTCAGCAAGCAAATGCAAAGGTCGTTTACAGCTTGCCGAAAGGCACCATGGCTCAGACAAACGAGAACGCTTTCGCTATCGATTCAACAACGGGTCGACTGAAGGTGGCTGGAGAATTGAACTATGAAGCTATAAAGAATTACATAGTTTACGTGCAGGCGAAGGACATGTCGAATGGCATGGTTAGCAATGCAATTGTGCACATAGGTGTGTTAGACGAGAATGATAATGCGCCATTGTTTCATTTGCCCAAATACGAATATGTAACGGTGACTGAAGGAAGCAGTTCTACAGCTGTTGTTGGCCATGTTTACGCTTCAGATAGAGACTCGACCACTAATGCTCAGCTTAGATACAGCCTTGGCGTTGATAGCAAACATTTCAAGATCGACGCAAACACTGGTCAGCTGACGACGAACAAAACTTTTGACAGGGAGGTTACTGAAAAAGTCACCATTCATGTCACTGCAAAAGACATGGGCAAACCTCAGCAAGAAAATAATGTATTCGTATCTGTAACGATTATCGATGTGAACGACAATGCCCCGTTCTTCACAAAGAAATTGTTCAGTGGCAGTGTAAAAGAAAGCTCATCAATTGGTTCTAAATTTCTGCAAATTGAAGCAACAGATTTGGACGCTGGTGACAATGCAAAAGTCAAGTTTTACATCACTAGCGGTAATGCTGATGGATACTTTGCCATGTCAAATTCCGCCTTTGTTACTGAAACCCCTGAAGGCAAGACCTCTAGGATCAAGAGCAGTGCCTGGATTACCGTTGCTAAGCCCCTTGATAGGGAAACTAAAGACAAATTTAGATTGACAATTACAGCAACTGATTCAAGATACAGCGTCACAGCTATAGCAGAAATCACGGTAAGTACGCACTTATGTAGAATAGAATTCTTGGAGCGTTTTTATTGAAGCCTTGTTCACATGAGGTCATTGCAGTTGCTGGAGTCACTGGGGTGGTCAGAGTCACTGGGAATGAACGACTCAAAAACAAAACAAAAAACGAATTTGAACGGCAAAAAAGTCTATTGTCACCGTTCACATTCAGTCTTTTGGGTTGTTATGGTCATTTTTTCCAATGACTCCAGCAGCGACATCAACGACCTGATGAGAACCAAGCTCTACGATTCCCAGGCTCGAGTTTCATTACTTTCATGAACCGAGATTTTCCTTTCAATGTTACCTTGGAAGCCTGCATAATCTTAGTATCCTTAAGAATGCTGTAATAGGGAGGTTTCAAGCCAGAGTGCGATTAAGTGTGGGTTCACGGAAGCATCGCTCCCAGAAAGTTTTTGCTCCAAGAGATTTAATGGAGAATTAGAAATGTAAATTTATAAGTTATAGAAATTATTTTTGACAGCAATGAAAATCGAACACGTGTCTGTTGCTTTGTGCATTCTACCCTAGTAGAACCTTGCGGCATTTTGCGACAGAGTTAATGGTCGAATGAAATGTAAGCGTTTAATTCAGTCTTTTCCTTTAAGAAAATGAAACAATTTAGAAAAGAGTCAAGTGGTTTATTTTCTGTGAGGCGTCAAAAAACTTTTGGCACAGATTCCAGTTTGACACACCCCGTTTTAAGCCCGACGGTCCTCTTCATCCCCTCCGCAGGTAACAGATTCCAATGATAATGCTCCGACGTTTGAAAGGCCGTTTTACGTGGGAAGTATCAAAGAGGGTTCCAAGGCTGGCTTGGTTGTCACTACAGTAAAGGCTATTGACAAGGATACGGCTGCTGTCCAAAAGCCCATCAAATATTCTCTTGGAAAAGACGCAATGGGAATGTTCGTTATCCATTCTGTCACGGGGGTTATTTCAACAGGTAAGTGACAACTCTTTTAATCAAAGAATGCCGTAAAATTACCAATAATGGAATACTTTATTTCGCTCTCTGATTGGCTAATTTCGAATTAAATTCTGTCTCAAATTAGATGTCACGTGAGATTTGCGATAACTCAAACTTACTCATGCAAAACTCTTCAGTTGTTTTTATTCGCGGACATTTTCACGTGACAATTAATAGACAATTAACGCTAAAGATGGAGGCCACGCGAAGCATGCTGGTAAAAAGCTCCCTGACGACCACCTAACGACATAAAAAGTTTGGTCTGCCGTTTCGACTAGCTAGCTGTGGTAAAGTTCGGAACAAGTAATCAATGTAAACAAACAGGTTAATTTTGTAATTCGAACGCGAATCTTTCATTAAAGTTTCAATTCGAATCAAAACTTTACTTTTTCTGTTTTGGAAAGGTTTCCTTTCGAACCATGTTGCATTCGAATTCACGGTCGATTCGAATTCAAGCAGGCTAGTCTAAAGGGCAGACCGAAATTTTTATGTCGTTAGGTGGTCGTCAGGGAGCTTTTTACCAGCATGCTTTGCAAGCAAAACACAACAGTCTTTGGGGCCGCTATCTTTAGCGTTATTGTCTATTGGAGACAGACTTCAATGCTTTGTATTTATCCTCGTTTCTTCTTTTTCGGATCCTTTTTAACGATTTGCTGTGGCCCGTACACGGGGGGGGGGGGGGGGTTTTTGGCCAAATTTCGGATAGGGGTGTGCCGCCAGCATCTTCAAAAATAGTACCGTTGGCTAACCCAATTTTTGTGAAAATGAACCCTTGGCTAGACTAATTTNCTATGGAAGAACCCCCCCCCGTGGGCCCATAAGGGCAAATCGTGCAACAATAACATCAGTTGCTTTATATCGACACATTATTTCAAAGCGATTAGCGACAAAGGGATTTCAATAGTCGAGTAGTCAAACCACCGATGTAACAAAGCCGACTGCGAAATTTGCCTTGAAACATAGTAGGTAGCTCTGTCGCTGTGCACACAGAAATGGGTTTTAAAAGGGAAGTATACATCGATGCCTACTAAATTTCATTCATTTAATTCAGAAGCTGAGCAGTAACCATTACAAATATCGTATGTTTTTGTGTGTAAATTCAAACATTTATTGCATTTATTGATTTCCATCTTGTGCCCAGTTGACGCCAAATCTTGGCACCTTTAAAGGCTCTTGTTCAACCAGCAGCCTTTGCGCGTAGATTTCTTTTGAGGCAGCCAGTTTCGAAGACCACAAAAATGTTCCTTTTCATAAAACAGAGCGCGCAAAGGACCGTGGTTGGATAAGAGCCATTAAGCTGAGAATTAGTCTTGCGAAGGGTATCATTTCCCAAAATTGGTATAACCAACGGTACCATTTTGAAAGTGCTGGTGGATCAACCCTACCCTAAACGTGGCTTAGAACCTCATGTGCCTACATCTTCCTTGCGCCGTTATTAGTTTGTTTATTTCCATTGTAGCGGACGTCATATTCGACAGAGAGACGAAAGACTCGTACCGTTTCACGGTGATAGCATCAGATGGAGAACTTGAGGGGACAGCGATCATGAAAGTCACCATACAAGATGTGAATGATGAAGCACCGTATTTTCCCGGATCACCATACACACGGTATATCAAAGAGAGCAAGCCGGTGGGCTCTGTTGTCGGTTATGTACCGGCCGTAGACAATGATGATCCAGAAGCGGGCGGCAATGCCAAAATCACATATTCCATCGTAGGAACTAATCAAGAATTCATAATTAATTCGAACACCGGATTGGTCACAACTCTCAAGGTATTTGACCGGGAAGATAAGGCTCATTCTCCGATCTATAAAGTGACAGTGAAGGCCACCGATTCCGGCATTCTGGTTCAAAACGAAAATTCCACTGTTGTTACGATTGTTGTGACAGATGCAAATGACCAAGATCCTAAATTCACGAAGAAAGAATTCACCGGAAAGGTCGCAGAATGTGCTCCAGGGGGTACTGTCATTACAACTGTTACCGCCGTTGATGGAGACGACCCTGAGACTGTCAATGCACAGCTAATGTATTATGTGATCAGCAGTACCCACGGCTCTGCGAAGTACTTCCATGTCAACGACAAGACAGGTGTTGTGACCGTAGCACATGGCTTGGACTATGAAAGATCAAACACCTACAAGCTAGTGGTTGGTGTGAAGGACCGTGGTAACCCACAGCGGCCCGTCGGCAAAGATGAAACGGCGACGGTTGTTATCACCGTCACAGACTGCAATGACAACAGACCTAGATTTGTTCCAGCTACGTACACAGTGTCAGTTCCTGAAAATGTCGCAAGAGGGAGCACGATTCTCACTGTCACTGCTGTTGACGAGGACAGAGGTTCCAATGGTAATTTTAAATTTGGTATCGTAGATACAGAAAAGAACTTCCAGTTTGATATCAGTGGCTCACCAAAGAACCAAAGCAAAGGAATCGTCAAACTCTTGTATCCTTTAGACAGAGAGACTATCGCTCAGCATGTATTCAGGATCAGTGCATCTGACATGGGACTCCCTAAGCAAACTGGCTACGCTTCAGTGACCATCAATTTGATTGACATCAACGACAACGGTCCGCACTTTGACAAGCCGGATTATTGTGGGAAAGTCGTAGAGGGCCCACTACAAAAGCAAGCAGTGGTTGCAACAATCAGAGTGACGGATCCGGACACAATCCAATACAGTTGCCCTTGCAAGTTCAAGATCTTAAGTGGCGCCAGTGGATTGTTTGAGCTAACAAACCAGAAAGCTGATAGTGTGCAAGTTGTAGCCAAGTCCACGGCTGTGTTCGATAGAGAAACAATACAGATGTATACGATGACAATTGAGGCTTCTGATGGAGGTACCCCCCCGCAGAAAAATGTCACAACATTGAAGGTGGAAGTGTGGGATAAGAACGACAATGAGCCTTCAGACGGGGGTTCCATGTCTCTGCTTGTCAATTCTTACAAAGGACAGTTCATTGGTGGTGTTGTTGGTAAGGTTTACATAAAAGACAATGATCGTGGAACATATGACTATTACGAGCACAGACTTACATCGCAATCCCCCGGGACGTATTTCAGTGTAAAAGCAAAGACGGGGGAAATTGTTGCAGCTGCTGGAGTTCCAGATGGTGTTTACAAACTGCAATTCAAATCGAAAGAGACAAACCGTCCGGTAGGTAACAACAAAGGTAAAGAAGTCAGTAGCTCTGTTACAGTTACGGTTAGAGGAATCTCTGAGAAACAAGCAAAGACCAGTGTTGCAATCAGACTGAAGGGATTAATCAAAGCTAAAACGTGCTCAGAAATCCCATACCCTGAATTCGAGAAGCTGCTTGCAAAGATCCTTAATGTACCCGTTGAGAGAGTAACAGTTTTCAGTGCACAGGCAGTGAAAGGCATGCATCTTGGGGTCGATGTCAGATTCGCAGTTAAAAAGGCGCCGAAAGCTGGTTACGCCGGTGATGATTCTGAGTATATTGACAAATCTACGCTTGTGCCCCTACTTAATGCTAAGAAAGCTGAGATTGAGAAAGCCACAGGTAGGTGTCCTAATATCTACGTAAATACTGAATTTTAAGCTGAATTCACCAGGGGGTAAATATTCTTCACGAGAATCCGTTATTTTCCCCAAAAATTCCTCGGTCTCGTTCTTCTTCCCCAGCTTTTTCTCTAATTTTTGGTCACGGAGTGTACCTTTGTTGTCGTTCTGGAGAAAAAGTGTTTCCGGAAATTCCCCGGTTCAATATTTATACCTCCTCCCATCCTGCTTTGCGAGACGAGCAAAGGCAGTGAATCTGATTGGGTCAAGATGATAAAAAAAATAATAGCACGATTTGTGATTGGACAAGCGAAGGAAGGACGGGGGTACCTTATAAACAGGAAGCGAGAGTTTGGAATAAGTCCTTCTTTGTCATGCTAAGTCCAGGCATTCCAGGAATCAGCACAGAATAACAATGGATTTATTTTTTGAGATAAATGTGACGTCCAGAAAAATTCCTAGGGAAGAAAAGGCCGCTTTAAATGGCCTTTGCTATGTACACTTACAGTGTAACTGCTCACAGGATGCCAAATGTTTTCAAATTGAATCACGTAGTGACCTACCTCTAAGGTTCTTTGATCAGTATTGTGAAGAATATTTATCCCTGGAATTCAAACTTGAAGCGTTTTCCTCCTTTATTTTCACCGAGAGGAAAATTCCCGCTTGTAGCGACATTTTCCAGCCATCTGACTGGCTTGCCAAGAAGCAGCTTTAATGCGGGATTGCTCTTGCAAACAATGGGAATTTTTGGCGAGAGGAATTTTCTTCCTAGTGAAATTTTGCTGTATTGCTTAGATAAGGATCATGTTTAATTCTCTAGAGGCACTTGACCCCCAATTATACAGGGGTGTGCGTTTGGGGTTTGGAGACTCTTACACTGTGAGGGTGAGATTTCTTCAAATTGAGTTCGCTGTATGAGAGCAAATTGGTAAGTAAAAAATATCAAAATTGTATATCAAAATCCTGTACGAGAGCACTTATATCAACATAGGATACTCTTTTTGGAGCATTTTGGAATATTCATATATGCAGTTTTCTGAGGATTAGCCGCCAGCTTATTAATTCTCATCCATTCAGATTTGTGGAGAAGTTCTCTTTCAGCATACTCAAGTAGAGTTTCAAGGCTATTGGATGTTATTGTAATATGCGTTTCGTCTGCCTTCGAGAATTTGAGACATTTTTCGAATTCCCTGAAACATCCGGAGGTAGTAAAAACACACAACTAGTAAGGGCAACGTCTTGTAAAGAATATCGTTCTTGCGATCCTGCACACTTGGTATTGTAGAGAGAGGCTAGGGGCTAAGATTTATTTTTGCTCTTTTTTCTTAGGTGCTAAAATTGGCGCAATCGGAATCGATCCTTGTGCAAAGGAGACTTGCCAGGTTGGCTTCTGTTACAACGATATTCTACCGAAACGGTCGTTTACTATCGTAACTGACGATAATGGTGTCGTACCGGCAAACCCGGCATCGAAGACTTTCATTTCAATTGATGTGGATGTCATCGCATCGTGCGTGGTGGGTCCGAGAAAGCCCAAAAGCTGCAAAGACAAGCCTTGTTTGTATGGTGGAAAATGTAAAGACCTTGTGGGCGGTGGATACATATGCTCATGTCATAAGAAATCGTACGACGGCCCTGAATGTCAGTTCACAACCAAGTCCTTCAAAACAAAGAACTCTTACTTGTGGGTGAAGCCATTCACTTATTTCTACGAAGGCAAGCTGTCATTTGAGTTTGGAACCAAAGAAGCAAATGGTGTGATTTTATACCAAGGTCCAGTTTCTAAAAGTGAGTATTACCTTATGTTTAGAAATGAATTAAAGTTTGTCTCAGATTAGATGGCAGGCGAGATTTGCGATAACGCAAAATCAATCATGCAAAATCTTGAATTATTTTTATTCGCGGACATTTCACATGACTTGTAATGTAAGACAGACTTCAGGACAGTAGGCTATAACTGCCCCAGAGGAGGTATATAACGTATGTAGTTAAACAAATTGTTTGTATTCGATTAAATGAAACGAAACAAGAATTACATTTTCTCGAATTTTTATCTGCCAGTCAAGCTACATTCGATATGCTCAATCCATGGAAAATGAGTAGTAGAATTTTTTGTTGGTTTGCAAAAAATATATTTTGTCATGGCCATAGCTTCGTGCTCAAAAGTAATAACTTTGTGGTTCTTGTGGCACATAAGCAAACTTAATGTAGACCAGTTTCTTTGTGATTTCGGTATTTCTGCAGTTCATGATTTCGCTACTGAACACTGATAGACCTATTAAAAAACTTCTCCTGTAGTTTCTAACACTGAGACCAAGGACTTCATGGCAGTTGAGCTGATAAATGGAAGAATTCAGATCAGTGTGAACCAAGGTGATAAGTGGAGAGTTTTCAAAAAGACAATTAACACACAAAACAAACTGAATGATGGTGTTTTCCACAGTGTTACTATTTACAAGAGAGGAAAGGTTTGTGTTACTCCCTATCCTTTGCGTTACTTCCTTTACTTTGCTTATTTTGATTTAGCGTGCAGTAAAAACTCACATAAAGGAACCAAAACTGTTCAGGTCAGCCTGCTTTGGTTCTTTAACTAACTCCACTTATTAACCATGTATTACGCATGCTTAGGCATCACGAATGCTAAAAAATACTGGACGATATAACGAATGCTCAGAAGCACTGGACGATATTAAAAGACACCTGATTACCAGACATTCTAATTTAATTTAGACTTGGAAATGCTTGTCAAAAATCATTTCTCAGAACATTCATTGCTAAATTTGAGGCTTAAGTGACTGGTTCTTTTATGCGGGTTTTTACTGGATCTTGTTCTTTAAAGGGAGTACAAAGACCAGCAGCCTTTGCCATCGTTTGTTTTTGTTTTTGTGAATTTCGTACATTCAGTTATTCTGGAAGCTGTGCAGAGCAAGTCGCTGACTGTGCGCAAAGCATGCTGGTCTTTGTACTCCCTTTAAATGTAAAGCGTGCTGTTATTTAGTCAGCTAAATACGGATACGGTACGGTAGTTATCTTCCATTCAGGGACTGTAATAAATTTGTTGTTTTATGTTATATTATAAATCAACTTGTTACAAAGTAGCCAACAATAATAGCCTGCATGTTTGTGCTGCTCCTAGATCCTCCGTTTGCAGTACGTATTGAGCAATCAAACACCATGAAAGTTTTGAACTGGAAAACAGCTCTGACACTTTTTTATTTGTGAAGTTTTAGAGGACAGAAAAACTACTCGAACAAGACACTGCCATCTAGAATGTATGATTTATACAGAGTGCGGGGAATTTTTTATATCTCAAATCATATCTAGTCCTAGCAGATTTGTAAATTATCAGATGAGATCCAAGGAAACGAGGAATGTGGTTAAATTTCATGTTCTTTATCATTTCTTAGTTAATTCGAGTCGCTGTTGATGAATGCAGAGATGCCAAGATTGTTGAAACTCCAACGTCAACAACTCAAGATCGAAGCCGATGTGAGATCACCGGAATCATTGGAGGTCCTTACAGGTGAGGCTCGATGCTTATTTGTCCTCATTTATTTTATGATACATGTATTTTCTTATAAGAAACTGAACTCTTAGATCGCTAAAACAATAAGAAGCTCCAGTACTGGGAAAATTATTTAAGCAGTTATTTATTTTAGTCAAGGAAGTCCTTGGCATATTTTTATTTTATTTTTACTTGTTTCCTGTATGATATTACTCGAAAAGTACTTGAGTAATATTTAAACAGAAAGGCTTACAAAAAGTTCGTTTTAAAATGTTCAGGAGGGCACAGGAAATAACAGGAAGATTCTTATGGATCTCGTAAGAACTCGTAAGAAACTCTGCTCTGAGTACTCAAAATCTAATGATTTTAAGAAGCGTTAAGTACTGGCCCATCATATTGCAGCTGAAAATGTTCGTAGCGTGAAAATCTTCGATGTTTTCTGATGTCGGTGTTGGAAAGGTTTCAAATGCTTTTTATAAAAAGTTTAGTGTTAAAACAATCCAAGGTTGATAGCTCACCAATTTCCGCAAGTGTATCATTCCAGACCTTAAGAGCCGCATAATGAAAGCATGTTTCCTTTTTTCAAATTTTATTCATATTTTTGAAATATTTTAAGTTCTGAGAATTATATATAAATATAAATATGTCTCGATCTATCTTCTGCGAAAAAACGTTGAGCCTAATTCTTATCGATGTGATAATCTCTAAATTTATATCAGAGAATACCTGACAGAGAAACGCACATCTTGCTGCTTACGCATCAGAACCAAACATAACATTAAGAATGGATTATACAATGAATAACTTAGCTGCACAGGCAGTCCATATCCAGTTCGTATAATATATACACTATATTACAACCGACACAATTTTTCCCTGTAGATTCATCAATGGACTAAACCCGCTTCAACTTGGCGGCATAAAGAACAAGCAATTGGCATATCCAGAAATGACGGTCAAGGACTCATTCGAAGGCTGCATCAGGAAAGTCACCGATAATGGAATGGTATATGATTTGTCTAAGCCTATTGAAGAACGGGATATTGGCACGGGCTGCCCACTTCTCGCGAAATGTCCAAATTGTAATGGCAATGGGTACTGTTTGGCCACCCATTTACCTTTCAGATGTATATGTATGTTTGGATGGACTGGAGATTACTGTGATAGCCGTGAGTATATTATATCAATATCAAAAAAGTTCACGGTACCGGGTGAGTAAAACAGCAATCCTCGTTTGAAAGATCTCTGCTCCCTGGATATCTAGACAATAATATTGGTAAATACATTATTTTATAGTCGACATGTTCAAATATATTTCAAAATTTACCTGACTGAAATCGGCAAGTCCGTTTTGAATTTATGATGGATTTTCTTGAGAAGTCCCCTTCAAGAATCCTTCAAAACAGGCCTAAAATCACGATCAAATTTCCGTAGCAATGACTTGTGCACGCTTTAGAACGTGTTATCCCTTTGGGAGGATGAAAGTGCCATCCCCTGGGAGCATAACAACATTATTCCGGGCGATTTCATCCTCCCAAGGGGATAACACGTGCTAAAAATTGTTGAAGTCATTGCTGTTAGGCTGAAATATTAGAAAACTTTGATCGTGATTTTAGGCCTGTTTTGAATGTTTCTCAAGAAAATCCCTCATAATTTCAGAACGGAGTGGCTAAATTCAGTCAGGCAAGTTTTAAAGTACATTTAAACATATCCACCATTAAATAAGATATTTTCAATATTATCGTCTTGATATTCAGGGAGCAGTGGCCGTTCAAACGGGGATTGTTTTTTTACTCACCCGGTAGATTTATAGGAATCACCTAAAGTTACTTTCAAGCCATTCAATCCAAAGAAAGATGCAATAGCAGTAGCCATTTACACCACTTTTTTTAAAGATTTGGAGCCTATGCTGTTTTAGGGTGCGTGGTAGGCCTCGTGGTACAAGTCCATAAGATTCTAGCTCTATTTACTTGCACTGTGTTGTTGTTGTTGTTGTTGTCACCCCATTGCTTGGTCGATTTATCGATTCTTACTTCTGCTTTTCAGGTGTGGGTTCATACCACTACCTCAGTAACAGTTACACACAGTACTCCTTCCCGAAGTCAACGGGACTGAATTGGCAACAAAAGTACCGTTCACTCTACGAAGTGCAGCTCAGAACGAAAACAAATGGTATCGTTGTATACGAAGCAACTCCAACATCAACAGGCAAACCAAAAGAATACAGTATTTTGGAGGTAACTACACCGTTGCACATTTATAGCTGTCTTCTGTTGTACAAATTTTGTATATAAAAACTGTGCACAATTTATGGCCAGACTTCACTTCACATTGACTGCTTATCGTTTGCCTTGATCTCCCTCTCGTAGAAACTTCGCCAGAGTTTACATCCATTGCAAATCATACCTTCACCTGTACTAACTTCTAAACTGACATTTCCCCTTTTATCTAGGTTGTAAACAAGCAGCTCCAATACAGATATGACGTAGGAGATGGTGCAAATGTGTTGATTCTCCGTGGTGCGAATGTATCTGATGGCAAATGGCACAACGTCACCCTTGATAGAAGAGGAAACTTTGCAACCTTAACTATCCATGGAGTTGCAACGGTGTCTGGAACTGTTGGGTTGCACAGACTGCTTGACTCTGATGGGATGATTTATGGTGGTGGTGTGCCATCGAAATTCAACATGAAGGCTCCCATTGATATGCAAGGTAATATTTGCCTTTTGTGTTGTATCTCATCTCTCTCGGTGCTACTACCTTCGGCTCTCGGACACAAACTCTAATAATATAATCGATTTGCAGGGGATATCTTAAGCCAAAATGGCTTATCTGCCAGGCACAGCAAGAATCATGCATTGTATGTAGTGCAAACTCGCATATCGGAACCATCTTTTCTTTAAGTTAGCCTAAAACAGTTCAGAGTTCTGCGGTTTAAAATTTTAGAACATGGCAATAAAAAAGGCTTTGGATACTCAAATACCAAGCTTGTTAATAGCCTCTACATTTTGTTGCACTAGCACATTCTGTCTCATTTTGATAAGTTTTTTGCAGATTTGAGAATATTGTGCACCAAATTTTGGCGAAGAAGGTCTTAAAAGTAGCGGCTGAAATTTTACTGTAGCTTTTAAATGAAAGAAATTTTACTCCCGCCCAAGTAGGCGCATTTTTTTATATCAGATCATAGTCGCCTCCAAGGATGTTTCCGTTTGAATGAAACTTGTAGCCTCTCTGAAATTAATATGGCCCCGGGCACAGTTGCACATCGGAAGCATAATTTAATGTTCATTTTGCTTAGAATTTGATTGAATTTCTTGACATCTGAAAATGACCAAATAGACTATACACAAGGGTAAATATTCTTCACAATACTTCTATATTCCAATGGGGAAGATAATAAGGTTAGCGGACTTGCTACAGGTATCAACTGGAGACGGTGATATGGAAGAAGAAGGAAACAGAGGAATCTTTAGGGAAACATCATGGGTTTATGTGAAGCTTTCATTATTCGGGTCTGACAGCTTGGAACGAGGTCCCTACCGCCATTAGGGATCCCTCCACACTGCAACAATTAGAGAAACACCTCAAAATACATTCGAGGAGCTGAATTTCAACTCAAACATGACTCCCTGGAAGATCAGGTCTTCGCTTACATTTTGATTTTACGGATATATTGAGATTTTTGTAAATTTTTTATATTTCAATTTTTCGCGGAAGGGATTTTCGTGTTTAGAGAATGCTTGATAATAATGATAATGATAACCCCAGACTTAATACCGTTTACAATTGTATGCTAGCATGCATATCGACAATTCGATAATTTTTCTGCCTCTTGCAAAAAGAAAATACTTGTGATCTCTGTGTTTCTCTTTTCAAGGTTGTTTCGCTGACTACCGTGTACGCCACACACAATTGGATTCAGATGTAGCCGTTGAGAGAAAGAGAGTCAACGTTGAAAAGGGTTGCCCATGCATGGGCATCATTTGTCTCAATGGTGGTATCTGTGTTGCTGGTTCACCTCCTTACTGTATATGCCCAGCTGGTTTCTCTGGTATTGATTGTGGCAAATCTATTATTACTCCAGAAGCAGGTAGGTGTCGCAATGCGTATAGAATCCTTTTAATTTGCTCCTTCGCCGCTCATATTTTAACGACGGTCTTACCATAAAAGCCAAAATTCTGATTGGTAAATATTTGGTACAAAAATGTTAGGACGGATATTTGAAGAAAATGGTTTTTGAGACGTTTTCTAGTGAACTTGGGAAATTTATATGATTATTTTTTATGTTTTGTTGAACAGCATAGAATGACAAATATTTTACAGTCTTGTGTCGTAAATATCTTTCTTCATTGGAGTAAACAGTGAAGCTTTCTCAATTTTAACGAAAGAAGATAGGAATGGCTTAAGCGTGGGCAATCCATTATTATAGCAATTTTCCTTGCTAAATCAACAGCCGTGCAAGTGTAATGATTTNTTTTTGAGACGTTTTCTAGTGAACTTGGGAAATTTATATGATTATTTTTTATGTTTTGTTGAACAGCATAGAATGACAAATATTTTACAGTCTTGTGTCGTAAATATCTTTCTTCATTGGAGTAAACAGTGAAGCTTTCTCAATTTTAACGAAAGAAGATAGGAATGGCTTAAGCGTGGGCAATCCATTATTATAGCAATTTTCCTTGCTAAATCAACAGCCGTGCAAGTGTAATGATTTAATTACACTGATGCAAAACTTTTGTTTCAAAAACTGTTATTGAACACAAGTATGTGATTATATACACAAGTTTGGAGAGAACGAGTTATTTCAAAATGTTAGAGTAAAAAGGATGATATTAAAAGCAAAAAGTGTCGGGTTGATGAATGTTTGCAAAATATTTTCAGACAAGAAATGTTCGGACATTTTTTTACGGAATTTGGAACGTGTTTGAAAAGTTTCGGACGAAAAATGGTCACTTTACAGTTTTCTTCGGTTGCTTTAAAAGTGTTATAATTTTACCGACTGTGTTTCATTTAAATTTTCGAAGGGATCCTTATCAACAATTTCGATTCAATGATTATTGTTGAGAGTGATAAGAATGATTGTTATGCATCGTGATTTTTCACAAAGTTGCTCTCCCAACATATTCGTTTTCTATGCAAAATGTTTTGTGAGAAAGCCATTACGTTTTTAAACAGTAAACATTCTTTCTTCTGATTTTTCTTTGCTGCAAAAATTTCGGACACTGAATATTTGAGACCACAAAATATTTCGACCTTTGAATTGCCCGACAATATTAACGCCCGATATTTTTGCGTTTAATGTATAAGAATAGGTTTTGTATCGGATGGGTGTTGGTAGAGCGTGTTATTACCCTATGTATGGTCAGGGCCGCAAACCTGGTAATATATCTGATTGGCCGAGAGCGTTCGAAACCGACGTAGGAGTAGGGCATTATTTCTCAGTACAGACCGCTGGGTGGGTATGGAAACAACACAGAAGTTAATCAAGACAATAGCAGAAACTTATTATGTAAACAACTCAGATTCGAATAGCATCAAGTGGCTTCATTTTTAATGGCTTCATGCTAGATCTTCGATCATTGTGATCTATCTTGTGAGACAATCTTTTCATGCCNTTTCTCAGTACAGACCGCTGGGTGGGTATGGAAACAACACAGAAGTTAATCAAGACAATAGCAGAAACTTATTATGTAAACAACTCAGATTCGAATAGCATCAAGTGGCTTCATTTTTAATGGCTTCATGCTAGATCTTCGATCATTGTGATCTATCTTGTGAGACAATCTTTTCATGCCGTTATTATTTTTATTATTATTATTAACTTCTTTAAAGTTGGTTTAAAAGAATAGCTCTAATATGAACTAATTAAGACCAACTATTTACAACAACAAAAAATACAATTCATAAATATAAACGTAAATACCCTATTCACAAAATCAGCCACAAGAATAAACATAGAATATAGAATAAACAAGAATATCTTTTATCGATCTTTTTTAAACAAAAAGTTGTCTAGGCCTTCCATAGGGTAATTAACCATATGATAACTATTTCCTTTGGTCAATACCGAAAATATTAGGGTTAATATTTTCTGGTATTGCCCTCGGAAACAGTTATTATAGGCTGACTAGTGTTTTTCCAACGGCATGCTAGTGTACGTTCTCTGAAAATATTCGATATCTTTGCAGGTGCCTTGGCTGTTGTAGCCAAAGATGGATACATGGTGATGGCTGTTCTTTTAGTTGTCTTTTTGCTCGCCCTTGTACTTATTGCTTTGCTCCTTGCTGGGAAACTTGCTGCAAAGAAAAAAGTGCCTGTTTACCTTGATGATGACCCAAGAGATAATATCATGCCATACCATGACGAAGGTAAGTTGCTTCAATGCAATTTGATACAACTTTATTCGTAATGTACAACTTGCAACACTATTTATCTCATGGGCAAAGCTAAAATGGTTGTCCTACCCGGTGAGTAAAAAAAAAAACGCACGGCGTTTGAAAAATACTGCTTTCTGAATATCAAAGCAATAACATTGGTCTTGTTTCATAGCCAATATGTTCAATTAGATTTAGAAATTTATCCTGCTTTAATCGGTCATTCCTTCCCGTGGCTATGGGAGATTTTCTGCAGAAAGCCCCTTCAAAAACCTGCAAAAACGAGTGAAGACAACGACCAAAAGTTCGTCGGCTTTCCTTCCTAACAACAATGACATTTACAAGTATTAGCACAGGCTACCCTCCTCGGAGAATAGGATCCCCCTAACTAATTTTCTTATATTAATGGGAAAGACTCGTTCATCCTCCCAAGAGGAAAACACGTGCTAAAGCATAGGTAAGTCATTGCTGTAAGGCAGAAATCGTGGGGGAATTTTGTCGCAATATTTTTAGGCCACTTTTGAAGGTTCTTCGACGGGGCCTTCTCGGGAAAATCCTTCATATTTTCGGAAGAAAGTAGCCGATTTCAGCCAGGAAAAGTCCTAAGATTAATTTAACATGTCGGCTATTTAACAAGTTAACAACAAATATTATTGCTGTGATATTCAGGGGACAGTAGCCTTTCAAACGCGGTGCATTTTTCTGATTCACCCCCGGTACGTGACACAGGTAATAAAAAAGCAGTCCTTCTCTAGGCCGTGCCTCCAAGTAAAAGAATGAAATTGAAGGTCGTGTGTAATAATAAATATTTTAACCTTCAATTTTAAACTATAGATAAAACATTATCCTTGTCACCTCATCATAAAGAGTTGAACCATGAAGAAATAACCTAGACCGCGTAGGTTTTGAAAACAAAATATTCGCTAATTAAATTAGCGCCAGTTTTTTAGATTCGCGGTAATTTTATGATCCATTTATTTGCTTTGCCAACGTATATGGGTTTTACTGTATCGTATTTGAAGGCTTCTTAGTAGCGTACAAACATTAGTGTTCATTTCGTGTTTTTCCTTCTCTCAAAGGTGCCGGCGAAGACGACTACGGTAATTTCGACATTGAGAGGTTGCTAAAAGAAGCTGGTGCGAGACGAGATGCTGGTTTGGCTAATGGGGCAGCTGGAGGTGCTGGCAAGGGAAAAGAGACCGAGGCCCTTCTTGACCGGTCAGACGTGGCTGCCGTTAGCACTGCGCCAACTGTTATACGCGAAAAGAAAGTGCGTCTGCAAGGTGCAAATGTGGAGAGCGTGGATGTGGCACATTTCATCACTACGAGGCTCGCTGAAGCTGACACTGAAGACGCTGCGTATCCTAGAGACACGCTTCTTCATTACGGCTACGAAGGAGAAGGTTCTGACGTCGATGACCTCAGTGAACTTGGAGACAGTGAAGATGAAAGTGATGATGAGGATGCTGATTTCGGTTTCCTTGGTGACTGGGGCAACAAGTTTGATAACCTGAACAAGATTTTCAACCCACCGGACGATGAATATGATGATGATGTTTGAAGAGGTGTCGAAACACAGCTGAAGGTTTAGAGCACGTGGCTTTGGCTGTTATAATGTTTTATAGATAAACTCAAGCAATATCTCGCATTTCGAAGATTTTGATTTAAGCGCTGAAGGACATAAACAATGGTAGCTTAGTGGAGGAAAGAACATTCGATAGCCGCCGTTCTAAATCTGTGAATAGAGAGAGTTGCACAGTCGAGAATTTTCAAGTTTAAAAATCATCTCAGAGACTGACTGGATATGTTTGGTTGTTTGTTTTTTAATTATTTGAATTTCTTTAAATATTGGCTTGCATTGGAAATAAAAAAAAGTTTTCACAATTTTGATGTTTTCACCCGACGGTATCGCCCATTGACAAATAATATAAGTTGGTGTATTTTCGGGAGGTAAAATCTTTGGAACTTTGATTTAATGTGAATTCTATCTTTCTTGGCTTATGTTACCTCCTGGAGAAGGAAGATTTCTCTTAAACTTCACAGTTGATAGGCAGTATCAACAGGGTGTGAAAGGTTTGAATAGAACAAATAAGCGCTGGGAAATCGTCGGTGTTTTTTAGGTCGCTGCGAATTCAGCCCCTTTGGCAGAAGCGCTATTATTTTTCTTATACAAATGAGATATTTGCAAGGATATCAAGACCCGTATTAGATCATTGTTAATGGAGCTACATTAGAATCCCCGCTTGTAAGAAACGGCTCCAAATGAAACAGATACCCTGATTTTCTTCTTGACAAGTTATATAGCCGTAGCCTATTTTCAAAACAATAACAAAAACTGTGGGTTTTATTTACGGGACACTGCTTTGATACAGCTTTCGCAAGAAGAGCCGTTAAAATCTTGATGTAGACATTCATTTCTAGAAACTTGATTTCTAGTTTTCCAAGATATTCATGCAAGAGAACAAATGGGTCCAAAGTGGTACAGTGATAAAAATAACATCATTTTCTTTGTTCACATTTGCTGCTGTTTTAATCGGGAGTCGCTGCTAACCCCATGCGTGTGAGAGCATACCCAATTGCGCAAGACTTCTTATTTGTTGTAGGAAAAACGTTTGTGTCGATAACTTGTTTTATTTGTAGCACATTTTATTTAATTAGTAGCCTGTTCGTGATTCGTTGTTTTATTAAATTGAGGAATTTTGTGTAGCTTAGTATGCATCCTTTTACGATAAGTAGAAAATATTTAGGAGAGATATTGGAACTTTTTAGAGTACGTTGTTTGAAAACAAGTAAAGATAAACTTGACTGATTAATTTTTTCGATTGTAAAAAAATACTTTATTTAATAACTTTCGCACGTTTATTGATACCTAGTTAAGATTTTCACGACAGTGTGTGTTTAACGAATCTCATACATTGATCTCGCGTCTTTTGTTTGCCAATTTTCCAGTGCTCAAGGTTTTACAATGGCGCATCTACACGCAAGGAGCCTTAACGCATCCCTCGCCCGTAGCTTATGCACGCCTACCAGAGTGGACCCAAACGATCCTGGAAACTTTGAACGTTTTTAGCGTGTCAGTAAGACTTATTATTCTGCAAGTCTGCAGTTCCCTATAAGTTACGAATAACATGTCTGACGAACCGTACTTGTACAAGCAATGTGAAGAGATGGAATATTAAGTAGACTGTTTCCCCGATTGAAGGATAAAGTTTCATTTCGTTTTCAAGTCAAACTGTAACGATAGTACCTTTTGACTTTGTCCTTTAGTCTTAGTGAAAAATCACATACAGTAAGCAACCGGATAAAAGAAACTTTATTGTTCAGTGTGGCGTGAAAAGTTTCTTTCTTTTTTATATCAAAAGAACTGAGTTCTTATGTACAGTCACAATAGATACATGGCTTTTATCAAGTTTTCTTGTTTCTTTTGGACACCCTTCTGAAAATTTACGTTCCATATTTTAGGCTGAATCCAATTTCTTATATAAGATATTGTAAGATCTTGAGGTTATTGTTTCTTCAATTCAGTTTCTCTTATTAAAAATTTGAAATCTTCTAGAAAATTTGAAATAATTTGAGCTTCAAGTTCCCCCTTCATCGCACATGAACCGGTGCAAAGCTGCCAAAACTGTACACCAGCCTGTAGATTCCTGCGAATTGTTTCCTTGATAAAATACCGGCCCTCATTCTTTCATTCTGAAGTGGCTTCTTTATACTTGTTACATTACACCTAACTTTCCTATTTATGAACAACACAATGAACCTTGTGTAATACCATCTATCAGATCTCGCTTTTACATCCATGCTATTTGACTAATTCGCCTNCTTGAGGTTATTGTTTCTTCAATTCGGTTTCTCTTATTAAAAATTTGAAATCTTCTAGAAAATTTGAAATAATTTGAAAGCTGCCAAAACTGTACACCAGCCTGTAGATTCCTGCGAATTGTTTCCTTGATAAAATACCGGCCCTCATTCTTTCATTCTGAAGTGGCTTCTTTATACTTGTTACATTACACCTAACTTTCCTATTTATGAACAACACAATGAACCTTGTGTAATACCATCTATCAGATCTCGCTTTTTACATCCATGCTATTTGACTAATTCGCCTAGTTTGATTTTTTTATATCTGGTTAAACTATCTTGCGTCAAAGTTGAAAATCAATGCCTCTCAGAAATTGTTGATTCACAATTTCGAAGTAAACCCCCTTTGAACAGACCTAAACTCTAACCTTACAGAAGGCTCTTTGCTGGAAAATGAATTTTTCTTAAACAACAGTCCATTGACAAGAAAGAATATGCTAAAAATGGAGGATATGTAATAGTTATGACAAGGACCCACGAGAGGCAATGATTTCTGTGTATGATATTTTTAAAATTTTAGAACACAGAAAGCAAGTACTAGAATAATATTTGTTCGTTGAAAAGCTTGTTGATTTTTTTGCCTTCATCTCTCGCAGGGGCGGGCAAGTACTGTAAAATTGTTGACCCTATTGTCCAAAAGAGTTGGGAAAAAGACGGGTTTTTTAATCATAAAGAGTACGATGTTACTGCCTAAAACAACCAGTTTTGGGGCAAAGGTGAAATTCCACGAATCTGGTCTTCTGTTCTACTAAACTACATTTTACTGCTGTTCCACCTGACAAAAATTCTAAAGTTTGCCTTCACTAGTTCTACCTTTATCCAGCAAAGTAACAAAAAGACTACAAAATCCAATTTTCAGCAGAGTGGTTCAACGTTTGCCCTGCAAATTACGCAAAAAAGACCGGTAACTCGACCAAGACTGCCAGTTGTGGGACACTCTTGCCTTGATAGATTTAACTATAACCTGCTTTCGGATATTGGATGAAGCTTCTTGACTAAAACTACCGGTTTTTGGGACAAACATCTTCGGAATATTCTTTTCAGAGACCTTTGGGAGTTGGTAGAATTTTAGAACCACAAAAACCACATTGTAGAATTTTAGTTACCAAGACAACCAATTTTGGGACACTTGTACTTCAATGTAGACCTTTTTCGAACAACGATTTTTTGGGGAAAACTACCGGTTTTTGGGGACCAAAATCGTCAGTGATAATATAATTCAAAAGCGTCTGCCAAAATGAAGGAAAATAACAGCGGAGAATTGTCATAAAAAGATCGATTTTGGGGACAACAGTGATGCAAAAATTATAGCGAGCTACCGGTTTTCAGACAAAGGTAGGACTATCGTCCCCAGTGTGACATGCCCGCCCCAACTCTCTGTAGTCAAAATGCAAAGTAAACAGCCAAGCTTTAAATCCTCCCAAAGAGGCTCATTTGTCAGGCAACGCAAGCCATATTTGTGCAGCGTCAATAAAAACGCTTGCNATCGATTTTGGGGACAACAGTGATGCAAAAATTATAGCGAGCTACCGGTTTTCAGACAAAGGTAGGACTATCGTCCCCAGTGTGACATGCCCGCCCCAACTCTCTGTAGTCAAAATGCAAAGTAAACAGCCAAGCTTTAAATCCTCCCAAAGAGGCTCATTTGTCAGGCAACGCAAGCCATATTTGTGCAGCGTCAATAAAAACGCTTGCAGTGAGAATGCTGCCTGAACGTTAACCAGCTTTTGCTGTGAAGCTAATTAGGAGAGATTATTCAGTTTTGCTTTTAGGTGGGACTATCGCTGTGTGGTTGTTTCCAATTGTTAAGTGGATAAGTCTTCTAAATCTCATTCCAGCAAGAAGATTTAAATGGCTTGCTACACAACACAAACATTGACAGAAATAGTAACCTAGTAAGCCTATAGCCTGTGTTCCAGACCCCTTCAAAATTTCCTTTCTTTTCAAGGGGTCTGGAACACAGGCTAGTAAGCCTAGTGCTGTTTAGAATATTCCCAAACACCCCAAAAATGCCTGAAACTTGGACAGTTAACTCACAATAAACAAGAAGCAATTATCGGAACATCTGGGTCTAGGATTTTATGCATTTTTTTAGAAGCTGGCATTACAGTTCTCGCATATTGTTGTGTGTAAAGGCCAGTTTCCAGTCAGTGGAATTTTCCGAGCGGGCGGAAATTTTAATGCTTACGACAGAAAATGTCGCTTTGCAATTGAATAGAAATTTAAGGTTGAATGACTATTGATTGTGTAAAATTCCGCCCGCTAGGACTTAATTCAAATGCTTACTGTACAGCTTCCCGTTTTGCATGCAAAACCACGGGAAATAACGCACCGCGTGTTGGTATACTAAAATTGAAATATATTCCTACCTTGATAATGTGCCTTTTCTTTCGTTCTTGCCTGCTCTAAATTCCACCATTGCAATCGTCTTCAGCGCCTCTGCAAAACGAGCAGAAGTGGGAGCATCGCATCGCTGCCTATGAGCTGGCCGCCACAGAGGCGGCAGGCAAGAACGAAGGAAAGGCCACATTATCAAGGTAAGAATATACTTTAATTTTTTATATAAAGACGGCGCATTATTAACTGTGGCGAAACGAGGGAGTTGTCTTTCCATATCGGCTTCTATTTTACAATAGCATCTTGACTATTCGGCCGTAGAAAGCCCTTTGGTTGTGTTTGTGATCGTTAATTGCTTTAGGCTGGCGTGTCAATCAAAAGCCATGGATGCTATAGTCACAAACTTCGCCTTAGTTTGTTTGGACAACAACAAGTGAAGATATCAAGACAATTAGCATCAGTTGATTTGGTTTTCTGGTCAGAACAAAGTGTGACTTCCGAGAGAAAACCGAGGGATTTATACGGCGAATGAGTTAAATAGCAAATGTAAATAAACCAACTAGTGGGTAAAGTCTAGCCTGCGTGTAGTGCAGCCTCGACACTACTTCGCCAAAGTCTATACTTTGGCGGAGGAATGTTTAGGCTGCACGCAGGCTAGTAAAGTCACGTTGATTCAACGTTGAATTCTGGTTGATATAAGGGTTCAACGTTGATCAACTAGATATCAACGTTCCATCAAAATACGGAATGTTGGAATGGCGGATCTGGGAACTATATGACAGGGATCGGTCAGACGGACTTCAGGAAATAGACTTGGGGCGAGTCTAATGTGAGGCGGATTTTAGTTTCAACTTGATACCTTTACTTTTATACACCTAGTACAACACGACAATGAATCATAAAAGAATTTGGCGTTTAAAATTTATGCAACAAAATATTCATTCTATTTGGATTTCCTACATACAATGAATTTTAATGTGTCTTTTTCAAAACAAGAAATCTTTTCCTTCACAATAAAAATTCGCAACAATTAATCTTCAACAATTTTGCAACAAATATATAAACAACAACGATGGCTGCTTGTGTAGCAAATGTTTGTTTTTATATCTACTTCCAAGTGTTGTTTACAATTTCTTTGGTTTGAACTTACACAAAGTTTCTTAGGCAGCTTTGCTAGAGTCTATTGCATTCGTCTCACCTAAGCCCACACCACAATTTTGTTCACCATTCAACTGAGTTTTCGTTATGCTCTCCAACCCCCCTTGAAAATACTTCATGTCAATGGTAGACGCAACATTGAACGATCCTTTGCTAGGGGGAAACAGCATAGCTCACTTCCATTTCCACCAGTTGCATTTGCAACAATACACGAATCATCCAAAACAGCTGACTTCCCTCTTCTCACTACATTGCATGAGCTGCTGAGTTCTCGATTACCTCATATCCCCCGTGAAAACATTTCACTTCAAAGATAGATACGATATTGAACGATCCATTTCTGGGGGGAATAGCTTAATTCTATTTCCACCACTGTCAACAATACTCAAATCATCCAACACAGCTGACTCCCCTGTTCTGATCAAATTGCAATGCATATCATATGAAACTATATACGTTGCAGGGGGAAGTGTCAATGATTCAAAATACGTCGGGTTCTGGTATAACGCATATTGGAAATGACACGTTCATTGGATAAGCAGGGCACGCAACAGGATAAAGGCCTTCTTTGTCGCCGGGACACGGAGATAAAATCGAGCTGCCATCGTCCGGTGTCTTGCAAGTTGCTGTCAAGTCAATGCTTGCGAATGATAAATGTGAAACGCAACCGGAGTCGGTTCGTGCGTTGAGACTATTTGACCACGGTGCTTTTAGTCTATTTGCTTCGTTTTCACCCAGGGTATCTCTTGGTAAGAGAACCGTTATCTCCGAATTTTCGAGTGATGGCCGATGATACACGGCATATCTATGTTCTTGCATGCTATCTCTTGAGTCAAAATTATGAGGCGGAGAGTCACTCCTAAAAATACCTGGTGTCTGCGGCAAATGAACAGTAGGTATTTCCGGCTGGCAGGCATTGTTGCTGCATCCTTTAGTTCCAGCGTGTGCAGTTGTCTTGCCTTGTTTTACTTTTATGTAGTGCTGGTAGGCTTGCTCTTGCTGTCTCTTCTTTAAAAGCCGTGAGTAGTTTCTTGCTCTTTCGAGGAAGCTGACTTGTTCCTTAATGCGACTATGCAATACCATTTTCTTCCCAATAACGCATAAATGCACGCAACGAGATCTCATTGGAGTTATCGTTTCTCTTGTTCCATAAGACCTTTGCAAAGGATTTGTCCTGCTGTTTGATGGTACTGCACTCCAGCATTCTGTTTTCAAAAGAGGCTTTGGTGCTGAATACAAGCGATTGCAGTCTTGCATCCTTGCATCCATGCAGCTATTTTCATTTAATGTCGATGTCAAAGAAATCTGTCGCAACCTTGCAATGAGCTCATCTTCGAATGTTTTCGTTCTTTGCAAGCAATGTCCACTCTTAGGGTAGCAAGCCTGCTGTCTGCAAGCACTCGGCATCTTTCTATCCATGACCGTTGGTTTGTGAGTTTTTCTCTAGTCTCCTAGCTGCCTTGCAAGCTCTGCACTGTCTTAATGTGCAGTCGATGACCTGTACTGCTCGATCTGTAGCAAACGGGTCAGTGCTAACCCAGTTACGATTTAAGTCGCTAAATCCAGATCACGTCACATGTTTGGTTTACGTACCAAGCAACACCAAAACTCTTATTGTGATGCATGCAAGATTGCAGCTGTTTTCAAAATTCGCCAACACACGTAAAATGAGATGAAGATCATAAACGTATTGAACAGCGCACTCGGTTCTGCAGTCTTGTTTTTTGTTTTATTCGCCAATCAATGTTTCGACGCTTTATTTATTGCGAGGCATTGCAAATAGCCCTCTCTATATAGCCACATCTTTTAGAAATCGAAAAACCGTAAATTCGTGACGTCGTAGAGATTTGCACAGTGCTGTCAGGTGGTTTTCTCGCCTTCGCTTCTTAGGAAAATTAATCTCTAGCATCTAGTAGGTAATAGTATTCATTTTTATGCGACAAAAATGAAAGAAAAGAAGGGATCTTTTAATTTTTTAATATTTAATATTTTACGTCAAACTGTAGCAGTTTTCCTTCTGCATCTCTTCGTGATGAGTTATTGCTATCGGTTTATTTGGTGTGATTTTCTGCATCTCTTTCCTGCAAAACCACCTAGTCTTTCTGTTGGATATTTCCCGAGGGAACATCTCAGTACAATTTTTCGATTGTCTAATAAACGCCTCCCTCTAATAAACGCCGTACCGTACCACATTCCTTCAAAATTTAATAAACGCAGTTTATTAGAGGAAATACGATAGTTATTTTTCAATATGACTCGATATCATTAAATATATGGTCACATCAAAGGATTCTCGGGAAATACCTAACAATTCCCCAATGCAGATACATTAAGAAGTCTTGAGAGGTATGCATTTAAAGCTGAATTCACACTTGAAGCTTTTTGATATTTGATTCATTTAGGGAGGGTTGCCCTTCAGCAAAGGCTGATTTTCAAGGGGCCCTCCAAGCATCGTCCTTGACACATTCTGGATAACAAGGAAGTGTGGAAATGCGAAAAAATTGGATCAATTCAACTTTGACGCACAGGCTGCAGCACACCACAAAATCACCTTTAGCCTGGATTCAGCTTAAGACTGCAAACAAATTCAAACAAGAATTCTTAGGAATTTACAAAAGAATACTGTCATAAGAAAATAATTTCAATGTGCCTGTGGCCTCTATAGCATGTGCATTGGTTTCCTGGTGCAGAAATTATGACTTGACAAGGAAACATTTCAGGAGAAGTTTATGCTCATTTTGGAAGTCGGGAGGGATTAGGCTTAGGCTTATAGATGACAACAATTGGGATAAAACTCTGTTATTCACCTGAAATTATCTAACATAATATGACTTGCTTCAAAGTGAGTCCGTCAGACTACTTTGGAGATACCAGTGTCAGTTCTTATCTACTTCCATACTTTATTGTTGTTGTGTGCATGGTAGATCTTCTGCTTAACATTCTTGCAAGCCACACCCAAAAATGGGTGTTTCCTGCATGCAAAGGCTCCAGTGGCGGACACTTTGGCAAATATTGCAGGGGAGGATATTGTTTCTGATAAAATTGCATTGTTTACTCTTTTTGTTTCAAACAAAAGATAATTGTTTTTTCCAACATTGGGGGGGGGGGGTGGCCACACCTCCTCGCCCCCCTAGTGTCCAACACTGAAAGGCTCTGAAACAATAGGAAATTAGTAGTTATAAAAGTATGCAACTGCCCACTGGCTTCATGTTTTTCTGCATACTTTGAAAAGACTACAGTCTGGAATTTAATTAATCTCATTCCCTGGCAATACATAAATACAATTTGTTATATTCTATCGGTATACCCGTCACGGTATGGGACAAGCTATTCCTCGTTGGCTTTAGGTTGGCCAACAGGAAGGCCAACAGGCCAACGAATGTAAATGTAGAAGCAAATCGGAAATTTATTTTTGTCATATACATACAGTAGCCTAATCAAGTCTTTTAACATTTATTATGGCTTATAAGGTTTCTTTAGATGGTGATAGTTCGGTAAAATCTTGGTTAAAAAGTCTAGTTGCAATATTTGCTGTGCTGGCATTTCAGATGCTTTGCGTCTACTCCCATCTTTTCCATAAATCACAGTGTTATTGGTAAATTTTTCTTTTGAGTCTATTTCACACATACTTCCAACTACACAGCCATCAGAAAGCTCGACAGTAGGCCCAACTTTGCTTTTTGCCTCAAGAACATTATTATTACCGATTGCCAAGGCTTGACAGTTGCTGCCAATTTCAAACACATTGTAGTTTCCGATAACCATTGGTTTTCCTCCTGGGGTGGAGTTCCAGATTAAAGTTTGCTCTTCTATAAGATTTCCTTCTCCGATGATGATAGGGCCATGTTCTGCAATAATACGTGCCTTTGGGTGTACAACAGTCTTTGCAGCAATTGTTATCTCGCCCTTCAACTCTGCTTCTTGGCAAACGACTGCTCCTGGAGTTATTTTGGCTTTGCTCTTAGACGCCATCTTTGAATTGAAAGAAATAAAATATTCTTCGATGAACTGCATTAATTGCTCCTTCGCAGCAACCCAAACTGATTAGCAGGAGGAAGTTTTTCTCCTCTCCTAATGAAAAGAATAAACAAAACTAGGAAACAGTCAATCAACTGAACTCTTCCAAACAGATAAGCAGAACAAATAAAAAGCTCAGTAACAGTAAAAGCACAAAATTGCAAGAACTCTTAAAAATTCTTAATTTGTATTCTTTCAAAATCTTGAGATAAGTTATTTCTCCACCCAAGTGCCTTTGTGAAACAAGTTGCTTGAGAGAAAGTCTTCTGAAAACCTAAATTTATTTGCAACAGAAAATAATAATGCCTGTGGGTATTGCAATGGTCGGTAAATATATATAGGACATAGGACTTGAAAGTGATTTTTATTTGCTGGCCTTTGTTGTTGTTTTACGCAACGCTGTAATCAAGATTTTGCATTTGGTGCCTGGACTGCCTGTGTACCAAGAGTTACGTTACACGAAGGGACCAAGCGCAAAGTGGGCATTCTGGAGATGATCTAAAGCAGTGTGATGCGCTAATGATATAATCGTTTCTGTTTATCAATCAAGGATCAAGGTTAACCATAGCTAACAGACCAGTCTTGAAAAATTTAAAAGCTTCATTGTGTATGTATGCATGTAATAATATAAAATTTACAATGTTTTAAAAGCTGAAATTTTCAGGTGATTTCAANTTTCAGCCCCCCCAATATGAATTTCGTTCCGACGGGCCTGCTTTGTTGTTGTTTTACGCAACGCTGTAATCAAGATTTTGCATTTGGTGCCTGTGTACCAAGAGTTACACGAAGGGACCAAGCGCAACGTGGGCATTCTGGAGATGATCTAAAGCAGTGTGATGCGCTAATGATATAATCATTTCTGTTTATCAATCAAGGATCAAGGTTAACCATAGCTAACAGACCAGTCTTGAAAAATTTAAAAGCTTCATTGCGCATGTATGCATGTAATAATATAAAATTTACAATGTTTTAAAAGCTGAAATGTTCAGGTGATTTCAAAGGGGGGTTACTCATATATATTTAGGATAGGGGTGCTCAGGCTGGGGTACAAACCATCAACCCAAAAAAATAATTCCTAGCATAAAAATTGACCCAAAAAAATAATTTTTCTTACCCTATAGACCCAAAAAAGTAACAAATCGTTTGTAAATCATGCTTTTTTATATTTTTAAAACTGTTCTCATATTTGAGACCCAAAAGATAATCCAGAATTTCACGAACCCAAAAAAATAACTGTCCAATTGACTGACCCAAAAAAATAACTTTTGCCCAAATTTTAGACCCAAAAAAGTAACCTGAGCATCCCTTTCCTAAATATATATGAGTACCCCCCTGGGGATTTCAAGTGGTTTCAGGTGATTTCAATTTTTATACCATACGAACCAGGGAGCTCCTTCATAACAATATATAGAAAAAGACAAATAATACTAGCACATATTCAATTATCATGATTTTATTTTTTGTGAACAAACTACATGACTTCTAGCAAAAGACGTTGCGTATTATCCACGTTGCGTAGCCCGAGACATCTTAGCAATGTGGCCCTGCGGAGGAATGAAACAAACATGGCTGCATGAAACTGTTGGTTATTGTTCGGCTGGACATCGAATTTGGAATTAAAGTCGGATGAAATGATTAAATCTTGCAATTAAAAGCTATAAGCCGATTACTCAACTTCTTAAAAATAATTTTGGTTACCACACTCTTTCAGAACCTGACAACAATATGAAGATTTGGCGTTAAACGTGCTCAGTTTTATTGGGCCTAAATAAAATAACAGAGACGACACACAAAGAAGATCGAGGAAAGAGTCGACTAAGCAATGCTCTAAGCAAGCAGAAGTTTGCAAAATATTTGAAAAGTCAATAAAATGCCTTCAACAAAGACATCCTCAAGCAAAGAAACAAAGAAGAAGATACTGGTGAACCGCTATAAAGTTGATAGAAAGCTTGGGAGTGGAAACTTTGGAACTGTTTTTGTTGTTGAGGACTTAAAAAGTGATGACAAATGGTTGGTTTCAGAAAGGGCTTTGATTGTTTGTTTGTTAAGACTTTAGACCGCTAGAAATTATGCAATGAATTGCAATAAGTTTGAAGAGGCGTGCATGTGCACAACTAGAGCTAACTTTGTCTCATGCACAGAAGAAATTCTAAGCTCACTTGAAATCTTTCAGCATGCCAACACTGTTCCAATGAATTTCATGCGCCCATTTTTCCAAAAAGATCTGAAATTTACCAAACTATTAAAGGGAATCGACATAGTTAAAAGCTGGCCCAGGCCAAGTTAAAAATATAGTCTATTGTATTTGATACTGTTGGCATGTGCCGTTCCATTGTGTAGCTGAAGAAACAATGGGTGCATGGGCGTTTTCGTAGCCTATTTATAGCGACCACTCAATATAGCTATGTCTATCCCCTTTAGCAAACATTTAACAAACATTTAACAAACATTTAGCAAACATTTAACCAGTACTGTACTACACAGTTTTGAAAGCGCAGCCATGCACTTGTTTATCATTGGAAATGAAATCGTCCACATGCAATTAGATAAAATTTAGCAGTCTGGCACAAGTGTATCTAAGAAATGGGATGTGCAATATTTTTTCAGAATGTGAAGTTTCCACAGAAACAGAACCACGACAATGGGTCTATTGTCATAAAAATAATATAAATTTGGGGTCTGGTGTTCACTCTTTCAGTTATGGCAAATCAAAGCTGGTAATTTTTTTCTAGGAAATGTCTGAAAGAAATTCCAGTTGGGGACTTACAGCCAGATGAAACAGTCAGTGCAGTTAGAGAAGCAAGGTTATTGTCAAAGGTACAACAATATTTTTCATTTTTTATTTTTAACTTAAACGGAATGTAAGCATATACAGTATAAGCCTTTGATAAAAATAGCTGTGCAAAGACAATAGATTTTGGCATGCACCACACCGTATTTGTGTAACTCAATTAATTTCGTCAACAGGAAATACTGATATCTGATTGGCTAGAATGTAACCGCAAGTGGCTTGAGCCACTTTTATATGCTTAAATTCCTTTTAACTTTTCTGTTCCTCTTTTCTTTGCTGTTGTAGGATTTTATCCTTTATTTGATTTATTTTTTATTGAGAGCACTCCCAAAAAGCTGGAAATATTTTTGGAATTTTGCTGACTAATCAACACATTTGATTGAAATTGTGTTGACTCATAGAAACATTTGCTAAATATTTTCATGTGACACAGGTCACTACAAATGGTAAACGGAGACTGAATGAAGTATCAAATTTCTAATGTCCAATAATATGTCAAAGTTTAAGTTAACTATATAATTAATCAATTAATGCAATGATCCAAATTTCAAATTTATTCTTGTAGCAAGCCACTGCACTGTATGGTTGTCAGGCTTGAGGAAATTTATTCGAAAATTTGTATATCAGGCCTTGCGCACATTACCATGACAAGAATTCTTAAGAATTTTCAAGAATTCTTCACATTGTGATCAAAATTCTTGAGCCATATACATATGAAAGCCTTAGAATTCTTAAGCAGGAAAACCTTGTTAATGTGTTCAAGGCCTGTACTGTAAAATGCCAGTTATTAGTATTGGTCTGTAAGATATATTTTCTGCACCTACTGCAGCAGGCATTATCTAACCCATTTCTATCATCATTTGATTTTAGCTTGATCATCCGGGCATTGTAAAATTTCATGACAGCTTCATTGATGGAGAACACTTCTGTATTGTTACTGAATTTTGTGAGGTAAGCACATCACTTTATGATAATCATGTACCGTACAGGCCTTACACACATTAAGAATTCTTTGTCATGTTAATGTGCACAAGGCCTGTACTGTAATTTGAGGAACAGTACTGAGCGTTGTTTTCTACAGTGCACAAATTTTGCATGCAAAACGGCACAAGAATTCTCAAGAATTCTTCAGAATTCTTCAGTGCTATGAAATGTTTTGAGAATTTGTGAACAAGAATTCAGGCAAGTAGACTGGTATAGCACTGTTTCTTTCTAATGCCAATGCTGTTTCCAAAGCCTTTTTGCAGCTTTGTTCCAAATTTGAACAGTTTCAAGTTATATATAATGGAAATTATTTTTTTCTGTTCATTTTCAATGGATAGGACAGTCACCAGTTTTATTTTCTATGAAGGATGGAGATCTTGGTGTCAAAATATCTGATCGCAAGAAAGCTGGAAAGTTATTTGATGAATCTCGAATTATAACTTGGTTTATGCAGTTGCTACTTGCAGTTCAATATATGCATGAAAGGTACAGTACTGTAAATACTATTTCATGGAAGCCAGGGATATAGAAATTTCCTTTTACAATATCTTCAAATTCATGTGTCTTTCTTTGATAGAGCTTAGATATAAATCTAGATGNTACCGTACAGGCCTTACACACATTTCTTAAGAATTCTTTGTCATGTTAATGTGCACAAGGCCTGTACTGTAATTTGAGGAACAGTACTGAGCGTTGTTTTCTACAGTGCAGAAATTTTGCATGCAAAACGGCACATGAATTCTCAAGAATTCTTCAGAATTCTTCAGTGCTATGAAATGTTTTGAGAATTTGTGAACAAGAATTCAGGCAAGTAGACTGGTATAGCACTGTTTCTTTCTAATGCCAATGCTGTTTCCAAAGCCTTTTTGCAGCTTTGTTCCAAATTTGAACAGTTTCAAGTTATATATAATGGAAATTTTTTTTTCTGTTCATTTGCAATGGATAGGACAGTCACCAGTTTTATTTTCTATGAAGGATGGAGATCTTGGTGTCAAAATATCTGATCGCAAGAAAGCTGGAAAGTTATTTGATGAATCTCGAATTATAACTTGGTTTATGCAGTTGTTACTTGCAGTTCAATATATGCATGAAAGGTACAGTACTGTAATACTATTTCATGGAAGCCAGGGATATGGAAATTTCCTTTTACGATATCTTCAAATTCATGTGTCTTTCTTTGATAGAGCTTAGATATAAATTTAGATGCTACCGATTCTGTGTGAATATGAACTGTCAGAAATTATGTCAAAACTAGTCTGGGAGCTACGGTGTATCCATCTTGCAATATTTATGCTGCTCTATTTTCGTTTTCACTACAATGAATTCAAATACAGAATTAAGTGATGCCTATTTCCTATTTTACAGGAGAGTACTGCACAGGGATTTGAAGACAAGGTAAGGTTCCATCAGTTCCATCATTGATGGTATATTTGAGCATTTTACAGTACAGGCCCTCCGCACATTAAGACTATTTTCCTGCCTAAGAGTTCTTGAGGATTCTCAAAAAATGCTAAATTTCTTAGGGATTTTTGTCTAACAATTTAATTCTTAACAACTTTTACGGTCTGTTACACCACTCGAGGATTCTTATCAGAATGTGAAGAATTCTTTAAGATTTTTAAGAATTCTTGTGTATTTATCATCATTTGCAACAATCGGTCATCCTATGAGCACTCATAGAAATGTGAAAACTTTTGGAGTAATCGTGTCTGTTTCAAGTTCAGCATTGTGTGAAAAAATTAAAGTACTAGAGCACAATTAATTCAGTTCCACACCCCCTTATCTTGTGAACGTGTTTGCCTCCAAATATTTTGGAATCGCAATGTTATTTTCAATACTATTGGTCTTCAATTAGCGTCCTATTTTCAACATAAATGTTTCATTTCACAAACGGTAGCAGAATTTTGAGCCTGTTATCAGAAAGCAATTATAGAGCGAAGGATCATCATAGAGCGATATGCCCCTCCCATAATTATGTAAAAGAAACAGCTTAACATTCTTATGGCAATTCCTCACAGAGCTTGATCTTCATTTTTAGGAATATCTTCCTACGAAACAACATGATCAAAGTTGGTGAGTTTTAATTTGTTCTTGATCTTAATAGAAGATGTTAATATATATATGCAGAAAGCAACGTTTAATCCCTGCATACTATGGACGAGGTTACCACAGATCTGGTATTGTAAAAAGGATTACCAAAGCTTCTTCGAATGAATAATGTTTCTAAATATTTTCACTTCGCAGAAACGCCAGGCTATTGAAAATGATGAGCAATAAATCTATTTTCATGGATTTACTCACAAATTTTTACGGCTTGCTTTCCCCAGGCATTCCTAAACTTTCATTCTTTTGAGTTGCACTTCAAATGTAGACTTTCTTATGGTTAGATAACAATGTTTGTGTTGCGTGTAGTACGTCATCAGGCATATGTAAACTGATAATTATTTAAAAATACGACAATGTATATACTAGAATAGTGATAATACACATCGTTTCGAGCTGAACTCTTCATCAGGTTACTTATGGTTACTTATGGTTACTTATGGTTAAAACGAAAGAATTCACCTCGATATATCAAGCATTGCTCTTCTAACTCAACTCTAGCTTATTTGAGCCTCGATTAGTGATTGTTCAATGATTGCGGTTGTGCTGTGATAAATGGTGTTTCGCACACTGTCCGCGTTACTGACCGACTTAGATCCCAAATGGCAGAAAGGTTGGTTTCTGTTCGGCGATTATCTTGATTAACGCCCTATGGATTTTTTTACAACTTGCTCTGCTGAAGTGGCAAGTTATCGCTATCCTGTTATAGGAGATGCGGAAACCAGGCTTTACAGTGCATCCTCACACTTGGGCTGGATTTGGTTTCATGAGTGTACTCTCGTGAAGGGGACTTCTCTTCAAAGTGCTACGAGTTTCAATTGGAGGCTTCCGGTGTGTAATTTAATTGAAGGCTACGTCTTGGAATAAAACTGTGATAATCTTGATTATCCGAAATGGCATCGCATGCTTCTCTTTGTTTGGCAAGCTTCATTTCTTCACGAGGAAACAATACGACCGTCGTCATTAAGAGTGCTTAAGGCCCCTTTTTTAGGGCGCCCGTAGTAGAATACCAGACCTGGTCTTACTCTAACTGTTTCGTAAAGGAGACTTCTCTTCGACTTGCTGTGATCTTAAAAGTATGTTTCTGAATGTCAATTTGATTAATGGATACGTCCTGAGCTAAGATTTCGATGATCTTCGTGGTCGCAACATTAATCTTTCAGCCCGTTGGCAATCTTTTTGTCCTCTGCACAAAACAACAATTGAAGCATCTTCATACAGATTTTTTCAGGGCTCCTTTTGTGTGTCACCTAGAGGACTATTAAGGTCCCGTTTTGTCAGTTTTTGCGAGACGCCCGCTGCAGTTTGCATGTTCTCTGTAGCTTTAAAGAGGCTATTGGGGACTTGTTTTGTTGTTATTTTGCTAGATGGCAGCTTACCCGTTCATACGCCCTTCTGTTGCTTCAGTGAGGATCTTCGCATCTACTTCACTTACCCATGTACGCATTTTCAACGAAATTCTGTCAATTATCAGATCCCAGCAAACTGAATTCCAGATCTGTCATAATCATGCTATTTTTACATTGACCAGTACGTGTATTGATGCTTTCCATTATTCTCAATCGATTCCTTGTGCTGTAATCTTGTTACTTCATCGTTCTATGGCATTGTTTCGGTGCGAAATGATCTCTTCTTTTGTGGATATTCCGTTGGGGACCACCTTCCTTATCTTGCTTTATACGATTTTCTTGCGTTTGTTGACCACATTTGGAGAGAATGTGCGTCATCGGGCTAGTTGCAGTTACGTGTTTGGTTGCTACAAGGCGGCTATGCACGTGGCAGCTGCACATATAAGAAAGTTATGTAATGCAGATTGCTAACGTTAATAAGAAGTGCTGCAAAGAATGAAAGAAAAACGAAAATTTATCAACATGTTCAGGGAAAGAAAACGGAAAGGGAAAGATATTTTGGATAGTTAATAAGGCTAGATAACATCTACATCATTAAAAGGATATATAGACAGGAAGAGAGGCAGAGGTCGCCCAAGGATTAGCTTGTATGACAACATCAAGAAGGTTTTTATTTCACTTTCTTTTAAGTTGGTAAGTGATTGCTATATTAAGAGCTAATTAGAACCAACTATCTAACATATTAAGATATATTCAAACTGACAACTGAATAGTAGTAACAGTAATAATAAAAGAATAACTGAATATGTAAATGCACAGAAGATTTCATGCTATTTTTTATAGCCCAACCGTCCTATTCGAGGGATAAATCACTCCAAAAATAGCGTACGAGATTTTGCGATTTCAAAAATCTCTCAGATTTCTCAAAGATTTTTGAGATTTTTGATATTTTTAATATTTCAAAATTTATCGAGATGTTCAAAGATTTTCGAGATTTTGCAAGATTTTTCAAGATTTTGCAAGATTTGTGAGGATTTAAACAATTTTCGAGATTTTCAAAGAATTGTCGAAAGATTTTTGTGAGAATTTCTATCATTTGTTGGGGGAGATTTCTGGGATTTTTTTAGATTTTCGAAGATTCTTAAGATTTTCTTTGGAATTTCTAAGATTTCATGAAGATTTTTGAGATTTCAAGATTTTTCGAGATTTTTGGGATTTTTGAAGACTTTTTAGGATTTTTTACGAAAGTGTACGAGATTTTTGGAGTGATTTGCCCAGCAGTCATATTAAAGGTTTGCAGATGCGGCATGAGCAAGAAATTGCTGACAAATTTTTAATATTTGCTTTTAAAATGTTTATATTTGCACTTGAGGTGATTTCTGTGGGGATGGAGTTCCATACTTCTTGACATCTATTAGGATATGGTATCTAATCCATATGTTGCAGTGCTTATTTCTAGTGAAAGTGAGGCCCCTGAGGTTATAAGGTGATTTATTTATGTTAAAGGTGTCTTTCATGAAACTTGGATTTTCATGATGAATGGTTTTGTAAATTTATTTTGCAAGTTGCTGTAAATTTCTTGTACGAATGGTAACGGTGTTATTATAAAGTGGACCGGAATGCAGTATGAATATGCAACAAAAACAGCAATGGATAGAGAGAAAAGTTGAGGGCTACTGTGTCACCTAACGTCAAAATGTATGAAGTCTGAAGAAGAAGAAGAAGTACGTTAATAGCAACCTCGATTCCAGGGCTATCAGTGTCTTCAGCCTCCCTTCAGCGCACATGATACAACTGCCCGCCCATTACCCTGGGTTCGAGGTTGCGTTAATAGTCCTTTAGTCACCTGTGACGATGCAAATTTCTAAAGACGTCTAAATGTGTAGTGTCTATGAATACAAATGAACTTGTAGACCATGACATTTGAGTTCTTTACCCAAAAGACTCGTGCCCAGGACCATTAGAAAGGCACGCTTTGTTCTGGTAGTTTGGTTCGTTGTGGTTTACGTGTGTGAAAACAACATGTCTGTTTATTGCTTGCTTTTCTATTTCTGAACTAAACTCGAGAAAACGGAGACACTTAACTGGCGACGAGGATGTTCTTCAGAAACTGCTGTTAGGGCCCCGTTTCTCTCTCACACAAGTCATCAAATATTCAACTCGTTTCACTTTCGCAACTTTATCGCAATTCTTTGCTCTAGTGGAAACCCAATAGTAACAATTCCGTTCAATGGAGCAGAGCTCGAACTCGTGTCATAAGCCTAGTGGGAACCAGTCCTTAGTAAGTCAAACTGCCTGTTACATGCTTACCTTGTGAATGATTTTATGCTTCGCACAAACTTTCGTCACTACTGTTAACGTCATGTTATTAAGCGCATCTTGTGAGATTATCTTCCTCTACGAATTATATCGCATTTCGCAGCGAAAATCGTAATCTTTCTCACGTAATAGCATTTCTGCTTCGGCCAGAACCACAAGCTGCTATCTACGTCATTATTTACGACTTTATTGGATTAGAAATACGGTACATGTGATTCCAATGCAAATTACGTCACTGCTCGCACTAATAACCGAAGGGATCTTCGATCGTAAAAGCGTTCGTATTCTGCAACCACAAGCTTCTAAACAACCGCATAATCCTTAGACCGTAAGAGAAACATCTTCCTAGAGTGAGTCGGAAGGTTTTTAATTGGATTTTTCAATCTCAGGGCTTTTGAATACTAAAGTTCTTTCGCAGTGGCTTCAGATTATTCCTCCGACAAACTGATGCATCTTTAAATAATTGGAAGATAGTACGTAATAATGCGATCTCCAAGGTCATCCTGTCCTGCGAAGTACTGACGTAAGACAACGTGACGAAGGCCTTTAGGCCGATTGGCATATGGGTGATCATCATTATCATCATCATCATCATCTATTTATTTATTTATTTTTTTTTTATATATTCATCTAAAATTTTACAATACATGTTACTACCTACTATACCTTCTAATTACTATACAACTATACAACACTACAGGAACGATACCAGGGAGAGCAAAAGACTACGACTACCCCCAGCCATTACATAAAACATGCAACTAGATTACAAATGAGTATACAACTACAAACATGTTACACCTAAACGATTAGATACTGATAAATGCTAGGACCTGTTTCACATTGGAGGTCAGGCCAGCATAGGCGATAATGCTGAACGGCAGAAACCCCAGCCGAGACAACAATAATGACAATAACTGCCGCCACCACTCCTCCCTCTCCAGAGTCCCCACCGCTCAAGACACCGCGCCCATGCTATCAGGTCAGAGTTCCTAGTTTGCAATATTATTGATTTGATTAATTGAGTTTTGTGTGGATGTGTGGTCATTCACACTATATAAGCCTTACATCCAATGTGAAACAGGCTTACAAACAAACGAAAGAAACAAAAAAGGAGAAGGACAACTAAATAAGAACTAATAAACAACTACAAAATGCTAAAATTTGACGATTAAATACTTAGCGGCTGTTGTGGTGCATTGCAAAAATTTGAAATCATCTTAATCAAACCGACCAGTTTGGTGTATGAACTTAAGAGTCAGCTCTAGTATATTTTTATTGACGTCATCAGGAAGGTCTTTAGCACCATACAATAAAACTTCTATCAGATCGCAGTTCGAGAGGTTATTGATCTGGACCAATGGTCGTACTCCAGCGAGAAGATCTCGTCGTTGAGCATCAAAGGAAGGGCAAAGCAACAA